>RCWM02000428.1:0-600000 GCA_003667255.2 Euschistus heros | reverse complement strand
AGGAAATGATTATAATGAAATGTAAATCGTTTGTGACGAACTACTCACTAGTTGCACTTGATAAAAGTTCTAAACTAGGAGGTCTCTTGACCATCTTTTCAGACGCCTCGTGTTTTATCAGGAATAGAGAGTGAAGCAAGTTGGGAGGCTAATGGATTCAGTGCAGTTTACTATGGAAGGATTGGTATCTGGTTTCTGCTAAACCAGCAACATATGGAACATTAAGGTCTTTATGGATACCATATTTATCGTAGGTTTACAACGAAGGGTAAAGGTTATTTGATGTGATTTATTTGGATTTATTTTAATTCTCCATTTTTTACACCATTCTTGAAGGTTTATGATGTGGGATTGGAGTGTCTGGGGTGCAATGAAGGGATCATTATTTACTGATAACAAAAATGTTTCATCAGCGTATGTGGTAAGGGCGGTGCTAGGATGGGTCTGTATATACCGTGTAGATGATAGGAGAAAGGATGCTTCCTTGAGGAACTCCGGCAGACTGAGTAAAGAGGGATGAATATGCGGGATGGTGACTTACTCTGAATGTGCTATCATTGAGGAATTGAAAACAAAAGTAATTCAAAAAATAAATTAATAAACTTATTGTAGCACAATATCTACAAAATATAATGTATGTATTTAAAATTCAGGCAATGTACAAAAATATACTTCATTTCCTAAATTCATATTTTAGAAGATGAAGACTCCAAAGACTCAGCCTTTCCTTTATTGATGAGAATTGAAAAAGTTTTCTCTGGATTTTGTTTTAATTGCGTATCAGGATTCTAAAGCCAAAAATTAATACATGTAAATAGCATATAATAAAATAAAAAATAGTCTTTATTCTGGGACATATCACCCCTAAAAGAATACAAGTTATTATAATAAAATGGTTGTATCATTTATGTTGAATTATTTCATAGTTCTGAAATTAAAAACAAGAAATTTAAAAAATTAAAAAACAAAAATAATTCAAAAAATAAATTAAATGAATCAATAGGTTTCAATTAAGTATCACAAATCAATAGGTTATAATTAAGTATCACAAACTCAATCGATTCCTGAGAATTGAATTAGATTATCGGTTCTCGTTACCAATAGTTTCTTCAAGATTCGGAGTAATCGAAAATCGACCATCGGAACCGAGGCTATTGTAATTATTTTTTTATGTATAATATGATTCTCAACTACATAAGTTATTTTCTGCATATGTTCAATGGTGGGTATATCAATTTGTCTTCGATCTCTTAAAATAAAAAAAAAAAAAATCAGTTATAATAAAAAAAAAAAATATCAAAAGAAAAAAAATATAGATACACTATATATATAAAATTAGACAACAGATAATTTAACACAGAAATGCCAAGTAGGTTAAACTCTCCAACACTACTTACAACAATTGCAAGACAAAAAATGAAAAATAAAACAACGCCACATCTCTTTTACACTTAGACATGCCCCGACGCCGTTTTCATTAACAATGTTCCAAATAAACAAACTAACATTGTTTGAAATTTAGATCTTATTTTTGAAAGAATAATGTGTAACAGAAACGCCAACGACTTAAAAAAAGGTCGAGACTTCTCTGTCCACTTTTACATAACCGAACAACATTGAAAATTATGCAAATGCTAAATACTTAAACTTACTTATTAAAATCACTATGGGCGTACGCCTCACAAATTTACGGAATAGCAAAAATAACGCATCCAAAAATACAAACTTTCCAGTCAAAAATATTAAGACTCATAAAACATTAAGACACAATCATCCTGGTACGACAATAACACAACATTACATGCTGACTTAGGCATGCCCCAGGTAAAAAATCCAGACTTCATACAAATAATATCATCGATTTAATCCTAGCTATGGCCTCAAGAAACATGCCAGAGAATAGCCGAAGAAGGTTAAAAAGGAAGTGGTTGAGAGATCAACTCCGTTAAAATTAATTAACTATCTTGTTAGGAGTAAGTACCCCTGGGTGCTGACATATGCCTGACGTACCAGTTTTGCCTACGATGATTACATCCACTTGTTTTCAGCTTAAATTGGTATCGAAACCAAACTTTTCTGGTAATTTTGACGTCTTACCTTTGTTTTATTTTTGCATTGCTGTTTTTATGTGTTGTGTTACTAAAAACTGTACAGTAGTTGATAGAGCTTTGTCAAAACAAAGACAATAAAAAACGTCTTCATCACCCTTAAAAACCTGAATTGAGAACTCTTAGTTCCAACAAGTTCTTTCTTCTTTGCAAGAGTGATTTTTGGCATTTTAAGAGTACACGAATAAACAGTTTACGAATGACGTGTCTAGGTGGAGACTGCGACAGAGACCTGGTAATGGTATGATGGTAGGAAGAAGGTAAATAAGAAAAGTGTAGTAATATTTTAAATATTTGAGCGGAGTGAAAACGAGAAATTAATACATTTTAACGATTACAAGAGAAGTAAATGCGATCGAAAATATGTGCAATGGGAAGAATCACCACCTGGACAAATACGAGTTCAATTCGCCGGGACAAAAAAGTTATTTTTCGGTTTACATTTATATAATCTATTTTTTTGTCTGCTCAGAAACAAAAAAATTCGAATGTCAAATGTTTATATGGCAGATGTGCTGAAAAATATGCGATAACAGTTCAAAATATGAATTTATGGCAAAATATATTGTATATAAGACTACAAAATAAAAATAAATAAAATTGATTCCAAATGCCTCAAAACCTACATATTTTGATGTTATTAGATATGTTAGGTGTCTAGGAGAAATTTGCAATTACATATATTTTACAGCCTTAGTGATAACATAGCTCTATAATTGTTTTTAGTAGAGTTTGGGCGAACAAATCACATTTCTAAATATCGATTTTTTTTCAAACATGAAGTTCGATATATACCGATAAAATTAAATACTATTTTTTTAAAAATAATGTTTACTATGAACGTTTTTAAAATACTTAATATTACTAGCACAGTTCAACTAATAAGTTCTTTATTCTCTTATGTCTAGTATGCCTTCAGACAGCTTGTAAAGATACAGGATTTCTGAGTGATAACCATTCTAATCATCCGAATCAAAATTAATGAAAAAAGAAGGCACATACATTATGGTTACAATTACAAAAGAATACCAATAAGATTATATAGCTATAGTCATCTTGAAGATTCTTTCATGTGTGGTTGGAAAACCAACCGAACCACCATCCACAGGCGGAATTAGCTAGATGGAAAAATCCGCCTCTCCATTAGCGGCGGTGACGCATGACGTGACAGACTCACGTGGAGCTAGTAATGGCGACGTAAATCAGTGCTGCCAACCCCGCGGGCCGTTTTTCCCTGCTCACTCGCCTGGGTAATTCCCTATTAAAATTCTCCTAACGGGATCCTCTCTCTCCGGTCCCGATAAATCTACCCCCAACTTCTATCTCTCGAACCAAATCCTAGCATCTCATTTCATTCTTCCGTCTTTTTCGTTTTTTATTTTTTTTATATGGAATTTTAATTCCACTTCGCGATTTAGCACCGGTTTCGGGGGTGAATTATGACAACTGCATTACCTGGAGAATTTCCCATTTTTTCAGATTACGGTGCACATTAGGACATATCCCCTCAACTGAAATGGTATAAACATATCATGCCAAGGCTTTGTACGATATTCTTTTTTATAAAAGATAATATTTATTAAATTCCAGTTATTGCATTATTCATACAATTTTATATGTTTTCAGTTAACAACTAAATACTTACATACTAAAACAACCAAGCAAAGGAAAATCCTGAGTCTTTTTTGAAGAAAGTCGTTAGAAAATCAGATAAAGAGAAAAAACAACAACATTTTTTTAAATAAATAATTAGAGAACAAATCACTTCTGTCTAATCTCTTTCGACAGGTCCAACGATTTTTTTTTTATTTGTTATTTTACTTTTATTTCGTAAGTATTCTCTGGTGGACCCACGAAATGAATCTTGACCTTCCCACCCAGGCCCAGTGGGGGCCTTCAACTTCAACAGAAGTTTTGGGCCCAGAAAAAGAAAAAAAAAAAAGAAGAAGAAAAATATTGAATATATTTATATTTCTTGACTTTTACAATTATTATTATGTTTAATAAGGTTCTTGAGGTTCAGTCAATGCCTTCCCCTGTAAAAACAGACTCATCTGTTTCTAAAATTCACCTCAAAAAGTGGTATTCTTCCACATCATCTGAATTCAGGAGCCAACGAAAACATTGAAGTCTATATTCATTATCATTGGGTTTTAAACCTTACATTGAAAATCTAATAAAATAAATCCTAAATATTTACAATAAATAAATAAATGTTATAAAATAACATGTGTCACTTTATTGATAGTTTACCTTTATTTTCTACTAGCTTTCCCCGTTGCGACTTCGTCCGCTCTCATAATTAAAGAACTTTACTAATAGTTGATTAACGAAGAATAATTTGTTTATCTATAAAAGTCTTGTATTGAAGAATGCAATTGAGCATTGTTTCTTCAATATACTTAGCCCACTATGCACAGGTGCCATATACTTTCTCACATTTATTTTTAGATCTTTATGTTTTATTGAATTAATTATACAATCTGTCACACTTTAGGTCATTAAGTATTATGGATGACAAAGAATCCATTCAAAAAAATATGTATACTGAAATTTTATCACTTAAATTGATACAACAAATCAAAATATATAAAACACCAAATCCATGTACAAATTAATGTTCTTAAGTTTTGTAACACTTTTACACATTAGATAAGAGGAAATAAGAAAACATGAATTGATAAAACACTTAATCCTTTATGAAAATCATTTTGTTAACTTCTGTTTCACCAGTTTACATTTAAGAAGACTAAATATCAATATAATACACTAAACAACACAATCCAAGTTGAACCTGCAGAGGTTTGCTTAAATGTGAGGTTATAGGAAAGAACAATCGATAAATTTAAACTCGAAGTGAAGCGTAAGGATCAAACATGGTGGTGGCTCGTAAGCCGACTATTACCTAAAGAATTATTATAGTAAACTATACTATTTAAAATCTTCCTAGAACTATGAAAATTTTGTAGTTAAAATTTGGCTCAGATGGGTTTAATAATTTTACCATTGCAAACTCTGTTGCAGAATGGTGCTAACAACTTATCGTTCGATTATTAAATATTCTTGGGATCCACACGTCACACTAAATATTTATAGCTTTTTTTTTATAACAATTTATTGAATTAAACCAATTTTATTATCAGTTTCTAGCTCTATATAACACTGTACCGCTATAACCTCTCTTAAATGGCACTCTCCACATATCGGTCAATTTTCAAAATTTACTGCGTACCACATTTTATCTCTTTTTAGCAACAATTTAATTGATAATATGTAAATTTTCTTATTGCTAAACCTTCTTTCAACTAAGAAGATGATGTAGTTTAGATTTGGTAAAGATTGGTTCATTATTTTTTGCGGTTAGTTTTGTTTTATAAAAGTAAATTCTATGAGTAAAAATTTAATTATTCAATTTATTCATGGTTAAACTCTTAACAAATATTACTAATTGAAACATCAAAATGAATTTGAAATCGTTTTACGAAATTTTATTCTCCTTAAAACCTTCGTAAAAAACTAAGGAGATATAGATTAATTTTTTTTTCATTCCAATAGAACAGATGTTTTATTATTGTTTAATAACACCTGCACAAAGTTTTCATTAAAAAATAAATATTATTTTGGGGATATTTCTTGAACCCCAACTCTGATTTAAATAAAAATTTACAAAAACCTTCCCGGGGATATACTTAATAACTTCCCAAAGTTTCACGGCGATTGGATGTATGGTTTTTGAATCTATCGAGACAGACAGACACACACACACATTCATTTTTATATAATAGATTAAACAATAATTTTTTTCTATGCTTTTTATTCCAAATGATTATGTTTAAAATGCACATTTTCATTAAGGGGTCGTTTAATGTTTTATTTACGGTTTTATGCCAAATGAGAACACTATGTTTTTTCGGTTTTAAAAGTTAATTTCTCCATGAAATCGAAACAGAATCATTACTTTCAACATATCGTTCGAAAACTAATTAAATGTTCAAGTTTTTGTGTGATTTGCAGTTTTGTGGATAGTTTTCTTAAAAACAGGTGATCGTTGAAGTAATATAAGACATTGTAACTTCCCTACATAAGCTGAAGATCAAGCTGTTCTTGAGGTGAAAAGTTTGTAAAATTCAAGGTAACATGTACTCTGTTATAGAAAATTCAATGCTTAATCCGAAAATGTGGTCAAAAGTTAAAACATATTTAAACAAATCGGAGATATTGCAGTTTTTATGGTTCAAGAAGTGGTATCCTAAAAAAGTCTTAGATTTATCTTGTTTCTGCTGCGAATTGGAATAGAAAGGTGAGGTTTTCTACATTTTTGATGTAGTTTCAATAAATTTTTTTTTTTATAAACTAAGAGATACTCACCCCGTATATCTATATATATATATATATATATATATATATATATATATATATATATATCTATATATATATATATATATACGGGGTGAGTTATTCATTAATGTTCAGGTGTTTTTAATGTTATTTTTAATTAAGATAAATTATTGAAGAAAAGGGTTATTGATTGGATTGAACATAAAAAAAATAGAGAGAAAAATAAGATTAAAGATAACAAAACTAGAGACAGGAAAAAATAATGCAAAAAAAATAAATAAAACAAATGAAAAAGTAATGCGATAATTAGGTAAGTTACTCCAATGGATTCTATACCGAAGGCTATAGAACATAATATTAGCATTTTATAGGAATAAAATTCTCTGCAGCTGAAAAAAAAAAAATAAATAATAAAAAATTATATTTCGGCCCTAATGATAGCAGGTTTTTCCTACATTGGGTGGGGTCTTTAATGTTCATATATCAATAATAAACATGTATTATATATGATGTAAAATAAATTATGGATATCCAGTTTGCACTAGACAGGATGGCAAGGATCACGGGGAAGTTTTACCAACGGTGGTTCGCGTCTGGAAAGTTTTTATGGAGAAGCTCTACAACTACTCACAAGAAAATAAAATAGATCAGTAAGAAAAGATATCTATAAAATTAAGTTGATTCATTACAGCTAAAAAGTAATAAGGTTCAATTTTTCTAATAAAATGTTATATTTTACCTCGCTGTCTCAATAATTTATGAAACAATGACGTTTTATAGCTGTCGCCATAAAAGTGTAGAATCGAGCGTATGATTCTCCTGCTTCAGCTGCACCAGCTCCTGGTCTGCAAAATATTTGCTAAAATATTGATAATTTAAAAAAAAAATCAGTAAGACTGATAATTTATACTAATCTACCATTAAACTGAGATTTTTGTAATTGGTAACTAGATTATTATATATTTAAATTTAATAAATAATAAAATAATTAAAAAATGGTAGAACAAAAATTAGATATAGGATTATCTTGAATACAATTTTTTGGTTTAAAATTTTTTGTTTTTTCCTTCATGATCATAAATACCTGGGAGGAGTTGTGACGGAGAAGAACAATCTAGACATTGAAATAAAAAGCAGAATGGTTGCAGGAACCAGATATTTTTATGCAGTACAAAAAGCTCTCCATTGTAACACTCTCTCAAGAAAGGCAAAACTGTTGATTTATAAATCTATAATGCCAATAGTGATGTATGGCAGTGAGACGTTAACTCTCACTAAAGATACCGGGAGGGCACTGTTGGTCTGGGAGAGAAGAATATTAAGAAGGATCTTTGGTGCGGTGAGAGAGGAGCACAGGTGGCGGATAAGAAGCAAGAGATTGCATTATTGTATGGTGAGCCTGATATACTCTGTGCTATTAAGAAAGGCAGGGTCAGATGGTTGGGCCACGTCGAAAGAATGGAGCCCAACAGGCTGCCAAAAATAATGTTTTGTGGTACACCAGGAGGAAAAAGGAAGAGTGGCAGACCCAGGCGCAGATGGATGGATTACCTGGAGGAGGATTTGCGGAGACTGGGTATACGAAATTGGAGGAACCTAGCGAGGGACCGAGAGGAGTGGAGAAAGATGGTGGCAGAGGCCCAGGACCTGCAAGGACTGTAGCGCCCAAAAACAAACAAACAGTTTTGGATTTGTGGAATGGAGCTGAATCTTCTTTGAAAATGAAATCCTGACAATACAACAGGTGGTTTTGTCATTGATAGAATCAAACATTTTTCCAAAGTTTTTATATATTTTTTGGCATTAACAGTCCCATCAATAAAAGTCGGTCCATTCCAAAGTAAGAAAAACTCCCAATTCCCAGATCATGACATTGTTTTTAATGGAAATGTTTCAAGAAATCTTCAGTGTAAACGACGTCGTACATAGAGAGTACCATCACTATTGAAGATGACAAATTTCCATCTAAAAACATCACTTGCCAGTCTTCTGCTGTCCAGTTCTGCTGTTAAGTAATTGCTTCATTTTTGATTGAAAAATTACTTTTTGTCTAGTTATTTTGCCCATGAACCCATTTCTCTTAAGCGTCGACCAACAATTTCTCTACTAATATTGGCTAGATAGCTATCTGCTAGATTTCTGGATATTTCTTGGCAGCTTTGAAGTGATCCTCAAAGGGCAAACGCACCATCAAGACGTCTAATTGGTCTTCTTTCCCCTCCAGTACCTTTCTTTCAATCCGTGGTGGTCTGAGAATATTTTTTTTCAATACACTGACCTCAGTTGATTAGTGGCACTCTATCCGTTTCGAAATTTCTCTACGAGAGTTCCCCTCTATCTGACGAGGACAGTTGCTTGAAATTCGACATAATTCCACAATTCATCCAGATAGAAACTAAAACTGAACTGATAAACATTATTTGCGTTTGCTTACATCCCAATAATAAAACATTCAATAAAATCAACGTTATTAACTTAAAGATTAAAAAAAGTAAGATGCAATTTCTATGACCTGGACTCTATCTAATTTATAATTTATTTTATAATTATCTAATTTATAATTTACAGAAATCGCACTCTGATATATTCTTAGCCAGAAAATAATTGAGGAGGTAACTTTCAAAACATATTTTGTCAAGAAAAATGTTATTTTGAGTTTTTGGTATCACTAGGTTTTATTTTTCAGAACCCTACAATATGTGATGAGCATTAGCTAATAAAACAAGCTTTGCCCCATCCAAAATTAGTAAACAAAATCAGGGTTTAAAGAGTGTTTTGTCCATAGCCTGTTTTAGGTCAAACCATGCTTTGTCCACTAAGCCAATGAGAACGCTGCAATGACAACATTGCTTACACTGGGGTTACAAAGATTGTACTTTTTGATTCTCCAAGTGTTGAAAATGTTGTGGAAGAGGGTGAAACTTGTGTCCATATATAAAATTAAAAATGCTAATTTTAAGAGTAAAGAATATTTCCGACCTTTGTTGTAATGTGTTTTTTTAGATACTATATGTTTAACTAGAAAGATTTTGTTTCTAAAGGGTAATTACATCTCATAATATACGTGTTTTGTTATTGCTGAAAAGTGGGATTACTGTGACAAAACACGTTTGAAAGTTACCTCCTCAATTCCTTTTTATTGCAATGGTATGTTATTCTAAGGGGAAAAGGTTTCGCATAATAAAGATTATTTATTTCTTCGGTCGCGACTATATTGTCTAATGTATACAATGAATAAAATGTTTTATTTTAGTCTCCTGAAAGAAATGCAACTAATACCTTCCAAAATAGCAGGCTACTGGAGGAAAGGTTGGAGAGCTGTGTAGCCCAAACTGAAATGGCCCAGTTCACGACTGCCATACATATTGTTTGCTATTACTCGCGCGTGACTTGTATTGCAGATACAATATCGACTTCGATTAAGATTTTCATCTTATCGTATATTTCTTTCTTTAATAAAACGTTGTATGCAATTGTACTAAAGCCAGAACAAACACTGAATAAGTTAAATTCTATAATTTACAAAATTGTATGATTATTACATATACGAAGTTCGAAGTTGAAAGTTAACTATAATAATGTTCAAATGATAATTATCTCTCAAAAAACGGTTAAAAGCATTTTTTTAGTATCACTTATATAATAAATCTGATTTACGGTTTCATTAAGTTTGTATTAACGTTTATCATAGTTCAGTTTGATTAATCTTCGTATTGTTTAATCCGGGCAAACAGCTTTTTGTTTATCAACGACTTTTCCTTATGTCTGCAAATTATTAATGATTAAAAACAGTTATACATTATTTTTTCTTTAACCCTGTATTTTATTTATTCTAATATAACTAAAATCATTATTTTAACAATATGATTTAAATGCAATTTTATATTTAATATACCATAAATCAAGTATTAGAATTTTTGAAAAATTTAGATATTGTAAAATTTGAATTATTAGTACAAAAGAACTGTATATTAACCATAACTAATGTAATCTTAGGATTAACTTAGTTTCACAAAATGAAGTAGAATCAGCTTCAATAATTTTATTTATTTTTTTTTTTTAATAACAATTTATTGAAATTTACAACTGTACAAAATTTATACATCAAGTAAATGTTCTGTTAACTATTACAATAACGTGACAAAACAAAAAGTACCCCCATCAGTAGCACTTTAATAAAAATTCTACACTAAAAGGTCTCTGGGCCATCTTCTTTTCAGACACCTCGGGGGATTATCAGGAATAGTGTGGGAACCAAGTTGAGAAATTAGGGGATTTGAGTGGTTATGGAGCTTACTATGAAAGGATAGATATCTGGTTTGGGCTAAATCTGCAACATATGGAACATTAAGATCTTTATGGATAAGTTTATTGGTGACAAAATAAGGTGCATTGAGGATTTTTCGAAGGATTTTGGATTGTAAGGATTGGATACGAGATGAATTGGATGGTTTAGTAGAGCCCCAAAGCTTAAATTTATAATCTAAAATATTTTTTCCTAAAATCTATTTATTGAAATATTCTATATAATATTATTGAAATATATATATAATAACATGTTAGTGACTTGTAAAGCAAAAACTCATAGATAGTACTTCAATAAAGTTCTTTGTAAGTCCAACAATATTCGGAGTTTTATTATGAATTAAAAGGGAAGAATGTTGATAGACAAGTAGGTTCTAGTGTTTGTTGAATTTATCATAGATGAAGAGGTACATGGCTTGGGAAAAATAAGTAACAAAGGGAATATTAAGATCTTTGTGGCAAAATAAGAAGCATCAAGGATTTTATGAAGGATTTCAGAATGCAAGGATTGGATACAAGCAGATTTGGATGCCTTAGTGAAGCTTCAAAGGTCAAATGAATGTCCAAATAGGTCATACTACAGTCATGTAGGTTATTATTTTGTAATTTATAAGGATCTTTCAGCATCTAGTAAAAGTTGAAGAAGTCATTTTATTCTTGTTTGTGGATTTAAAGTAAGACATTTTTCCAAATGGTGTTCGGTTTAAAAGGTAGGAGATCCATCTAACAGTAAGTAAAATATGTAATGACACTTAGACAGGTATTTATTTTTTTAGATTTACGTTGGTGTGTTAGTATTAGCAAGAACACCGCAAGGCTCAGTGCTACCATGAAACTCAGAATAGTCCGATCAGCCCTGACATTTTATCAGCGGTATATGCAGACGACATCGCATTTTAACAAGAGGTAAAAATATAACGCACATTTCACCTACAACAACATTACTCATAAAAATTACTTGACACAAAATATTTGGTAAATCCGTATAAATCACAACATATTAGTACATTTAGTTTTTGACTTAAAAACATACTGATTTCGCAGACAGACACCTTAGTCTGACATTTGACCGCAGAATAACATGGGATCAACATATCAAGAAAAAAAAAGAAAATTCTAAACCAAGGACTAAGACTTCTATATTTACTTCTCTCCAAACATTCAACTCAACAACGTAAATATATTATGAATACTTGTGCTTACTGAAACCTATTCAGACATATGCATCGCAGATATACAGTACAGCAACAAAGATACACATAGAAAGCTCTTAATTTTCTAGGCAAAAGCATTCAGTATGATCACAAAGGCACACAGGTACGTAAGGAACATAACTTTACATACTGGCCTACGCATGCCAACAGTTAATGAAAAAATACAAACGATTTCAAATTAAATGGACATCTCAAAACATTAAAGATATGGTGACTACTAAAATACTAAATAAATCCCTAAGGAGGCTAACAAGCGGTAAGATGAAAGGGAATAAAAAAAAAAAAAAAAAAAAAAAAAAAAAAAAAAAAAAAAAAAAAAAAAAAAAAAAAAAAAAAAAAAGGGTCAACAATTTTTACATAGTTCATAAACGTTATTATAATTAAATTTAATAAAATTAAAACCATTTGATAGTAAATTGAAATTAAACCTATAACTCAAACCTTGAAATTAGCATAGATATAGGGATTTTCTCTTAGCCAATACACGAGTTGATACTAATTAAGAAGATTAAGGTTGGTCGGTAGGAAGGCAGTGAACTCCCTCCAGGGCGATTTATCAGAGCTCAGTATCAGAGCAAGCCTCCTACAGAGGCTGAATGTTAATTTCCACCATTAGTGATATCATAAATACAAGAGGATTATACTACTATTAATAATTGTAGCTCCCACAGGTTCGGTTCCAATCCTTAGCCCAAATCCGAGGATCAGTTGCTAAATAGATTCAACAAATGGTCCACTTTGGGGCGACTAACTGTCCAAGGATTAGAGTTTCCTAGGTCCTCCAGGTAGGTGTGGGTAGGGGAAGGAGAGGCTTCGGTTTAGGAGTAATCGGATAGAAGCGGTAACAGGTGGCCAAAGCCCTCCCGTTGCTAGAAATCATATTCATCACCAGTATTTCATTTGGATATTCAATATTATAGTAGAGATTAATACAAGGAATGTGGATGATTACGTTATAGTGGAAATCAATTCTTAAAACCCAATGCATTGCATCTAACTGATGCCTAATTGATAAATAATATAAATAGTTATTACATAATAAAAAATTATAACTGTATAAGAGAAAAGTTTAGAATTTCAAGAAACAAATAAAGGTTAGAGGGGTATACTCCTATTTAAGATGAACTCGACGAATAAAAAATGTCTTTTGATATCCTGCTGAAATTCTGGTGAAAAAGCTGCTGTACCAGCAGATAAGGAGCAGTCCTGCTAATCATGGGAGAGGTCGCTATAAATCTGGAATACCATTGGTTATGTGGTAGCAGAGGAAGTCCAGGTTTTCCCTCCTAATACTACTCCGTGGCTCTACAGATCGATTTGGTACTTGGCCACCTCAATTAGCCTTCGCCAGGCAGCTCTATCCTCTACAGTCGCTCGCCTGATGCGGGTGTTCAACATTCAAGTTCAAAATCAAGTGTTCAACAATTCCTGGTCGTCCCAAATGACGACGTCCTCTCATCTAAGACGCGGTCTACCTCTTCCTCTTGTCCGGTACAACCTTCCGTCGAGTAACCTATTTGCTATTTTTACCATATGGCTGATTCAACGCTGTCTCCTAAGCTTGATGAGCCTCATCACATCCCCTCCCAATAAAGATCATATATCTTCCAGACGTAACATATATCCTCAGATCATAACAGACCCAAAAATAGGGTAAATAATATTCTCTCTAACACGTCGAAAAGTGCAAAAATGTAAATAGTCAGTAATAAGTTTAATGATTTAAATTGTTTGCTGGCCCATAACTAGTTTAAGTATAATACAACCTATTCATTAATACATTTAAATATTATCTCGATGCTGGAGCGAGAAGAGCAAGTTGGGTCTTGTAGGTTTGAATCCCGCCTGGGCGGATTAAAATTTATTTCGTGGTGGACCTACGAAATGAAGCTTGTTGACCTTTCCACCATGGCTAGAATAGGTTAGTAACCTGTAGGATAATCCGTTCTTCCTGTCCTTATTGCAGTACATAAAGACCTTAGGCCCCAATAAAGAAACAAAAAAAATTAGACAAATAATATCCCAATCATGTATGGAAACCACCTCCTAATCTGTATAAGAACATAGAAGATTCAAATCGCTAAAATTTTTCATTCACCGACAATTCAATTGCTTCATAGCACTAGAATATTCCAATATTTACTAAATCCTTTTCTACCATCTAATAGTTGTATTATAGTTGTCTTAAAATAATCATCATTAAGGCTCTATTTAGTATTAAAAAACACAAAAAAAAAAACTTTAAAAGATCTGGTACACTATAGCATACCATGATTACACTATAACATGCAATATATAAAAATTCAGAAGTGGTTCGATTTTGGGACCCTACTAGGTACACTCTAACTCTAAATTTACTCTAAATAAGATAAATCTGCTCCTTTTACAACCGTTATTGCTGGAAGCAGTAACTCCTTACTTAAGTACAAGAATACAAGAAGCTTTTATTGATACTAGAAAAAAATGACATAGACATGTCGACAAAACTGGCTGCAGTAGTGAAGTCTTTGTATTTATTTTTTTCCGAATATGCCCTCGGAAACGGATCTAGCACGAAATAAATAAAGGATAAAGTCTGCCTAATTTTAGCCAAAAAGTGAGTAAAATGTGGTTGTTTAAGAGTCGATATGAGATATGTGAGAGACGTTAAACGATCCGCCATAGATATAATTTAAAAAAATGATTTTCAAAACACTGGAAATTTCAACTTTATATACATTTGGCTTCGAAAAGGTGGCACGAAAGGTAAAAATAATAGAACGCGAAATAAAATTAAACCTTAAGATGCTAATCAGTTTAAACATAGTTTTGAGCAGAACATATAGAAGCGTCTAAATTTATATTTCGGGTTGATTGCATTGACTTAGACTAAATACAGGTAAAAATAATATCAGAAAATATAACAGCCAGCTATATTCGCCAAGTTATATCGGAATAAGAGGTAGCAAAATGGCTGATAAAGCAGCAAAAGAAGTGGCATCCCTCCCACGAAGTGGCAAAACCTTTCTAACGGCATCAGAACTCGCACGACCACCTAGAGAGACGATATCCCAAGATTCACAGCCCTATAAGTAAACTGAAGATAATTAAGAAGAACGTAAAACAATTGAGCAGTTCCAGAACTACTAAGCGCAGAGAAGAAGTAATCCTAAAGCATTTAAGAATTGGCATACAAGAACTACACACCTTTTCTTTAAATCTAGAGAGGCTCTTCCCATACGTGAAATGTTTAGTAATGGTTTGTCAGTATATCATGTGATTAACGAGTAACCCATACTACACCAAAAGGTTGACAGAATCGGAAATACCTCGAGACATCTCAATGACACTGGGAAACGATGAAAAAATTATAATCCTGCTTTACAGCATTTATCATAAAATACAGATAAATCTTGAACTTTATTTTTTATAAAGGTCGAACGACCCTTGATGACTCTTATATTTTACGCTCGAAAAACCTCAAATAAAGAAATAAATAAATGATATTTGTTACTCAAAACGAAATTTAGACTAAGTCATTACTACGGAAGACTAGCAATAACCCAAGCATACAAACTCAAATTACAGAGATCCAGCTATGAGACTTTGCTAGTGAAGTCCTGTTCCGCATTGTCCGATGCCTGAAAGAGGTGTACGTGAAACGTTACTCGCGGACGTGACCGAAGCTGTCTCTTATATAATCGGAGCCGGACGTGCCAGGTCCCCACTGAGAATCCGGAATCAATGGCTTATAGTGGAAGTCTTGTTTGAACAAAATCCAATAACAGAAAGTCAGTCAATATATATTGCATTTTCTTTCCCCTAATTCTTGATTTGTCTCTGAATTTTGGGGTATAACATTTATTTATAACAGAATTAATGAAGCGTTACGATTTTAATATTTTTCATCATGTATTTATATTACCTGCCAAATATTTAAAACTCCATTAGAACTACACTAATATTCAATCCCCATTCTTCACTCAATAAAGCTTCTGTCAATCCTCATCCTCTTCAAAGGTTAAGACAGCAGCGGCCTCGAGATCTGTGCATACATTTGAAATGAGAGCCAAATAACAGCAGGCTTCTACACTAAATTAATTATTTGGGGCCCTTGTATCTTTAGTTTCTACGCGCTGCAAATCAGTTAGAGAGAAGCATATTAAATGTCCATTTGCACACCAAATAAATGGAATTAAAATCGGTGAATTATTTGCCACTTCTTCTGGAATAATTTTTATTTTGAAGTTATTTTTTATTATTATACATTCATCATCAGTTCTAAAAAAAAAAAAAGAAATAAACCAAAACATCAGCACTTTGCACTGAGACGTTAATTAATTTGTCTGTAAGGAGTGGCCAAGGATGTCTTTCGGCCGTCAAAATTTACAAGATCCTGTTAGATCTGAAACCAGTATCCCAAAAGCCACTGAAGGATTACTGGTTTCAGATCCGGTAGGAGTTTTTTTGATTCATGACAAAAATTGATTAAATTGTTTTAAATTTTAAAAATACACTCTTTCTCTTCTATCAAGAGTGTGGTATCAAGTGGTTTCTGATCTATCAGAATCTGACAATTTTTTATAGCCAAAGGAGTAGAAACGTGCTATTTAATGATTTTAAAAATATCTATTGCTTATATTTTTAGATATATAAGTTGATACGCTGAGAATGAGAAAGTAGACAGGTATTCGTAATTATTTTTTCTCGAACCATATTAATAGATTCGTTATAGATCAAATGGCTTGATATTTCCACATTATTTTATTTTTTATAAGTTGAAATGGATATGAATTTTGGTGGGACTCTATATTTTTAATTCCACTATTTTATGATATTTGCGAATGTAAACAAGCGCTGGAATCTTCTCAAGCCCAGCAGTATCCCTTCCATACAAGTTGGGGACCCAATTCCTTAGGTAACTTGCCATAATTTAAATTTTGAAAAAAAAAGTAGAAGTTTTAAAATAATTTTATTCTATTTGTCTCAATATTATAGTATATTTTGAAAACAAGTTACAATTTTTTATCACCATAGTCGAATCTACGTTATTTGAAACACAAGGGACCACATACAAAGTTATTATTTTTTATCTTAAGTTTATAACATGTTAGATAATAATGCCATTATGAATATATTAAAAAAATTAAAAATAAATAAACACTACAAATAATTAAACATATCTAAACATATAAATAAACATATCTTTTGCAGTATTTCTTGTCTAATTTCTCGGATCCAGCCTTTTTAAATTTATTTTCCCCGATATAATTGCAGATTTAACTTGACAGCCTGCCTGTCTTGTATTCTGTATAAATTCTCAAAAAACACCAATCTTCTTATTATTATTAATTCAGTTAGTTTTCTTTATACTTCAAACAATATTTTGATTTTTTTTTTACAATAAATCATGAAATGAAAACAATTATATCTTCTTTCAAAGCCTGTTTATCGACACCCCTTGCCTTTCCCATCAAATCTTAAGATTTACATTTTTTTTTTTTTTTTTTCCTATTCCTTAAATAAGGAACTCGGAAAAATTTTACTTGTTTCAATTCCTTCTCATTTCCGGTTTTCTATTCCTCCATTATTATTTTATCTTATCACCATGTACTCCAATTTATTGCACTTCGGAATTCTAAGCGTAACGTTTGCTTACTAATAACATCTCTCTTTGCTTCTTTTGCATTCAAGTTATGTATATGTTGGAGAGCTGGGTAGCTCAGTGGTTAAGGCACGGAACTGCCATGCTCCGGGGCCCGAGTTCAAGTCCGGCCTGAGAGAGGAAATTTAACTTCTGTTTCTTCAGCCTTAGACTGATTTTGAGACACTCTTTGGGCACACCCAGTGGGAGCCTACAAAGGGGATAACCTGGTGTTTGACCGTGATTGCTGGCCACATCACCTCTTAGTATAACCGTTCCTACTTCCTTAGCAAGTACTTGAACCCAAGACCATTCATGGATTGGAGAGGTGCATGTTATTTATTTATAAATCTTGTTTAATTTCTTGGAGCCCGTTTTTAATTTATTTTCCCCCAGTTACTTGCAGATTTGTTTTGACAGCCTGTTATCCATTCGGTATAGATATCCAAATAAACATCAGTTTTCTTTTCCTTATTGCTTCTGTTAGAGTTTGTTATATTTTAATCAATGTTTTGACATGTTTATTTATACTGAATGAATTATTAAATATACTAAAATCTTTCTACAGAACCTTTCTGTCGTCACGCGTTCCTTTTTCCATCAAATCTTAATATTTACGTATATTTATTTTTGGTGATGATTGTTTCGTGGTAATCTTTTCTAATAGTCTATATATATATATATATATATATATATATATATATATTATATATATTTTTTTTTTTTTTTTTTTTTTTTTTAAATTTTCTGCTGTCTACATATCCGATAAGCTAGAGTTTAGTTTATACACGGAATGAAGAGAAGTAAACTAATCAGATTATTCAATAAGAAATAATTCGGAATAGATTTTTACAAATCACTTATTATCAATTGTTATTCCTTTCGTTTTTAGGTAGAATACTTCAAAGAAAAAAAAAAAAAAAAAAAAAAAAAAAAAAAAAAAAAAAAAAAAAAAAATGAGACCATTAAAACCCGAAGAATAGAATTTTTCTATTAATACTAAAAAACGCTAATATGCTTTGCAGGCTCCGGACACAGGGAATGCGGAACTATGATGTGTTTGCCTTGTTTCTTGCTTTGATCTAGGATTCGTTTGCACACTACCGCCTGCCGAGGTAGTGCAAACAGGAACAGCCGATCGATCTATCCTACATTTTTAACTGTCTAATTCTGACGAAAGAATAATTAATGGAATCGTGGACCAACGTGCACGATCCTCGTTAAAAATTGACTGGGATGCCTGACAGGTAATCTGATTTCGGAAAGATTCCTCATGGTACTCGCTGTTTCGTGGTTTTTTATTTACCGGCTATACTTCTGCGAGGTATGGTTACCGTTATTTTGTGTGTTATGATTAATAAGAAATCACATTTCGATCAAAATATCAAGGGATACATATCAGTGAAGATATAGTAAATATTTTCGTTGAAGGACTTCTTTAAAAAGAAAGTTTTTTGTCTAGTCATAATGGAGTGAGAAAATGTTGCGCTTACACAACACGGTCCTGTGTAATAGAGGACAAGGTGTAAAAAAAAATGTCGGTGTAAATATGGGCACCCCTCCCTAATGGCTAAAGGAGATATTGAAGAATGGCGGTAAGGACTGTCTATGGAGCTATTAGTTAATATAAGATAGCAGTGAGTGTTTGGAATCATTCTTTCAACTTGTGTGGATGCAGCTTGAGTTATTGTAAAAAATTGATGTTCCATCTGGACTGTAAAATTATGAGAGACGTGTGAAACCGTTTTCGTTTCATGTTCTCATCTAAACATAATTTCACAATGATATCTGGAAAACAGAGATAAGCTACTTTTTTGAAGCACATCTTTAGTCAAGCAGGCTTTTAGGTTGAATGTGATTTCTTTCTTAGGAGGAGTTGGTGTAAATATGGACCCTAATTTCCCCGGGAACTTCTACATATCTCTTGTTAGTGGTCAATACTTGTATCTTGTGTGGTGGAAAGTTATCTGAAGACACTTGGGGAGAGGTGTGGGTAAAATGTTCCCAAATGTGGAAACGTAATCGTGCCGGGGCTGAAGAGCGATTTCTGTAAATTTTTTTTTTCCTGTTATAAAGAAATTCTCTACGTTTCGAATTATTTTATCATGCTTTTAACTTTGGTGACTTCTTTGAAAATGTATCGTATTTACACCCCAATTTTGACTGGTGCTATTTTAAATGCTTGTAATAAATCGTCGTTTTTCATATGAAATAGTTCTTTTGTCTTCTCGCATATAAGAAACCTGTTTTAGATGTGAATGAAAAACAAAAATCTATATTTAAAAGTAATTTTAAATAAAAAACAAAAGAGGGTGCCCATATATACATCCTTTCCTCTACTTATTATTTTTTTTTTTTTTTCAAAAATATGTGAGGTGATATCTTTTATAAATTTTTCAATAATACTGTTTCACAAAAACTTTTATTGCAGTAGTTTGGAGCATAAAATCCTTCAAAGAAATAAAAATATATAAATTAATGAACTATTTTGTTAGTTTTAAGATCCTGAAGATGGAGTTGAAGACTCCAAAACATGTTGAGTAAAATTTTAATGATTAAATAATAATGATAATGATAATAAAAAAATATAAAATTAAAATTCTCACAAAAAAAAAAAAAAAAATCAAAATTTAAAGTTTTTATTTGTGGTATGTTTTAAAGCAAGCTGGGTGTGATTTAAAATTACGTTGTTAACATAATATAATTGTAGCGAACCCTCATTTAGCTGAAATTAACATTTAAATCTTGCTACTCATTTACCTTCAAAATTCACCAATTGTACCATTATTTTTCATTGGATTAAAAACACACAAAGTTTATTAAAAAAATATTTATAATATTTTAAAACCTTAAATAATTACCTGACTTAATAGAAAAGAAAAATGTTTGAACCTAAAACAATTCTTTAATTAACGTTTCATGTACGCAACATTGGCCATAATTAGGTTAACTATTTTATCTCGATTTTAAAAATAAATCATACTGATTGTGAGTTTCATTCTGACCACCGAAATTCCTCCCAGTGCCACTTTTCATTTTCTTAGCTAAAAGATTGCATTTTATAAAGTGGTTCCCATATTCTTTAATCAGGGCATATTAAACGTATTTATATTATTTAAAATATTTATTAAATAAAGACAAACAATAAAATAAAAATTATTAAAGTTAGGAAATGGATTGAAATTACAAAGATAAATAAATGTGTTCGAATAATAACAGAAGAAAGCCAATATGCAGAAGAATATTAATTTTAAGGGGATGGAATGGTCAGGAGTGCAATCAAGATGAATAAACACGTCAAGCTTTTAAATTAAAAACTTATATTTTGGCGTGCCGACGTTTCGACCTGCCTTGCAGGTCTTCATCAGTGCTAATTTCTGCAAGTCATTATCCCCCCTTTCCCTGATTTTATTTTTTAACAATCATTGTTAGTCAAGCTTCATCTAGACAACAATCAGTAAGTCCATTTATTTTAATTTCTCACATTTCCCCAACCTCTTCCTTCGTTTATTGTCATGCCAACTTTATTATTTTTCTTACCTTTCTATCTTACCATTTTCCTTTTCATATATATTTCTTATACTTATTTTAAAATTCCTATTAAAAGCATCTGTTATTAAAATTGTTACATTGTATTCGTATACACAATTTAAAATTCTTATTATTCAATTTAAATTATTTAATTATTTTATTACAACTGTATCTTTGACTAGACTTTGCTACTATTTTGTATTCAATTATCTAATTAACTACAGATATATTTTTCTTGTTTCTTTTTCATTTTTAAATTATTTTTATTATTTAATTATTTATTTATTTTTACTGTTTATATCATCTTGGTCACATCCAATTTTTGTTATTCTAGCCCTCTCGGCACTCCAAAATATAAGTTTTTCATTTAAAAGCTTGACGTGTTTATTCATCCTGACTGCACCCCTGACCATTTCATCTCCTTAATTACAACTCACAGTCAACAATACAATCATCAATATTAATTTTCCTTTTTTTTCTGAATAATTGTTTTTATGTATCGTTTTATTTCAAGTTCTCATTTTTTCGACACTTCCTTTTATTACATCGATAATAGTTTAATGCTTTTATTCATTTTTTTTTCTCGTTTTTCAATACATATTTACTTAATGTTAATCAAGTTAGACATCATTTCATGCAAAAAAGGCTGTTTATGCAAAAAGGGCCTATAATTTTTTTTTTTTTTTTTTTTTTTTTTTTTTTTTTTTTTTTTTTTTTTTTTTTTTTTTTTTTTTTTTTTTTTTTTTTTTTTTTTTTTTTTTTTTTTTTTTTTTTTTTTTTTTTTTTTTTGTTTTTTTTTTGAAAAAGATAACTTGTCATTTGTTTATTTGATCCTATTATGACATATTATTTATTGACTGAATCCTATTACTTATTTGATCATATTACCGATAGTAGTCTAAAGAGTAGAAAGTGAAAAGACCAATGAACGTCCAATACAAAATTATGCACAAATCATTAAAGAATTTAAATGCTCATAGCTGGGATGTTGCTTTTGGTGTAAGGGCATTTTTTGCAGCTACATCCTCAATTATTATATTTTTTTTTATAAGTGTTTTCATAGAATTCGTAAAATAAAATTCATTCTAACTTGAAACCAATTTAATATTTTTCTGATACGGTAAACTATAACACTTTATAAGAGATTCAAAAAGAAACTAAACACAGAAAATTTAACGTGGAAATGCCATTGAAGTCCTTCGTGGGTAATTTTATTTCAAATATTCCTATTTTATTAATCTTACTACATATTTAGTTACTTTATTATTTTTTTCATGATAATATGCGTGTATTAAAAAAAGGAAAAAAAAATTATAATTAAGGATGAAAAAGGTATGAATATAAAAAACGTACACTTACTTGTAAGTTAAGTTAAATGAATCAAGAAACTTATTATTTTTCAAAATTGGAAATCTACTCTACATTGCTAGATCAATCTATTTTTGATATAAGCAGCCAATGAAAATGTTAAAAGATTTTCAACTATCTGTATCCTTTGAATTTCCCATGTATGAATGGATTCTAGACAATCTGTCAATTAGACGGCATAGATGTCTCAAAAAATTTCAAATTTCGTATAAATACAGAACTAGAAGTTACGAAAATAAAATGTCCATAACTCAAAGGTATATTAGAAGACAAAGGAGAAAGGAGAAGTGAAGTATGATTCAAAATCAACAACACGCAATGCCATTTGTTCCTTCGTGTTTCCGCACGACAGTACAACACCGGGCTCATGCAACGACAGGTCTGCAAAAAAAAAAATTTGGGCAGTAATGCGATCGTGTTGACATGTAACTTCTACACTTAGGTTCTGCACCTAATGTCCAAATCACGATTCTTTTTTTTTTTTTTTTTTGTATTAAAAATGCCAAATTGACATAATCCCGTTTACAGGAGTAAAAGTAATATTTTAAGTTAGAGTTAAATTTTAATTGATGGAGAAGTTGGTGTGCGGTGGTTTTTAACAACACCTTACTGAAATTTAACTTACCGTCACTAAATAGTATTTTTATAGGAGAACTATTTGCGATCTACCAAGGTCTTCTATTAATAAAACATACTTATACAAACAATGCTCTTTTGGTAACAGACTCTCTAAGTTCATTATTGACAATAGCTGAAGGCAACTCGGAAAATGGCCCTAGTACAGAAGATTAACAATTGTCTGTTGGAGATGCATGAGTCGATGGGTGGGGGTACTGTGCTAATGTGGGTACCCTCACATTGTGTTATCTCTGGAAATGAAGCTGCAGTCAGTGCAGCAAATCTCGCGAGACTGAACCAAATGGGAACCATAATTACTGACATTACAACAACTCCTGACTTAAAAACATACTGTAGAAAAAAGTTGATTCAACATTGGAAAACAAAATGGAACCAAAAACCCAGCAAACTTCAAGAAATTAAACAAGACACCAGTCCTTGGACAACATCTTTTAGAAAATCAAGAATATAAGAAATAATCTTGACGAGGCTAAGAATAGGACATTCAGCTTTCACCCACAGTTACCTGATGAGAAGCCTTGAACCACCGATTTGTACAACTTGACTACACTGACATTGACACATTGTAACAACATGTACACTATACCCTGAAGTATAGATAAAGCACTAGAAGACACAGAAGACAAAATCAAGAACATTTTTGAGTTTCTGAAATTTTGTAAATTGTTTGACAAAATTTAATATGTGCATTAAGCCGCTAATGACTCATGTGAGTAGATGCCGAAAGTAATAAAATAAATAAATAAAAATTTAGTGTTGCTATATTGATATATTAAGGAAATATTGTAATATTTATCAGAGGTTGATAACAATATAACTATTCTTTCATTTAAAAAAAATAAAAATCTAAGGACAGTGTGTGATAAAAGGAATAAAATGAATACCTCAGAAAATAAAAGGAATCCCATTTGATTTTAGATAATAAGTTAGTTCTTGTTGGAAAGGCATGAATTTGTTTTCTAACCCATTTTACAGTATCATCTATCTTGAAGTGAGATATTGAAATACCCACACTAGCACGCTTTATTTTTATTTTTTTTTTTGCATAATATGACGTTTTGATATGTTCAGTGGGCATGGTTCATGGGATTTAATCAAAATTTCAAATGTAGGATCTGACAGTAAATTTATATAGCTATGAGATGAAAAAAAGAAATTTCGGATCGGAGAAATAGTTTTAGAATTAAAGCCAAAAGAGTACCGACAAACGTGTTTTCGCGGAGAACCGGAAAGCGGAACTGTCCTCACAGCGAAATTTTTCTTACTGATACATCTTTTTAAATACAGAAATAGATATACTATTATAAATATAATTTATATTATTAAATTATAATATAACTATTATTATAATAAATTAATAATGAAATAGGTTGGTTCCTACCGACTCACCCACTTACCTAACCAGCCTATAAAAGAACACAATATGTTTGTCAGCATAAAACTTCAACCAATGTATAAATAAGAAGTTCCAAAGAAAAATAACGACAAAGAAAACTTGAAATAAAATGATATAAACACAATTATTTAAAAAAACTCTACAATTAATATTTGTCTGCATCTTGGCTTTCTACTGTTATTAGAAGATCACATCCATCAATGTAATCTCCTTCAGGGAATTCTTAAAGGTTAAACACAGCACGAGATATGATTTACTTTATGTGCATCATATATTTTATCTTTAAATTGCTGGTTATTATATTGTAGACGCCATGGATCCTCGGCATTTACTTCCATTTTCTATTTACATTTGGCACTGTCGCAAAAATCAGTTTTAGGTGCGGGAAATATAAAATCAGTCTGCCTAAAAAATTTTGGGATTAGTGTTGTATTTAACAGAGAGATATTTGCCCATGTTTTTCGTATAATATTTATGAAACAAGTCGTACGGCATTTTAAGTCAAATTAGCATTTTAAAAGTAAAGACGTTTCGCTTTACCTTGGTAGTAACTCATTCTAAGGTAAATGATTTCTAAATGCTCGAGAGTAAGCTCCCACATTTCTGAAACAATTTTATTTAGGTCTGTTTAAATGGGAACCTCTTCTTTCTTCATTAGATTATCCATTTATAATATTTTAGCACCAATCTTATCCTTTATTTTGAAATTTGAAGACATTTCAGAAAATAACTACGCAAACATACATATTTATACCTTTTATTAGAAGTGGTGCTACTATTATAAAGTACGATTAATTTTTGGATCTCTTATAAGACGACAACGCAGTAACTTTCTTCTTTTCAAGCTTGAGCTTAAAACATCCTTTATTCAATCATTTGCAGAAGACACAGAATAAATCTCTTTGTCCAACCAACATACAGATTCACATTTACGCATTTACAAAATCCATGGAATGTAAGAAAGGCCCGATAAGATGAAGTTAGGAAACCCGTTCTATTTTTTTACTTAATCGATTTATAAAATCTTAATTTTTACACAACCATCTTGAATCCAGAGAGAAGAGATTAGAATGTTATCCAAAAAAAAAAAGAACTTTGGTATTATTGAAGTTTATTGCAGCCACATCCTCAATTTTAATTTCGTATATATTTATTTTTTTAAGCGATTTTCAAATTTGATATACATGAATGGTCGATGGAACTTTTGTTTCAGAACGAAGGGTTTATTTATAATTTTGATTGTTATTAATTGCTTACCAGGTATCAACAATTGGTTCATTTCCTATATGTGTAATAATAACAGTATCATTCCTCACCATTATGATATTACGAACATATGAAAATAAATCAGACCAAAACAATCTAAGCTATTATTTAATTTTGCAATAAATTATTTATTTATTTTTTTAAATTTACAACTGTATCACAAAGATACATCCAGTAAATATGCGGTAATTACAATACAAAGCAATGACATGACAGAGACTTGTTGAGGAACTACCGATTGGTAGCACTCTTATGAAAGATGTCCTGGAGCCAGCTTTTTTTCAGAGGCCTAGGAAAATTGCCAGGATTGTTATAGGAAGCAAATTGCGAAACAAGTGGTTCTGGTAGAGTGATTAGTTTACTTTAAAAGAAAGGTTAGCTGGTTCGTGTCAAATCAGCGACAAATGGGATATTAAGATCATTGTGGATCAGTCCAGTTTTGACTAAGTAAGGAGCATTGAAGATTTTTCCAAGGATTTTGGATTGGAGTGATTGGATGCCGAAAGAATTAGATGATTTGGCGGAACCCCATAACTATATACCGTAAGGCCAAGAGCTTATTGTAGTGAATCGGGAGATTACAACTATTGTCAAGTAAGTGTTGAAGCAGCCGAAATCTATACGTCGATTCTTGTCTTTTCAATCTTGTAAGAGGGTTCCATGTGGGTCTCCTGTCTAGGTAAAATCGGAGGTATTATATCTGTTCAACATTGTTTACCGGAACTCCATTAAAGGGTACAGGAGTATTTTAGTAGGATTTTAAAATTTAATGTGTATCCTTATAGTGACTTTTTCATATATTTTTAACAGACTTCAAAAAGGAGGTGGCTCTCAATTCGACTCTTTTTCTAATATTTACTACGCAATTATGAATCAATTTTGATGATTCTTTGTTTGATCGGTAGGTCAAACTACAGAGATGGTCTCAGAAAAAAATTATTGAAATGAACTCAGCGGTTTAAAAAAAAAAAAAAACTTCAAGGTTAAATCTACAAGTATAAACCTGAACCAAAAAGTAAACAATAATATTTTAATTATTTTAAAACAAAGAGCATCAAAGAACAAACAATGAAATTATGGATATTTATATTGCTATTCATAATTTATAATCAGTTATTTTCGGAGTCGGTGCCAACCGAAACAAACAGAAATATAAAGAAAGCTAATAATTGTAAAGAAGTGCAGAAAGTTTGTTGCTAATACAGGATCGAACTGCACTTCTTGGTTAGCACCGACTCCAAAAATAACTGATAATAAATTGAGAACAGGTATATACAGGGTGAATATCTCTTAGAGTAAAAAAAAAAAATTATGAAACTAGATCATAAATGTAGCAAAATGCCGCAGACCTCACCTTCCTATTCCAATCCGTTGCAGATATACGATAAAACAAAGACTTTTTTGAGGAAACCACGTTTTTTTCTATAAAAGCTGTATTATCTCCATTTTTTAAAAATATTTTTCCAATTTTGACCACATTTTCGGATTTAGCATTAAATTTTCTATAATAGCAGAGTACCTGTAACCTTGAATTTTGCAAACTTGGGATCTAAAGAACAGTTTGATCTTCACCTAATTTGGGGAAGTCACAATGTCTTAATTACTTCAACGCTCACCGTTTTTCGAAAAAACTATCCAAAAAACGTCAAATCTCACAAAAACTTGCAGATTTAATAAGCTTTCGAATGATATGTTAAACGTAATGATTTTGTTTTATGAAGGAATTTACTTTTGAAACAGAAAAAACATGGTGTTCTCATTTGGCATACAAATCACTTACTTAAAATAAACGTAAATAAAACATTATGAAAATTTAAATGTGTATTTTAAACATAATAAACTCTTCATTGGAATAAAAAGCAAAGAAAAAAAATATTGTTTAATAGAAAATAAAGGAAAACTGTTAATAAAGCGACACCAGATCGGAGGATCTTATGTTATTACATTTATTTATTTATTATTATTATTAAGGATTTATTTTATTAGATTTTCAAGGTAATGTTTAAAATCCAATGATAATGAACATAGGCCTCAATTTCGCCGTTAGTTTCTGAATGCAGATTGTGTTGAAGAATACTACTTTTTGAGTTGAATTTGATGGGCAGATGAGTTTGTTTTTACAGGGGAAAGCGTTTCTACCGTTCCATGTGGTGTATCTTTGGTTCATACATGTATTGCTTTCGAATAATGTGGAGAAGCACCATGGTTTTGGAAAATTATATTTTGCCAAACTTCAGATGGAATATCGTGATGAAGTTTTGGTAAGATATTTTGTAACAAATCTTAGTTATTCTCATCATTCAATCTGATAGGCCAATTGTGATTTTTCAACACTATACGACAGTGATACAATGATGAATAAACCAAAGATTTTCGTATTATCTTTGGAACATATGACATGTCCTAATGCTCATAGTTTGTAACACCATGGTTAAGATTAAGATAGGGCAGAGTGCCAGATGGCGAAAACCCAAGATGCTGCTCAAGACCAAACCAGGATAAAAATTGCGAAAAAAGTGAGTTGACTTTTTGATTCGTTTTTAGTAAGAAATATTGTGTAATATTAATTAATCTTATTCCATCATTGAGGGTTACACAGTTCGGAAAAACGACTCTTGTAATAGTGTCGAATAGACGTTTCAACCACAAACCGGAGGCATTTTTGAATTGTTAATGTGTACCAAGAAGTGGGAACCTATTCCATTACCGAGATCAAAATCAATATCCAGCCAAGCATTTCGAAAAAGTTTTGAGAACAAACCCTAAAATCTTTTTGAACTGGCAGCCAGTGATTTAATGACGACTGCTCTCGTGGGAACAGGACTACTGAGTCAGCCAATAGCGAGCACGCAACTAATTGCATATGCAGTAGTTACCTAAGCCACTCATCCCGGCCCCTCCGTTGAATTCATTTGTTCAAGGGCCTTCCGAAATTGTTTATGTACGTTGAAGTGTTTTTCAAACTTGTGATAACAATTTAAAATTTGAATAATATCAATAATTAGTGGATGAAAGTAGGGTAACATGCTAATTTTTTAGAATATGTTTGTGAAAATCGACTTTGTTGTAATATCTTTATACATTATTGAAAAAAAGACATCATGAAACTTCAAAGAAAGAAAATAAATACCACTAATGGTTTGCGTTGAATTGATTATAAATTGTAAGGAAAATAATAAGTCACCATCACGCTTATTAACTGGCATGACAATTGTTAAGGAAAAAGGTTTAAAGGTGGGCAATAAGATATTCCTGCTTGGCTACTTTGATTTTGTTCGATTATTTAAACATGAGTAAGTCGTTAAATTAAATCGAACAAAGTCAATAACGAATCGAAAAGAGATAGGCGGTACTTAAAAAGCAATATATAAAAGGTCTGTTTTGAAAATGTCATTTTTATTTAGGATTGATGAATTAATTGCCACTTCTACTGACAATGAGATTATTTTATTAGAAAACTAGTTTCGAATGCTAAACATTCATCTTCAGTTCTAAAACATACAAAATTTTTTTTGTATACATCAATACTATGTTACATAGATTATATATACTAAAGTTTTTAAAAAAGTAAGACAAGAAATCAAACATGGTCACTCTACCTTAGGTGGTCTTTGCTCACATCTAAGGTGAGTGCCCATGTTTGATTTCTTGTCTTACCTTTTTAAAAATTTATTACATATAATCTATGTAACATAGTACTGATGTGTTGAAAAACATTTTGTATGTTTTAGAACTGAAGATGAATATTTAGCATTGGAAACAAGTTTTCTAATAAAATAATCTCAATAGAAGTGGCAATTATTCATCAATACTAATTGTATTGATCGTTCTATTCCATCATGCGTTCCTCAAGTCATATATATTTCGTTTAAGAAATTATAGGGTATACATTTTGCATTTTAATGCTCAGATAACTTTAATTAAATAGGTCCAGCACTATCGAAATTGGGACACAGTAAAAAAAATATTCAGTAGAGAATAATAGTAAGAAAAATACTAGAATAAAAATACATATTGTTATTAATTTGTTACAAAATCACTCATTTCTTTCATTTTTTCCAGTAATCTAAAAATTAGATTTTTTTTTTCTAGTGTTTTTTTTATTTTTTTATTCTATATAATTATATTTTAATTTTTTCTCCTTTCAACAAAAATGTTTTCTAAAAACGCTGCGTTAGGGTACTCAGCTTACAATAATTTTGTTGAATCGTTTATTCCTGGAGAGTTGTAATTTTGAACGAATGTTTGCTTTGGCTGTAGAAAAAAGGATTAGTAACAAAACCGCTTGTGGGTCACAATAAGTAAGCATTACTTACTTTGAAGTCCCTTCGCTAAAGTTTATAGTTCAAGAGCTGATGACAAATTTAGGGCACGGATTTGACCCAACTTGCTTTATAACTCAAAAGTGTTGTTTACGATAGTTCTATAGGGAATAGCTAGTCTGCCTGGCATTCCCCATTGCCTGGTAGGACAAGTACATCGTAAAAGTAAAGCAAAATATTTGTGATAAAAAATATAACACCCAGCATGAAATAACACAAATTGTATTCTATCATCAATAAATAGTATGATATATCAATCGCGCTATTTGAGAGGTAGGACACGGGACCAGACCATACTAAAGATATTTAAAAACAAATAATAAACAAAATTATTTATTTTAAAGCTTCAGTCGAAAATATATTTTTTTTTCATTTTTTAAAACATATTGGGGTGGTCTGGTTCCTTGTTCCACCACTCAAATTGTCTACGATTGATATATTACGCTTCTTATTGATAATAGAATAAAATCTGTGTTATTTCATACTGGGTCAGTTATGTTTTTATCACAAATATTTTATTTTACTTTTACGATGTACCTCTCCTGCACATGCCAGGCAGACTAGACATTCAATATAAAGCTATAACGACACTTTTCAGCTATAAAGCAAGTTGGTAAAGCAAGTATCAAAGATTTCTTAGTGAATAGGTGTGACTGAAATTGGTAAATGGTGTTTATCTCCTCTTTTTCTACGTTTAAGTATTGGGAACAATGTTTCCAATTTTTATACTTTGGGGAACTGAAGTATTTCCTTAGCTTTAAAAAATCACACCTGAACATTTATTCGACTCTGAATTGGACATGTTACTGCTCCACCGCCTAGACGAATATAGGTTCCCCGTTAACTGGTTGAAAATAACCTAAACAGTAGATCTCTCGTTGTTAGGGTAGACGAAAACCTGTCCCCATCAGATGAAGAGATACAGGGTTCAGTCCTGGAGCGAATACTCTTTACCGAATTTAGCATCAATCCAGGCCGGCACTCAGCATAACAATATCCACCATTGTCGACATACCGATGTCCAGTGAAATTAAGGAGAGTCCCAGAAAGACCGAAGCCAATATCAAATCATACTAAAAAGTAAAGGAAAGAGGAAGCGGCGGTTACACACATTTCTGTTGACAACGGGCGCAGTCCTTTTAGAATGTAACATTTTTCATTGGTAAAGCTAGTTCATATACCAATTTACTATTTATATGTTAAAAGGTATAAGAAGACATATGTATTATATGCGTGTACATAAGTATTCCAGAATTTTAAAAAATACAAATCTTGGCATAGAAAATGATAAAAGGCGTGAAAGTTCCTTACACCCATTGTATGGAATCTTAGAAGTGGAATCTGAGGACTTTTCGAACATCTTCAGGATTTAAAGTAAAAATGAACGTCATAAAATTATCAGCATTTTATGAATTGATTCTATATTAAATATTAAATCTACTTGGCTAATGTTTGTGATAGCTGAAAGGTTTGTTGTGGTTGCAACGATTTTCAGTTGTGTTGAAATTGAGCTAAATAGTTTGCTAGGCCTTATTATGTCTTTCTTAATATTTGAATTATACAGTTACAACGTATAAGAACAGCATCGCTAAACATGTAATTTTATTCTCTTAGAATAAAAATTCAATTAAAAAATATATATCTGGAAATAGGACTTCTGGTTTTGGATTTCCACCCCTCAATTTTACAAGAACTTTTAAAGCGAACCCCGAAAGAAACTTCCTTATTTAGAACACTATCTCTGATTAATTTGACCGTAAGTTAGATACGAAGCCTCTAGCCAGCCTAAAATTATCTTCCCAATGAAGCAGCAGACACGTATTAATTTCGATCGGAAGCGTTCCGTGTTCTTAGCGATGACTATGACGAAGACACCGCCGTGTTGGGGGATACAAGAAGAATCGACAGGGAAGAAGCCTCATTAAGAATAGGTTAGTTCGCGTGATCTAAGATTGATCGCAGCCCCCTCCCCCCGCCGCTATCATTTGACTGTTACCGCTCCGGGTTCAAGACCCCACGCGCTAATTGCTCAAACTCACAAGACTCGTTATGACGTTTTATATGCCTCGTTAAGATTCCATTAGCAGTTGCTGCTTAATTAAACCGGCCCGATATAAATTTGGTTATCACAGGCGGAGGTGTGAGAGGATGCAGTTGGTGGGGGGGGGGGGAAGGAGAGCAGAACTCACATCTGAGTTGTTCTTAATTGTCTGGCTCAAAAGGTTGGAGGGGGGATTTCCAGGGCTTCCCTTAGCTATAGCTCCCGCTGAAACAAGGGAAGAGCCCATTATGTTAATTCCAATTTTAAGGGCAACCCCTCCTTAATTAACTAATTTATTTTATGGATAATGCTACTTAATGTTGCAACTTCTAGAATGATGGCTTCATATTACAATAACCTACCTCTCCCTACAACTTTCACCGTTCCTTGCCGGCTTAATATACCACCGCCTCTAGTAATCAGTAAAAATCACTTACTTCAGCCTTATAATTCAGTAAAAAGCCAATTGATAAAACTATAGTAATTAAAAGTGTTTATATCAGTGTATAGAACTACTAAACAAAACCAAACCAATATATAAAAATATACAAAAATATATTAATCACATCTCCTTTGTTAACTAATTAATTTATACTTATTTAAGTCATTGTTTGTATTTTATATAAAGTATGGATGAATAATAATTTGTGTATTTTAATTTTAATTTAATTTTATTTTATTTTTGATTATTGTAAATAATTATTAGTTTTATTTCTATGAAGATATTTATTTTTTATTATTATTAGTTGTGTGGGTGTATGCATTTGTAAATATGGTATGAATGAATACATTTATCTCTGTACCTATAGCCCTTTACTGAGGCAGATTATACACTTATTTCAGTTGAATATATGAGACATTTAGAGATTTAAGTAACAAAAAAAATCTTGGTGACAATCGAAAAAAGGAAACTTTATTTATGAAAATCAGGAAAATTCCATCTCTAAAATAAGCAAAGAACAGCCTTCACTTTCAATCTGAATGTTTATCAATTTATTGCAATTAACTACTTCATCAATTAAACTAATATAGAAAATGTATGAGTGGGTAAAAAAAGTGACCAGTTTTGATCCGTCGGGTAAACGATCGATGGGTAGACCAAGAGGTAGATGGGAAGATTTCGTCAAGACCGACCTGGGGGATTTGGGTTTTAGAGGAGTGGGTTGGAGGGAGGTGTGTGGTCAACGGTTGGTGGTGTCGGCATCGAGCCTTCGGGTTCGCTAAGCGTTTATTTATTATTATTATTATTATTATTATGAGTTGTTAAGGCACTTGACTATCTTAACTATCTTACCCTGGAGCACGTTGAAGTTCGAGCCCAGCAGAAGGCAGGAAATATAATAGGAGGTTTCTTCCGCCGTGGATGGACTTCGGGGTCTCCCTTTCCCTTTTGGGGCACACCTAGCCTCCATAAAGTGGGAGGGGGGAAACCTGTTAGTCGATTATGATTGCTGACTTCACCTCCTAGCACGACTTGCTTCAAGTACTGAATCCAAAAAAAAAAAAAAAAAAAAATTAATGTGAAAATTATAATTATACTATGTAATTTACATGCAAAATAACTTCTCTCCGGTTAAATCTCAATGTATGTTCTCCAGTAGGAGGTCTCAAGAATGTCCAAAATGTTGATTAATTCATTTAATTTTTTAAATATCTTTTACAATAATTTTTTTACGGATTTATAATTAAGGTTTGATTTTTAAGTAAAACCTACGAATTAATTTAAAAACTCAGGTAATTATTATATTGAGTCCTAAGAAGACCGTTGTAAACGTCTTATTTTTGTTGTGTACGTTTCTTTTCCTTTCTAACATTTTCTTTTATTCATTTTGACAAATATTAAAATCTGCAACAATTAAGGGCAGTAGTAATAATATGTGGGGTTCTCCCACACACTACGTCACAAACACATCGCTAGACTATAAAGTTTCTATGACCTTAAATTATGACAATATTTTTTTATCATACTGAAGTTTTGAAGTGATTCGGATAATGAGAAATGCTGGTCAGTAGGATGAAGTATAATACAATAAAGAAGTAAAAATAAAAACTTCGGAATACCCAAAAAAAAAAAATAAAATAAAATAAATAAATAAAAAATACAAGTGAATTTCGTTTTAGAAAAATATCTTTTATTCTTTAAGAACTCTGAACTATCTGCTACTTACCTCAGAAGAGATGCTTCAATATTTTGCGCTGGTCAGTGTGAATCCAAAGCTGTTGTTTTGAAATTATTTTGTAGTTTTGAAATTAAATTTTAAAGTTTTAATTTAGGAAAAGTTAAATTTTTATTTTCCTTGATAGAAATTTACAGGTGGTCATAAGATAAACCTACTATCAGGTCGTCATAATAACTGAAATTATACTGAACTAAACTAAAAGATGTACCACGATGTTTATAACACAAATATACTAGTAAATACAATGATAAAGACTTTAGAAAGTTTTTTTTTTGTAATGTTTTTTACTTTCATTGTATATTACGATTTTATATAGATACATTTAAAGCTGTCCAATCGTATATCGTTTTTATGTTTGAGACTGGTATATTGTTTTGGTATTTTTTATTTTTTTATTTTTGAAATTAAGAAATAAACATTATTAAAAAAATTAGAAATAAGATCAAATAAAGAAAACTTCTCAATATATATTTGAGCAATAGTTTTGTTTGTTGGCTATTATGTCATCATGTAAAATATGATGATCTATAGCCAAATTAAAGTTCCCTCGTTTTAATGATTAGCTCCATATATTCCCTCTAAAATTTAAATGGGATCTAAAACAAGTCTCAGGACATAAGCCGTTCCTCTTGGACAGGTTTCCGCATTCCGTGATGGAGTAGCGGACACTGATTGAGCCAGCTCCTAGACAGATAGATATCGACCAGAGAGCTCCGTATTAGTCTAAAAGCCGGCAGTGCTGCCAACAGCACTCAGCCTACTAATGGCACAGATATAAAAATGACTAATGGCCAGCCTGTAAGGAACTGTGTAATGGAGTAGGCCACGCCCACCTTTCAACACGTGGCAACGCCCCTCTCGACGTCTTCTTGACCTCACATCTTCTATAATTATCCCGTCTCTCCATGGCTCCTTCTTCATCCGTCTTATGGCCTTTCTTCTGAGGAAGCCTTTGTCTGTTCCTGATGACTTCATTGCCTCCAGTTATATTTTTCTTTTTCCTCGACACCTCCGTGCTGTCTATGATGGTAAGAAGAAGAAAAGAAGATGGAAGAGATCATTTTCCATCAAACGATAGGTATATGATGTTGATAAATCCGGGTCTAAATCATTCTATATATGTATATACATAATTATTTAACTAAAATATTACACTTTATTTGTTACAAGCATACCCCGTGACGCATTCGCCCGCTCCCATAAATAACGAACTTAAATTGTTTTAACAATTTTGAATTAATTTTTTTATCGATAAAAATCTGGTATTGAAGTATGGAATTTATCATTATTTATTTAATTATATTTTCACGCATGACAGTAATTTTTAACCTGGTTAAAGTTCCATTGATTACGTGTTTGAAAAGTAGGTAAAAGCCAACCAATAATACACATAAGACATCTAAATTGGTAGAAATAATTTCATCGATCCATCTGGTTGGATTTTAATTTCGAACCATAAAAGTATATGACTTTGGCAAACCTCATTTCTGGCACTCAAGACTATAAATTTTGATTATTATTATTATTATTATTATAGTAAAATTTATTACTACATACCTTCCTAGAACTATGAAGATGTATTAAAATTTGGTACAGTTGGGTTTAATATATTGATCATAGTAAACTTCGTTGCAGAATAGCCAAATATCCGTCGATTTTTAAACTGTACTAAGATCCGAATGCTGCTCCATATATTTGTAGCTTTTTTAATAACAATGGAATTGAAAATAAATAAATTTTATCATACATCTTTAGCTCTATATAACACCTACCACCACCTATCGGTCGATTATCAATCTTCAATGCGTAGCATATGCTTATCGCTTTTTATGGCAATATGATTTGAAATCTTTAAATTTTATTATTGCTGAACCTTCTCTGAACTATGGACATGATGTGGTTAAAAATTGGTATCGATTGGTTCAATAGTTTTTGCGGTTAGTGATCACAAACGAAAAATGGCTTGTCCTTTTATATAACAGTATAGATTTAAAAAAAAAAAAAATGTTAATGCCTAAGTCAATTAATTGAAAACTCTTTTGGATCACTGCTGATGACAATATTAAAATCAATTTATTACAAATAATTTTAAAAATATTATTTATAAGATTTTTAAAATTACATACTATAGCTATTGCCACATACATTACATTAGCCACTCAAGTCAATCAAAGAAGCGACAATAAGCGAATTTGGTTAGATTCGAAAATACATGGCATAAGAGGGGGCACAATCTTGCGGAACCCCCAGCTAACTCGATTTTTTTTTCTCTAACAGCCCGGGAGATCCCTAACCCAGCTCCTTTTCGGTCTTTTGTGGATTTTATCTGGTATGAAAATTGTGGCCATGTCGTTCGCGTATTGGCGTACTATAAATAATCCATAAAATAAAAGCCGGCGATGATGATTATTAAGAAACATTGGCCACATCACAAATTGGAATATTTATAATTCATAGCTAATATTCTGAGTGGGGTCACCTGTAGTGTAGTGGTTAGCATAGCAACCTACTAAACCCAAGATCGCGGGCTCGCAGTCCGGCAGATGGCCTTACGATTTTTTAAAGGGAGTAAAAAATCCTTAGCCATGCCGTCCTTCGGAAGGGAAGTAAAATGGGGGTCCCGAGCCTGTGCGATGTCAGGTACTCATTAAAGACCCCTATCCTAATTATACCTGGATAGGCAAAATTTAGGACTTCCACTGTAGCATCGTTCGATTAGCCATAGCAGCATAAAGTGACGTTAAACGAAAAAAACAAACAATAATATTCTGAGCTTAAAATTGTGAAAATAAAATACCATACAGTATTCACTCAAACTCAAATTCACTCAAATATTAGAATGATTAGTACGATAATTATAATCATTAAATATCAATATTAAAGTAATATATATATGTATATTCTCATGTCGGGGTATTTCGATTGATTCACATTATTAAACTTATTTTATTTATAGCATCCAATATAAATGATACAATACTAATTACGGTGTGCTCAGATTTTTAAAATTTGAGGAAAATCTTTTTGAATAAATATCTACAATAAAAACAATCTTATGATACATTGTAAAATCTTTTATTTGTTAAAAAAGTAAACTGTATTGTTTTTTATGTTAGACCTTCAGAAGACTATTTTTTATTTTTTTACAAAATGCATAGAATGATTAATATGATAATAATTATGATTAAATTTTATATTAAAGTAACTAGAATATTAATTCTTCTTTCTGTGTATTTTGATTGACACATTATTAAGCCTATTTGATTTAAAACATCATGTATAAATAATGTACTTTATATTATAAATATAAAACATGTGTATGCTTGGAAAAACGAAAACTTAGGTATTTCTTGTTGATTAATAATTAATAATTTTTTTTTATCAATTTTCGAAATACGAAATTAACATCAGAAATATATTGAATCGTACAGTATTTTATTTATATAATTTCAACCCCAAAAAATTAGTGTTATACCATAAATATTCCAAGTTCTAATTTAATATTTTAATAAGTATAAACACTCAAAATCTCTACATTACAATATTTTGATTAAGTTAAGCTGTAATTTTGAACCTGTTTTATAAGGTAGCTCATGAAATTTAATAATAATTATTTATTATTCAAAATTTTTTTTTGTATAAAGAGAGTGGATAAATAAATTCTCTAACCTATACGGATAAGCCGCTTGGCAGAATTAAGACGTCGAAGACGGGAGTAGGGTTACCATAATGAATTCCGCCCCAGAGTTCGTAGCCCAAAGCAACAGGCTCCTTCTACATCCCAAGAGTAATCAGAGAAGCTTACACCCCCTGGAATGAGCTCTTCCTTTTCTTATATTTCACAATCCTTTAATCCTCTTCCAGTCGAGCAGCGTTTTCTTACTTACAGCTTTAATATGTCATAAAGAGTTAAGTGCTTTTTATAAAATTTTTCACAAAGAAGATTGAAATAGGAGCGTTGTCATTTCAGTTCGCAGGCGGAGTATAATGCTTAGAATTTATAATTAATAAAAGAAGTTTTTGGAACTTGATTAGGATTGATGAATGAATTGCCAATTTTATTGGGTTTATGCCATTTTCAAAACATAAAAAAATATTGAAACATCAGCACTTTGCTAAATAAATTCTGTATATTAAAATTATTAAAAATGTATGGTAAGAAATCAGATATATTGGTGCTCACCTCTGAAGTCAAACGGACTTATAAAAGATATCAGTAAGAGTGGAATGAGCCAGGAAAAGTGGCAGTTTTCCCTCTGACTTGGTTGGTGTTTCTTCCGTTCCCTATTGGAAACAAATTTAAAACCGATCCTTCTATCTATCATACGTCAAGTGATTTTGAAGGAATTATGCAAACTGAAACACCTTAAAAAGTCCGACACTTGACTAGAATGTTCTATGAATTGTATAAATTTTTATTAATTGCTTTAAGATACAAATTTTATGACAATTTAGTTAGCTAGTATAAGTGTTACATAACATTACATAAATGTAAACATTACATAAGTATATAATAATGTAAATAAAATAAAATATAAAAACATTAAATAGAAAATGAAAAAACTCGTTTTACTTGTAACATCATGATTACAGTAACAATAATAATGTTACTAAAATAATAGCAACAAAAAAATAAACTCTTCGTGATTATTTGAAAATATATTAATATATTCAACTTTTCATTTACTTTATGTTAAAAAAATCAATTATTTTTCACAATAGCTTAAAAAAAAAATAAATAAAAAAACGTCATTTTCAACCGACTTCAAAAAAGAGGAGGTTCTCAACTCGTCTGTATTTTTTTTTTTTTGTGTGTATGTTACGCGGTTACTCCGTCAATTCTGTATCAATTTTGATGATTCTTTTTTAGATCGGTAGGGCATACTTCAGAGGTGGTCCCATTAAAATTATTTTGAAATCAACGCAGCACTTTTAAAGAAAAATGAAAAAAACAGTTTCAAAAATCACTTATTAACGTTTTTTTTATTTTTCTTAAAAAGTGCTGCATTGATTTCAAAATATTTTTTATGGGACCACCTCTAAAGTATTCCCTACCGATCAATAAACCAGTTAAATTGACAGAGTAATCGCGTAACATAAAAAAATCACTGTTTTGAAATCAACGCAGCACTTTTTATAAAATTACATTTCAAACATATTTATGATTATGATTATTTAAAATCTCTAAGTAATTAAATCTCCGTCCTTAAGAATAAAGAAATATCGCCACTGGTGGAAGGCGGTAAGTCTACTTTTAGGCACCCTCAGAAAAAAGCTCAATTCAGTTGAAAGTTATATGATAAATTGGTACCAGGTGTTTAATTTTCTTTATCAATGATTTTATATGTATGTACAAACAACATACACATACCCATTAATGAAAAATATACGTAATGATTTCAACTCCCATTTTGTGTTTAATTTTCCCAATTACATGAAGGTAAGTGGAATGATAAACTCGATAAGTCTTTGTTTAGTAACTCGAACTATTTTTCAGGGTAGCTTGAAGATCGAGAATTGACTATATAAACAAAAATACACTAACCACTAAAAAGTGAAAAATAAAAATAATTTTTAGAGAAAAAAACAAAACCGACTTCAAGATTAAACCTACTTACACGAACTTAAATAAAAAATAAAAAATAATATTTTGATTGCTTCAAAACTAAAACCGTCAAATGAAAATCAATGAAATTATCGATACTTATATACCTATTCACAATTTATGATCAGTTATTTTTGGAGACGGTGCCAACCAAAACTAACAGAATTTCAAAAGAAATGGTAATTGTAAAGATCCTCCCACTGTTTCATCACCGCCACACCGCTGTCTCGGGCCATTCGAAAGTGTATTGCAGAGGCAGGATCAAACTGCCATTCTTGGCTGGCACCGACTCCTGTATAACTGATCATAAATTGTGAATAGGTATAAAAGTATCGATAATTTCATTGATTTTCATTTAACGGTTTTAGTTTTGAAGCAATTAAAAGATTGTTTTTTATTTTTTAGTAAAGTTCGTGTAAGTAGGTTTAATCTTGAAGTCGGTTTTGTTTTTTTCTCTAAAAATTATTTTTTTCTATATTATAGTATTCTGAGATATTTTTCAGCAATAAAATTAATAATAATTTATATTGTATAGTTCACACTGATTAATACTTCATATTAACTATATACTACTGGATTCATACTGTTTGATTTATAAATTACAATCTCCACATGTATGGCGGAATTTAATTTTCAAGCTATTTTTTGCAGAAAATATTTGTAGATATTAACTTTTAGCATTTCTTATCTGACTAATGGTTCTAAGTTTGGTTATGCTAAATCGTGCCAATTTAATTACTATAAAAATTTTAAAGAGGATTCTTCAGGCTGGATATTGGGTACATATATTCTAACCGCAATAATATATGTAGTTAATCAAAACCAAATGTTCGATAACGATAAAGTTATGATAAAACTTTTGGATTATATTCAAAAATATTATATATACCTACATTAAATATATTTTTTTAAAAAGTTGATTGAATTTTCGAAAATACTAAAACACCGCTGGAAATTGAATGATTTTTATTAGCAATATCGGTTACTATAAGCCGATGTAGATATAGCGGATGTCATAATTTGTGAGAGGTTAATAACAATTTTGGTATGATTCATGGTATATTCATCTCTGGCTAGAATAGGTTGATCACATCTTGGATAACCCGTCCTTCCTACCCTATTCGGAGAACATAAGGACGCCAAACCCCAATAAATAAACCAACAGGAAAAGTCATTTTTCATTTGTGATCACTAACCTCGAAAACTACTTAACCAAATTTTAACCACATCATCTGTATACTTCCAGGAAGGTTTGGCAGTAATAAAATTTACTTATTTGAAATTAAATTGTTATTAAAAGACGATAATATATAGTAACTGTGAAGTTTGAAAATTGACCGGTAGGTGGCGAGCGCCATTCCATATGAGAGGTTAAAAAGGTGTGGTGTTATATAGAGATTGAAATTGTTAATAAAATTTAATCATTTTCAACTAAATTATCGAAAAATATTTATATATGTGGTGCGCCATGTGGATCAATGTTCAGTTGCCTACTCTAATATAATATTTTTATTGATAGATAAAACTTCTAATAAAACTAGCTTCTAATACAAATAAAACTTCAATCGTTAGTTACAATTATCCACGTTCTTAACTTATGAGAACGGGTGAAGCCGCCGGGACGTTAGTGTCATTATAAAGTAAATGTAAGCTTTTAGTTTAAAATTTTATTAAAATATATATTCTAGAAGTTATTTTTGCAAAGTAAATAAGCAGATGGCGCACCTGCCAGAAAAGCGGAGGACTTCCTCGACAGATAAGACCTCGCGTGTTCTCTTATCTACGACGTCGGCTTTATCTCAGGATTCAGCCTATCCTCCTTCTGGCGGGGTGGGGTGGGGATAGGGTGGTTTTTTAATTTATACCTCTGCGGAAGAGGAGGCATTAGGAGAACAAAGGGGGGAGAAGAGATAGCTCGGGAGTGGGGACCGACGGATGTGGAAAAAAAAATAGTATGAATTATAGCATTTGGAAATGAAAATGATAACGAGGTAAGACTTTTTTATTTTATTGTATTTTTAGATTTTTTTCTATCTTATTATTAGTCTCCCTTAAGTTAAAAAAAAAAACACTTTAAACTCAAATTTTTCGTTATTATAAACATATAAATTTTTAATATTTCCTATACAGCTTTGCTACATCACAACCACCTATTGCTTTAAAAAATCTGAAGGTTTCTCTATTACACTGTTCTTTATCAAAATACTCCCTTCAACAAAAATGTTGTTTTCTTATATTTTGAAGTATGCTGAACACAAATCCGTAGTCAGAAAATCTCGACCAGGCACCATTTTTTGTCAAATTTTTAATATTTCTCTTAAAGGCATAACTCCTATTAATTTTTAATTTTCTTCAACATGTTTCAGAGTACATTGCTCCATCTTCAGGATAACTGTGATTTCTTTCACATAGTCATTTGTGCATGTCCATACTGACCCTCAACTGAGCAATGTTCACTCTTATTGTTGTTTAATTCATTTACATTTTGACTATTTAATTTGTTGCTTACACAAACATTCTATTTTGATTCCATTACTGTATTGTTAATCATATTTTTAATTAATATTTATATTTATTGATATTTGATTTAATTATATTTCTAATTTATTTATTAAGTTAGCATAACTAGTTCCTATTTTTTGTACATCAGTTTCATAATTTACAGCATGGTCTATTGTTTTATTTATGTAGATTGCTTCCATTATTTTTCTGTTTTTTGTTTTGTTTTCATGATTTAAAATATTTGTATTTTCAAAGTCAAATTCATGTTTGAATTTATTAGCATGTTCACTTAGTGCAGTGTTGTTATTATTTACTTTTTTATTGGTTCTTTTGCAGTCATATTTATGCTGATTCACTCTATTAATTAGATTCTGTTTAGTTTCTCCTATATAGTGCATTTTACAGTCTTTGCAGTTTATTTTATAAATCAAATCTTTTATAATCCATTTGTCTGTGATTTCTGTATTTTTGTAATGTTTTTGATTTTATTATTATTTTATAGGGCACCATTAATCTTAAAGTTTTCATTATTTAATTTGCTTATTATTTGTCAAGTCAGTGTTGGGATGTATTTTACTCTGTTTTAAGTTTTCTGTATATTAGATAATTTTGGCATTATTTCTATTGTATTATCTTTTTTAGTATTATTATTAATTATTTGATTCTGTACTTTTTTTTTTATCCTGGTAAAAATCTGTAATTTTTTTTTTGTTCATTTATCTTAACTTGATATAAGATAATATAAGCTGATCTGTATTGCTACTTTTTTTTTTATTATTTTCTATTATTATTTTTTATCTGTGATTTAATTATTTTTACAAATAGTTTTATTTGTTATTTTGGTTTTATTTATATTTTTATACCCTATTTTATCAGGGACCATATTGTCAGTTAGGCTGTTATTAATTTCTTGTTTTATTTCTTTTAGGTATATATGATCGGTTAGTTTTATTGCAGTTTTAATGTAATTATCTATTGTGCTTAGTTTTTGGTAGAGGGGGTGGTGATTGAAAAAATGTGTATTTGAGGTCAAAAAATGGGATGTTTTACGACATTTCGAGCATATTTTTTTTTTTAATCATTGAAAGCTCTAAGAACAAATTACAAAACCTATTTGATTTTGAAACTTTTATAATTTATTGCAAAATGAAAACAATTGGAGAGCATAACTATTAGGCTATGTTGTATAACTGACATTGTTGAAAAATTGCTTTTATCGTGTAAGACCATAAGTTGCAGTATGTCCTCGAAATTCATTTTTTGCATTCCCATTTACATTTCTTCTCTCCCAACTTGGGAGCTGTTTTAGATGAACACGGAGAACGATTTCATCAAGAGATCGCTCAAATGGAAAAACGGTTCAGCGGTAAATGCAATGAGATGATGCTTGCCGACTACTATTGGGCATTACAACGAGAGACACGTGATGTAGAGTGCAACAGGAAAATATATACACAAAGATTATGTTCACTATTAAATATAATTTATTACATATATGAAAAAAGTGCTATTTCAGTTGTTTTTTTTAAAACAACTTTCAATCTAAGAAAAATGGTGTTTGATGGATTTTTTATTTGCTTTTGATTCGAATTCAGCACACATGTAAATATAAAATTCAGAAAAAAATATTCATCGGAGTGTAAAAAAAAAAAAAAAAAAATAAAAAATACACTATTTTAGTTTTGTTCAAAAATAATGTTTTTAAACATTTTCTAAAAAATGATGTTAGATAGATTTTTTTTTCTTCAGATTCGAATTCAGCACACATGAAAATGTAAAAATCACAAATAATATTCATGGAAGTGAAAAAAAATAATAAAAAATACAAGAAATAAAAAAATACACTATTTCAGGTTTAAAAAGAACGTCTATTTTCTCAAAAATGATGGTAGATAGATTTTTTCGTCTTCAGATTTGAATTCAGCACTCATAAAAATATAAAAATCTGAAACAATATCTCAAGGGAGCGATTTTTTTTTTTTTTTTATTTTTTTTTTTTTTTTATTTTTTATTTTTTTTTTTTTTTATTTTTTTTTTTTTTTTTTTAATAACTGTGTTATTGTCTTCTCTAATCATCCAAGCACCTATTGTTTTCCGTTTTAAACGTAATGTTTGAGCTACATAAAGTTTTTCTAAGATTTATAATATTATTTATTCTCAATTTCTATTTTAATTTTCTCGCTTTTGATGACTTCTCCCGAAAATAAACATAACATATTTATTTAAAAGTATAAACTTATTTAATAATTTATAAAATTAAATGTAAACTTTTTAAAAATAATAAACACTTCCTAGGAATACTACCGAATCCGCCCTTTATCCTTTTAACCTTTATAAACCCTATCCAACTAATTGCCTTTATAATTATCTGCTCATTACCCATTTACTCATTAGTATCAGTTCCCTGAATTCTATTTGTCAGTAGTTGAAGCCTTTGCTTGTTCTGTATCAAAAATCTCAAGTTTTTTGAAACTCATTAGTGAGAATTTTCATTTATAGATTCCTGAACATTTCCTCAGTTTTAATATTTTATGATATAGTATCTTTATATCGTCTTTTTTTTTTTTTTTTTTTTTTTTTTTTTTAAAGAAAATATGAATACAAAAAATAAAAAGTTCTCTGATTTGATGGCGTTCACATAAAACCCAAACTTAAATATTTTATAGTTTTATAAAATTTGAATTTGTCATTCCTATCTTTCGCTTGACTAGGATAAATATAATTCATTTATATTTTATATTATATTTATATTTGTACTATATTAATATTTGTCTACGAATAGTAATTTAGTGATGTTAACGCTATTTAAATCTATTTTCTTTCCTTTTATTTTCCGTTCTCTGGGTGAAACATTGACATAAATCTTTGAAAGGATTCATGAGATGGTAGCTTCTCTCTGGAACTCTTTTTGAGGTCATGGATTAGAGACATGGAGCTATTTCAACATGTCATGCAATATCATGGTACAATCCTATATTAATTTTTTTTGTAGATATTCCCTCAGGATTTTGCCACTTAAAGTATTGAATAAAGATTTTTAAAGTACTGATACTTAATAAGCAGTATAATAAGAGATAATATTCTTTTCTTCTCAATTTTGAAATTTTATTCGTGTGTTTGATCATTGTTTAGTTTAGATTCATACTCTATTAAAAATGTATGGGTGCGTTGTCATGATAAATACAAAAAAAAAGTGATTAACCATTCTGCACTTAATTAATAGGTTCGTAATTTAATTTTTTGGTTATTTATCATTTACACATGTATATATCTCTTTTTCTTAAAATTAGTGCAATGATATTTTTTTTTAATGAAATTATATTATAAATGATTTAAAAACGAATTTATTTTTCGAAATCGGCTTCATTCAATAAATTCCTCCCAATAGGTTGGCTCCTCCGAATAGAATGTCGAATTTTTATTGCAGTTGTATGATATACATAGATTCTATAGAATTATTAATTATGGGTTTTATATAGTTTAAAAAGTAATCTGGGTCTTTCAAAATATATATATATATATATTATTATTTTTTTTTTTTTTTTATTATATATTATTTTTTTTTTTTTTTTATGACTGTTGTATGCTTTAGCTCTTTCAGTTGCTTTGAGGTGGTTAGCATCATTCAATTTGCTAACAGTTGTGTTATCGGCAAGTTATCGAACAATCCTCGGATTTTCATTCAACAATGCTCCTTGAATATCGCCATCTAATGAAGAGGTCCTACCAAGAATCTTCTTGCCTTCAGGGCTGAAATCTCCCTCTCTGATTTTTTAAAACTATTTTAAAATGACTTCGCTGCTTTGTATTTTATTGTTTATGGCTCTCTCGTTCTTGTCTTAACCGAGCTATAACTATCAAAACGAAATTATTGAAAAATCTCAAATAATCGTGTAAGTAAAGATTGGATTATTTCCGAAATAGTAAAATGCTAATGAGGAAAAAAACAAACAATTTTTTATATGTGAGGAATAATAAATATTGACATCTATTAAAAAAAAAATCTATTAAGTATAAACAGTTTATTAAAATTATACAACGATAAATAAATAAATTTCACTGCCTACGATTTTTTTAATTTTTATATTTAGCTGTGAACCTGGGAAAGAATAGTCTTTATTAAATACTCAGTTATTCATTGAACAGAATGAAAAGAGTAACCTCACTTTTATTTACTATAAAGTTCAAGCTATTTGCTCTTAAAATAAAAATTAATAAGTAAAAATTATAAGAGAAAATGAAGAGACAAATAAATAATTTATTAAAATTAGCCTTGATGTATATTAAGTACAATCGTTACTCTAAGAATATATTTATATATATATATATATATATATATATATATATATATATATATATATATATATATATATTATTATTTATTTATTCTATTTTTTTAATTTATTTTTATTTTTTTATGGCACTGCAACTCGGTGACGAGTCCTGGCCCCTCCAGCTAATTGTTCCAAACTATTTTATAGGAATCTTGACTTTATCTAAAATATAAGGAAACTTAACCTTCCACAGGTCGCGCCAATTTCTGTAACACGAGCGGTCGCGCGTTGTACAAAGTACAACACCCTGCTTTGGATCCGTTTTTGTCCAAAGCTTTTAATAAACCTATTAAATAAAAAAGTTTGTTCATTGTAGATATAAAATAGAATATCTAGATATCTAATATAGAATACAGTATATTATCTGAAAGAATTTTTTTTTGTGTTCAATTGTACAATGGGTTACACCACTAAAAAGCTAACTAAATTCCGCAGTTTTTGGAAAATTTGACGGCTTCTAGGGTGCTCCAGTGGGAAGTGAGGAATTTTCAAAAACTATAAAAAATTTAAGTTTTGATAAATGTTTTGTGTTTTGAGCGTTAAAGGCCCCATAAAACTATGCCTGGGACACCCTGTATATAGCTATAGGTAGCATATGTGTTCTCCTAAGAACTATGAGACACGTCTTTGCTGACACCTATTTAAACCCTGCGGAGCAGATTCCCAGGACACTTGTCGAATTTGACTCATTAGCTTAGTTACCATGCTTGTTTCGTTACCATCAGTGGATCCTTACCATAATCGATGTTTGTAATTCATAATAAATCTTTTTAAATGGTCTTGAGTGTTTTCAAGATCTTTAGCTATAGATATAGAATAAACATTGCCTAAAGAGTCTTATTGTTTTTCCTATTGCATTGTAACCAGTAAAGTACTTAGGCTTCGATTAACCGATGTGGTTAGTACATCGATATGCTCGGATAACCAAATCCTCGGATAATCGAGACTAAAAAAGTAAGGTTAATACATAAGATAAAAAAAGCTACAAAAATATGAAAGAACGTTACACATAAAGGGATTCATTGCTTGAGCTTCCATTCGAATTACTTTTTTTTTTTTTTTCCATTCGAATTACATCTGCTCTAACGGTATAAAATACAGTTACATAGATAGACTCAATGCTTGGTAATTATTAAAGAGGATTAATCTCTTCTGGAACTAAATGAGGCAGCGCCCCTGGCGGAGGAATAGGGCAACTATAGTCCCGTAGTAGGGCGCTAGGTGGCGGGCAGTCCTCGTCCTGATTTATTGCCGGCCATCTTCCCAATATTTATCACTTCCTAGTCCAGCTTTCCTTCCATTCAGATGTTTATTTCCGAGTACCCGCTTTTCCTCTAGTGTCACTATCAGGGTGGGGAATTAGCCTAGGAAACTCCTTAGTTTCAAGATATTTAATAATTTATGAATTATTAATCGTTTTGGGTATTTTATTATTTCGAATATATAAAACAAAAAATAATATTCATTATGCTACTCTACGATTATTATTTTATTATAGGGTATGTTTTTTTTTTTACTTTCCTGTAATCGCGCCTCTATTCACAGCGTAAATAAGCTAAATGTAAAATGTAGGATACCTTTTCCGTTTGGTCCAATTTTTTTTTTTTCACGGAACGGCCATAGAAACCGCGCGAATATTATTATTTTTTTTTATTTTCATACTCCTTCTCTCTTTCCACATTTTTATTATCCTTTCCAATTGCTCCTTCCTTCTCTCCTTGATCCACACCTTTTTTTCGTATCTCTCTCTTTCAACAGGACCTTAATTTCTTTTAGTCTTTCCTATAATCATTCCTATAGAAACAGTCTTGGTCTGTTATTTTCAGTCTCTCAGTTTCATCCTTCACCTGTTTGATATACCACCCAGCACTCTTGTATCCTCTCATTTTATAGAAGATTTCTCTATTTAATCTCTTTGGATACGTCCTCACCATATGCTCATAAAACCTTAATCTTCTTATTCTTATGTCCGTTTCCAAATCATTTATTTCTTTGTATATTTCCTTATTAGGTCTCAATCTATAGCCTTCTTGTGTCTTTTTTGGGCCGTAAATTCTTCTTAGTATTCTTCGTTCTATCACTTACATTTTCCTTAGACTGGGAACGGAAGCGGTTTCCTTTCCGTACAGTATCGTCGGTTTGAGTACCCAATTGGAGTGTCTTATCTTCGCGTTTATTGACAAGCTCCTTTTATTATACAAATTGCTTTGTTTTGTCCAATTATACTCACAATATTACTTTTTTTTTAACAACTATTTATTGATATTTACAACTGTATACATACATACAATAACAAAATTTAAGGAAATTATTAAAATAACTAAAAAAAGTTCTACATTAGAAGTTCTCTTGTCGTCTTCTTTTCATACCCCTAGGACAATTATCAGGATTGTGTTTGAGGCAAGTTGGGAGACTATTGGATTCGATTTGGTATAGAGTTCATTATGAAAATATAAGTGTATGGTTTTATCCGCAACATAAACAGCCTTAATGGATGTTTGTTTGTAATATAATCAGGATTGGATTTGAGAAGAATTGAAAGGTTTAGTGGAGCCCTAAAGCCGCACTGCTTATTTATAAATTGGTCTCATTACAGCCATGTAAATAAATCTTTTGTAATTTATTGGGAGTTTTGAACGCACGCTTGATAAAAGTAGGATAAGTCAGAAAAGGTGATATTACTTTAATAATATAGGAAATAGGTAAAGTGTTTGAAATATTTAGATTTCTAGCCATGGTGGTTATAATGATGTGTTATTTATGCTACAAAAAATACTGAAGTATGATCCATACTAATGATCCATTTTCAAAATGAATATTCAGTTCTGAATATTTTTATATTCCTGTCATTTAAATGAGTTTTTTTGTAGTTTATCTTAGAGTGTTTCCTAATGAAATTGGAGAAATCGAATACGAGGATCAGTTTCTAGCCGTTTTATTTTTGTATATGAATTACAAGTTAGACGTATTTATATAAGTCGAATGTTATGAAAGCTTACGAAAGGACAGAAAGTCGTAGTTTATGTATTTATGTTAATAGGTTATTCCTTATAAACAAGAAAAGGTACCTCAAGTAATAAAAAAAGCAACAGGTTTAGACCACCATTCACTTAAACTTAGATAATAATTTGCAAAACATAATAGTTTAAAAAATCCACTTGGAGGTTCAACTATTTTAAAATTAATTACTAAATAAATAATATAACAAACATAATCGATTGTTATTGAAAGTTTACGATTGTAAAGCTTTTCAAAACGATTTACAACCCCCTGTATGACCCGGGGAACGTAAGCTCGCTACTCGAACGAACAATATAAATTATTAATTGAGACAGGGGCCAGTATGAATTTTTATGATTTTTTTTTTCAATTTTTTATTATTTATTTATTTCTTTTTATTGTTCCGTGTTCTCTGTCGATGATTCACATTTTTCTTCATAACGATCTCCCATCACCCATTATTTACCTCATACCCATAAGATAGTGTTATAAGAAAATACCTAAAAATTGCATCAATACATTCTAAACTTTTATCAGTTGTTTTTTTTTTTAAAGTAATTCAAAATGCAAACTATTTTTCGATACCTCTAATTAATTGTTTTCTCTTTCCTCGTTCTGACTTTTTTCTCAAGTCAAAATAAAAATCCATCCTCTTGTAATCCTGGAATCCTTCGAAAAACTCTCAATGCTTCTTACTGTCTCTGTTTACTTAATTGTTAATTAATTGTCAATTAATTTACTTATCAATAAAAACCTTATTGTTCCATATGTTATTGAGTTCAAACCCGCTACCTATCCTTTCATAGTTATTTTCATAATCAAAGAAATCCACTAGTCTCTAATTTGCTTCCCACTCCATTCCCGATAGCCCTCCGAGGGGTGAGAAAAGTAGATTGAATTTTTATTGGAGTCGCTTTACAAATTGTATTATAAACTTTTCTTTTATTTACTACATAATATATAATAGATTTAAAATATATATTTAATAATTGTTCTAGGGAAAACATTTCAGCCCTTAAATTATTACCAACCTAAAATCAGGATACGTGATTTATTCTTTTGTCAAGGACACGTTACCAATAAAGGCAATACACAGGACCTAACACCTTAAAAGATCGAAGAAGCTTCCAGCTATCAGTTTCTGAGAAAGAAGCGTCAAAGGAACTTAGGATGACACGAACAAACAGACTCGAAGGACTCTTCTTGAAGGTAACTAAGTGAACAGGTAACAGCAAGGAAATGAGACAGAAGAGAGAACATTGAAGTGGCAATAAAACGGATTGAAAGCGACTCCAATATTTCCAGGAGTAAAGTCGTGTAGTGATAAACAACTTCTATGCGAATAATAACGGGTCTAGGCAGGTTCGTCCTATCTGTCTTAGAGGACCAGTCGTGACGTTTGTCTACTTTTAATTTAAATTAAATTTTATGTATTATAGTTATTATGATTGCATTATTTTTTTATTACTTTATATTTACAGGTATTAATATAAATAGACTGAAAGGCAAAAAAATTCCACCGAAATGATCATTTATTTTACATTATTTCTTAGAGGTTTACGTCGGCATATATACAAAATAATTTAATGAAAACAAATCGTTATCAACACATTTACTTGATGTATATATTTTGTACAGTTGGAAATTTCAACAAATTGATATACCTAAACAAAAAAAAAAAAAAAAAAAAAAAAAAAAAAAAAAAAAAAAAAAAAAAAAAAAAAATATATATATATATATATATATATATATATATATATATATATATATAGAAATAAATAAAACAAGCACTATTTAAAAAAAAATACCAAATTATTTTAAATTTACGATTTTTTTTAATAATAATGTTTGTATCCGTTCCTAGATTTTATTAAATCTTACATTCTACTGAATTTGTTTGATTGAAAGATTATTATATTATCTACCAATATTTTTTGTCTATCAGTATATATTGGGTATGAAATAAAAATGAGCGTATTATGCTTCATTTTAAGATGAATGAAAACAATTTCCATTAACACGAAAACTACAAGTGTAATTTAAAAAAAGAATGAAAGGAACTTTAATGATATAAATATTTAAACTTTTCATCTAAAACTCTACTGAACCCTATCACTAGATAATGATTCGTAATAATTTCCTTTCCAAAACACTTCTCTCAGAACCGTCTTAAAATGCACCTCTACGGTTTATCAAATATTTATCAATCTTATCAACCTTCAAGAAAATATAGACTTGCACTGTCATCAAATTTAATTCATAAAAATGGATTATAGAATTTATAGAAAACAGAAATTATAACCATTTATTTTCAAAATCTGCCTTTTAAATTTGCGTTTGATTCTACTATTCGAAACGCCAAATCAACTGTGAGATTAAGTTCTGAAATGATTTTCGCTCGAGATAATATTTATAAGTAAAAAAGTCAAATGGATTTTCATTTACTATTAAGCTTAGTTAATTTTATTACAGATTCAACACAAGCAGTACAGTAAGGATGTACGATTTATGTGTTATTAAATATTCAACCCCAGTGAAATTTAACAAGTCGAAAAAAAAATAAATAAAAAAAAAAAAAAAAACAGTTTCAATTTATATGTAGAACAAATTCAATAAAATTTCTATATTTGACATGAAAGCTTTTATTCAAAATTAATGAATAAAAACTGTATTTTTCTAGTAAAAGTATTTACTTTTGAAAGAAATATGTCTTGATTCATACTACAACTTACCAACAGGCTTAATTTAAACGAATAATATTTTGTAATTATGCTGTTTTGGGGATTTGGGGACATCTGATAGTAGCGTAGCATATTTCGGTTTTAGTATCTTTAAAGGAAGAGTGAGCACCGGAAATATAATGTTGCAAAATTTTTAAATCTATTCCTCACCACTTAAAAATGTAAAATATTTTAATTTGTTTTAAATTAAAGATATACTAGTATAATTAGTAGTATAATGCAAATAGTAACACACTAAACCAAATAAACTAATTATCACGTATAAATCGTTGCTATTAGTGGTCGTAGAGTCCCGGAAATATTAAATATAAAATTTGTGACGATTTAAAATATTGTAACAATAAAATAATTGCAATTTTAAAGAATATTCTTTTTATTTTTAAAGTTTTGTAAGAGTATTGTTTATTTAAATTATTCAAAGGTTGAGAAATGCTTCCCCCCCCCCATAGCTAATTAGCCTTCTATTTTTTTTTTTTAAATAACTCTCACTTCAAGTTAACATGTGTTTGCTTAATACTGCTGCTTAATATTGCATTGAACTTTTTAGACACGGTGGAAGGCTTAAGCTGTTAAAAAAGAGATTCGGTTGAAAATTACACAAAATTTGTTTTATAAATTCATACACTACAAATAAATGACAAAAAAAAAAATCTTCCTATTTTTTAAAAACTATAATTAAAAAAAAATGTCCCTTATTACTAGATCGTCTTTATTAGTTAGTTTAAAGCGGGTATTGGGAAATAAATTACTTTCTCGCAATGAAAACTACAATTCAAAAACTTTTTTTTTTCGATTTTGAAATATCTTTGTCATGACTCTAACTGCTGCATATTTGTAATGGATATTCTGTTAAAAAGCTAAATCGTTCAAAGAATCGCTTATAAATGTGCCTAAATACGAGTATTAAATGGAAATATATGATTTAAATAATACTCCAAAAATATCTCACCAAATAACCTTTACCTTTCGTCGTTAACCTACGACTTCCTTTCCTACAGTATCCTTTAATGATATTCCACTAATCCCTGTTGAACAGATCCGCTACCTAGGGCTCCACTTAGACAAACGTCTTACTTGGAATCCACATACAAGAATAAAAAGACAAGAAATTCCAGTCGTTACAGATAACTTCAATATTTATTAGACAAACGTTCAAAACTTCCAATTAATTACAAAAAACTAATATACATGACTGTGATTAGACTTATCTGGACGTACGGAGTTGAGCTTTGGGGCTCCACTAAACCATCCAATTCATATCGTATCCAATCCTTGCATTCCAAAATCCTTCGAAAAATCCTCAACGCTCCTTATTTTGTCACTAATAAACTTATCCATAAAGATCTTAATGTTCCGTATGTTGCTGATTTAGCCCAAACCAGATATTTATCCTTTCATAGTAAGTTCCATAACCACTCAAATCCCCTAATTTATCAACTTGCTTCCCACACCATTCCCGATAATCCTCCGAGGTGTCTGAAAAGCCCAGAGACCTTCTAGTGTAGAATTTTTATTAGTTAGTTAACAGCCCATTTACTTGATGTATATATTTTGTACAGTTGTAAATTTCAATAATTTGTTATAAAAAACAAATAAATAAATAAAAAATAATACTTTGTACCTTTAGAAACTGTAAAATTTATGACGAATAAATTAATTGAAAAATGTTATACTAAAGGAATAAAGCGAAAATCCGTTTTAGTTTTTTTCATTGTACATTTTAAAAAAATAATGGACCTAACATAATTCAAAAAGTGATTAATTTATGCTGTATAAAATAACATTAATTAATAATTTTTTATAAATTCCCGCCTCCTCTGGGAAGGCATGCGTTGTAAGCGAAAGCAAACATTTGCAAAGGCACAGATTATTGTTGACCGACAATTTGGCTGAATACATGTGCCCAATGAGTCCCACTAGTGTTCCCTGTTTGAACATGGTGTATGCCTTTGGCAGTGTAATAATTTAAGCTCATTCTTCATTATTTATAATTAATATATTATTTTAAAATATTAAGGGAAATATGGGTTTTAATTTATCATTATCATTATGTATTGTTACGTTTTTCTCCATAATTTAATATTTTAATGATAATAATATAGTCATTTGTAATTTTTAATTAGCTGTGATTATATACAGTTTTATCTTTTACTAGTTAGGTATCTTTTACTAGCAAAAATATATTTGATTTACATTGCATTCAGTTTTTCAAGATTCTTTTTACAGCTCACTATTGGGCGATGCTGTACACTCTTTTATACTGAAGAGATGTCTCAAAATGTTTAATTAATGTGTCTTAATTATTGTGGCTTATTTATTTTACATATTTTTTTTAGTTTTGAACGATTTCCTTCTCATTTTGTTAAGAATTCAAATTATTTAAATATGTTCATAAATTTCTATCTCTCTGGTTGGTTGAACAACAGACCAATAAACACATGAAATCGGCCAGATACAATTCAATCTATCACCACTTCTATTGGTAAATTATTTAATAGACACGGTAATAGGTTAATGAAATTATTAAAAACATTATGGAAACAGTAATTTCATAACCTCAAAACAATGACAAAACATATAAATTCATGGCATGCTCAGAGAAATTGAAGAACTAAATCGCAGGGATTCCTAAAAAAAAAAAAAAAAAAAAAAACCTGAACCACTTACAACCCATGAAGGGTCTCGGGTTCAGTACTTAGGTAGGCTGTACTGTTTCTAAGCCAACGGTTGCGAAAGGAGGTGATTTGGCCCGAATTCACGCTCAACCGCCAGGTTTTTTCCCCAATTAAGGGTACCCACTTTTTGGGAGGCTGGGTGTGCCCCAGGAGGGTCTCCCAACCTCAAATTCGATCCACGGCCGAAATAACAGAAAATAAATTTTCTGCCTTCAGTCGAACTCGAACTCGGGCCCGGGATCATGGTAGTCAAGTGCCTTACCCACTGAGCTACCGCGCAGGGATTCCTAAACGCCTCTAATTGCTGTTTAAGCTGCTTATGATTTTAGCAGTACACTGGTGGGACTAATTGTTTAGTTTGAAAACAAATGATATGGAAAATAGGACGAGGGGGTTGTATTTTCTAAGTTTAAAAATATTGTGTAATATTCTAAACACAATAGAAGAATGACTCTTTATGTGGAACAATAAAATGAGTTGAATGAGGCCCAGATTCGATTCATATTATTCCACTATAAACTTCCTTTCCTTCCGAATCAATCACCGATAATACTGTAGAAATAAAAATTGGAAATCTTTTGATTTAGAAAAGTCAAACTTCGATTAGGTATCTACTTTGTAGTGTATTTTTTTTTTTTTTTTTTTTTTGTATAGAATATAGCATTTTATAGTGGTACATTATAATGGTGAAACTAAAACAAAATATTTATGCTAAATCAATTTTAACTAAAAAAACAAAAACAGTTTAACATTGTAATTAAGACTTTAATCTTATTATAATCTTATAATTGAAATAAACTTCTTTCTATATTCGATGTTGATATATTTACTTAGTTATCTTATACGTAAAGAGGAAAGAATTTTTACAAAAGGACAGCAAACATCCAAGACAGACATTTGATGTCCAGCGTACCATGGGAAGTCTGACACAATTCCCTCCAGTCATGATCAAAGAGATGGCGATGAGTTGGTATCAGATCCCACCACAAAGTCCCACAAAGTCCTAGGGCTTTGTCTAGACCCTCAAACAGGTCTCAGATGCAGTCTCCTAATATCGTCGTTGTGAAATAAAACCTGTACAAGTTCTAACTCGCAATCGTAAATAAATAAGATGTCTACAAATAAAATAAAATAATAAATAACCGCATAGCTAATCAAGTTTTTGTTAATACAGGTGTTTGAGAAAAAAATAAAAGTTAAAATTAAGGAAGGGTAACAATAAACAATTTGAAACATACTAAATAGCTTAATAATAATAATAAATTACATTTGATTAACTATTTAATAGAATAATGTAAACTATTACATAAAAGGACAAGCCATTTTTTATTTGTGATTACTAACCACGAAAAATATTGAACCAATCTCTAACAAATTATAACTATATCATCTCCATAGTTTCAGGGAGGTTTAGCAATCATAAAATCTATTGAATTTTAATTCATTTGTTATTAAAAAACCGATAATATGTGAATAAGATAAGAATGAAGTTTGAAAATTTACCGATAGGTGGCGATTGCCATTCTATTTGAGAATTAATGCTAAATCCGAAAATAAAAAATATGTATATATATATATATATATATATATATATATATATATATATATATATATATATATATATATATATATATAAACACATTTAAATGAATTCGACGTTCATAAAAGCTATTTAATGTTAAAAACCCCCTTGCCGTTTAAAAGGCTGAATCACCAGTATGTCGATACGGGCGGAAACCACAGGTGCTGAACCTCTGTCGCATATTGTATCGGCCACCCGAGGTTTTAATTTTATTCAGTAATAACAAAGAATTTATATATAAAATTTAAAAATGTTTATAAATAAAATTTTTAATCTACTTTTTTCTAATTGACTGATACCTAATACTTTTACGATTTTTTTTTTTATCTATAGTCTCCCAATCTAACTTATCAATCTATGTACCTATTGGTAACGCGTTCCGTGAGAGTTCATCTTCCAAAATTAACAGTTTATAATTTATTTTTATTATTAATGATCAAATATAAATAAAAAGGCCCAATGGACCCCCAGTCTCTTCCTCTCTCTAATTTCTTCTAAACCCGAATCATGAGACAAGTTCTATCACAATCATCCCACCAACGTCATCAGTTCTCAGCTGATTAACTTTTTTTTAATCGGTTATTATCAAATCTTTCGATTTTCTACACCCATTTCATCATTCGCTCGACTATTACTTGATTTATACCCACTTGATTTATATTCTTGTGTTAAATCAAATGGTTTTCGCATATTTCTGCGATCTATCGTGTACTATCTACGAAATAATGTTCTATCCCTGTTTCGTACTTCTCAGAATAATAAGTTCTTCATGTTTAATACTGTAAACTAACAGAACGTATTATTAGAGTTTTTGAAGTTTAATCAGAATCAATAGAGTAGGAGAAGAATTTGTTTTGAATAAACTCATTCCGAGAATTCAATTCAATTAGTAATGCACACTAATAATCTGAAAGTTGTGACAACTGAACGGAGTTAGGAATTAGTAATGCGGGTAGTTCGAGTGTGACACGCCATATGTGTCGCCTTCTACAGGTGTGTCTAAAACAGGATGTTGCTATTGTGACGAGCAATGTGACTCATTTCTAACTAATTCACTTAAACTATTTGCTCTATTAATAAGGTTCTCGAGGTTCTTTCAATAAATAAAAACAACTATTTTGGTGACGTTTCGAGACTATATAGTTCTCATATTCATGCCCTACAGTGAAAAAACAGGTTACAATGAAATTATATAAGTTATATAAACACTATCAGAAAAACTCAGAAAAACACCCCCAAATAACCATAAAACTGACTACACCGTCACATTCAAAAATACGTCCACCATTGAAAAAATTATTCACCAAAACCAAAGATACAGATAAATTGGAATTGCAGTCTAATATTGATTACGAAATAGCGTGCGAAGATACTTGTGGCAAGTCTTATTTCGGTACATCGGAACAATATCTCAAACGATGTGTTTATGAACATAAATGCAGTTGCACGTCTATAACTAAAACCCGAATAAACCTGACTAAACAGCTCTCACCACACATTACATGCAAACAAAAAATTCTTTTAAATTTGAATCCCCCAAAATTATTCACCATGAACAATATCATTTTAAATGTCTATATGTACACTGAATGAAGAAAATATTTACAGATACCACGATATAAATTTAAATGCACTGCACATATTTACTTATATACCTATACACACAACCATACACATATGAATTGTCAAGTTAATAGATAATATTTCTTTGTATAGGAAAAATATTTAAATAAAAAAAAAAAATTGAATTCTTATAAAACAAATAAAATTATTATGTACCATTATGGAACAAATAAAGGATTATTATTATATAAAAGAAAATTTATGAACCAATTCACCGGCATCGGATTTATTCGATTTGATCAAATTTAATGTTAATCATGGTTCATATTGACTGGCATCTGACTGGGATGAGAGGAGATATTGGAAAAGGAGTGTTTTAAATAAGCTTAAGGAAGGGGCATGTCTTATTTCAGGAGGGCTAGTGTTCCAGAGGGTAGCGGATCAGACTAGGAAGGAATGCTGGTATAATAAAGTTGTTCGATGGAAAGGCAAACATAGGTCAGAGGAACATGATCTTGTTGTAAATGAAGACTTAAATTTCAACAGATTATAAATGTAGGATGGGCGATGGTGATAAATGACCTGATTAAGGAATGTACCCAGGAAGTATGATTTGCGGGTGGAAGGGTAGAGCTACTTCAAGGCAGTGTACAGGTGTGAGACATGGGAATGCCTCGGGGTTCTGAAAACGAAGCGATTTATAATTCGTTTTAACTCTGTCTCGGAGACCCATAGAGAGACCTATAATCATACTGAGGAAAGATGAGCGAGGAAACTAGGAGTTTGCGAGTGGATTGGAGGAGGAAATGACGGGAACGATTAAATAGTTTCAGGGTTTCTATTGAATTTCTGGATATTTGGGCTATTTGACGCTTCCAGGAAAGGTTTTGGTCGATGATGGTTCCTAAATTTTTGACGGAGGAGCAAAAGGTAATAGGCTAATTACTTAGGTTTATAGAGGGATATTAGGAGTTTGATCTGAGAAGGTGACTTGAGCCAATTACAATCGCTTTGGTGTTCTTTGCATTTAACTTTAAGTTATTCAAATTAGCCCAAGCACAGATTCTGTCAAGGTCTTCCAGAATCTTGGAAAAAGCCTCAAGGATTGACTGAACCTCACGAACCTTATTATACATTTTTTAATTTATTTCATTTTTTATTTATATATTTTTTTATGTATTGTATACTTTATATTATTTATGTATAGCATATTCATTTTCTGTTATCTTTTTTTTTTTTTTTTTATTTTACATAATGTGTGAATGTAATCATAAAGCCATTTACTTATTACCCAAATTTGTGACAGATAATAAAAGTAATAATAAAAGTTTTTATTAAAATTATATATATATATATATATATATATATATATATATATATATATATATATATATATATATAGCTAAATAAAAGGTTCGCGGGACTGAGTTTTTAAAAAGAGATTTTATTGAGAAGTACATACATTATATCAAGCAAAAGCACAATCTTAAAGCCTATTACAAAACTTCGTGGAACAAACTGACATCATAACGGGTAGAGGCAGAGTGTCACCCGACGAAGGTGGGGGTGCCCCTTTTATACAATTATCTAGGAGAGGGGATAGTGTACATTTATTTATTATTCCTTAATACCATTGGGTTTCTATAACTTCTCCCCCCCCCCCCCCCAAGTTCCGAGGTCTCCGATGGAACAAATATCTTAGTGTAAATAGGTAAGATTCTATTCAATAAAAATAAAAGGTTTGGACCTTATACATTTCTCAATACCTTTTACACTAAGTCATAACATTGCAATAGATAATATTCTATAAACAAAAGGGATTGGACCTTATAATTTAAGTTTATACAAAAATAAAAGGATTATAACTTGTGTACTAAGTTTAGGATTTGTACTATCTATAGTTTTAAATAAAAAGATTAAACTCTGTACTGAAATACAACTATCAGCTTCCTATAAACAAAAGGATTAGACTTTGAACTTCCTGTTTATGAAGTCAGGATCTGTACATTTGAAAAATAAAAAGATTAAACCTTGTGCTCTAACACTAAAATAAGATTTATATGATTGTCAATTTCCCATAAACAAAAGGATTAGACCTTGTCCCCTTCTTAATATTAACAATAAGCTTAAACTATAAAATGTTTATACATTACAAAATTCCTTACATGCTAAAGTACAATTTTCCTTATAACTAAAAGATAATAGGATATTTCTTAATACTAAATAATACATTATTTTTAAACAAAAGGACAAACTAAAATAAGAGTCTTTGAATCAGTTTCCTCTATTGCAAATAATACTTTTAGCTTCAAAATTACTCAATTAAAATAATAATATTTTAAATCAAAATAATAATTCAAACACTCCTTTACAATAAATACAATTAATAATAATTTCAAAATAAAATACATACTTTTTCAATGATCAATCAAAATAATATTTCAAGACAAAATAATAGTGTCCTAATATTTATTATAGTTCTCCAAAATATTAATTACAAAATAAATCAAACAGAATATTATCGTGAAATAAAATAATGCTTTGAATGATCTTTTACATTATTAACATGGAATATAATATTTTACAACAAAATACAAAAGTCCGACTTTATTAAAATAAAGCTACAGCATTGTCAGTTTAATACAGATAATTCTTTTCAATATAACATAAACATTACTCCTAATATCATTATATTTATTATATTTAAAATAAAAGATTTTTAAGACATTTTAATATTGTTTAAATAAAATTAAATATTTTTAATCAGAATCATTATCTGAGTCATAGTTATCCGAGACATCCGAAATATTTACGCGAATGGATTCATTATCGTCGTCTGAAATATATTGTTTCTTTTTTCTCTTTTTTCTAGTGGGCCTTTTAATATTGTCAATATGGGTTTTAATCGGTCTCTTATCTTTCACTAGTACATTTACTTTTTTAAATTTGTCTCTACTTTTTATTTTCGCTTGGGTATTTTTCAAATATTCTGTATCCCCTAATTGTTTCTGAATATCTAAAGGGTCTTCTCTATTTTTATTTAATTTTTCTGTCCTTGTCTCTTTTTCGTCATTTATTTTAGATCTAATTAGTTTATGTAATAATTGTTGGTCCTTATGATATTTTAATACATATTGTTCCGTCAGGTCGGTGTTTTCGTCTGACTCTAATCTGGAGGTTCCGAAAGTAATTTCATTGGGCGTTAATTTTAATTTATTATTTAAGGTATTATTGTACGCTATTACCGCTAATCTTAATTTCTGCTGCATAGAACATTTATCTTTTTCTTTTCCTATTATTCTCAATAATTCGTTTAGGGTAGAGTGGACTCTGTTCAATAATCCCAAAGAGTTTGAGTGGCTGGCTGAAGTATAATGTAAGGTAATATTATTTTCGTCGCAAAACTGTTTTACTAAATTATTTTTCATTTCCGTCCCTTGGTCTAATGATATTTGTAGAGGTGTGGGAAAGTATGTCATATAGTTAGTCGTGCGTGCGTACAAATATTAATTGCGTTCTTTGATTGTAGGGTTTGAGCAAATAAATGTTTCGAAAATGTGTCTACTGCTGTGAAAATTATTGCGTTGTTAAAATTAAAAATGTCAATCATTAATTCCTGAAACGGTCTTTCTGGTGTGGGTGTAATTTGAAATTTGGTCTTTATAGGTTTTCGGTCATATTTCGTAACTTTACAAGTTTCGCATTTATTAATATACTCGGCTATTTTATTTTGCATCCCTGGAAAATAATATTCTTTTTTAAGTTTTTCGAATGTTTCGTTTATACCCCTATGCTTTGTTTTGCCTAAATGATAATTATCTATAATTTCTATTTGTTCATTCGGGTTTTCGACGTCATTTACAATTTGTTTATTTTTTTTCAATTTAACCGATGGATATTCCGTTTCTATTATTTGCTGTATAGTTCTAAAATAATCGTCATATAAATTTTCGGTTATTTCGTTAGGTGATTTACAAATTATCCCGTATGTTTTATTAGGTTCGAGTATTTGTTCTAATAATGAAGCGATATCTGATTTAGCATAAATGTTTAATTCGTATCGGCGTTTCCCAAATGGTTTAGTGAAATTAATTTTTGTATTTCCCCTTTTTATAATTATTTGATTTTTTTCTATGTTTATACATTTTTCGGGTTCACAAATTCGTACTTGTTCGTTACTAGATTCCTGGGAATGGATTGTCTCTAAATCGTCTTCCGGTGGTACTTCTAAGGCTACACCTACATTGGATCCATGTCCCGACCGTCCCAGATATTCCGAGAACTCCTAATTCGCAGACCGCCGGATGGTCGCGAAACAAGTGCCTACATTGGTTCGGGTTCAGACGGCCGTCCAGAGACAACTTTAGATCATTTCAATCGAGTCGAAGCTGTTCCATGACAATACGAACGCATATAGCATCAAAATTAATAATAATTACTGCTAATGTTAATAGTAGTTATTACATTCATTATAATTTATTGCTTTATTTATAAGTTTTTTTTTTTGTTTTGATACACGCCATCACAAAATAAATATAAATATTCATTACCTTATAAAAAAAAAATTATTATGATCAACAAAAATTAACATTTCTTTTATGTTACAATATAAAATTAATTTAACAAATATAATAGCTGTTTCATGGCAATATTAAGGAATATAGTACTAACGTTAATAACTAGCTTCCTCCGTCGCAGCTTCGCATAACTACTGCTAATATATAATATAATATTATAATACAATATCGGATAATATATATTATAGATAACTTTATATATAATACAATATATTTATGTTAATACACTAATATATATATATATATATGTATATATATATATATATATATATATATATATATATATATATGTATGTATGTATGTATTATTAATACTAATATATAATATATATATAATTTCAACTTATTTAAAATTATAAATTTAACTAATTGAAGGTTTTTCGTTTATCGAAAAAAATCTCTTGTACTGAAGTATGCAATTCGGCATTATTTTTTCAAAGATATTTTCATGCATAGTAGTAATTTTAACCTGGTTAAAATTGTATTCATTAGGTGTTCGAAGATTGCGTAAAATCGTAACTCGAAATCCAATTTTTAATTTTAATGATTTCATCCGGTTAGTTTTTAATATCTATAAATTATCTATCCATAAAAGTTATATTAAATTAAACTTTTATTATTTTAAATTTAGCTATTGCTAAATCTTCTTATAACCAACAATGTGGGTTAAAATTTAGTATAATTATTAATTATAGTGGTTAGTGATCTCAAACAAAAAATGCTTGTCCTTTTATATAATAGTATATATTACTGCTAATGTTATTAGTATTTATTATGGTAATAATAATTTATTACGTTATTCATTTTTTTTTTATGTAGTTACACGGCACTAGTAAATAAATGTAAATATTCATTATGTAAAAAAGAATAATTAAAATCACTTCTTTTATGATACAATATTCTTGATCAGGTGATAATATCCATAATACGTTTATTGATAACACCTAATATTCCCAAGACAAGGCTAATTTCTCACTAGATCAATTTATATACCATTTTCTATTGCCATTTAAACGTCCTGACGGCCGAAAACTGGAATAAAACCAAACAGGTTTGGTTCTGAAATGGGAGACGGTCGCTGACTGACTGAGGATTAAGAGACGGTCGCTGACTGACTGGAGATTATCGGGCCCAATGTAGGCACTTCCTATATAAAGCTCGTGTTTGGTTCCATTTCCTTTGTTGGATTGCGAGTTAAGAGTTCTCGGAAAACCGGCGACGGTCGGGACATGGATCCAATGTAGGTGTAGCCTTAGTCCTCTATTATCGCGTCATACTCGGAATTGTTTTCGTCTGCTATTTCCTGATTTAATAATTCTTCGACGTCCATTTCCTCCACGTCGCTATTATGATTCAATTCGTCGCTTCCCCTGGAAAGTGCATCGGCCACGTAATTTGTTTTTCCCTGAATGTGTTTGACTTCGAATTCAAATTCTTGTAATTTCCAAACCCACTTCATTATGCGCGTGTTACCATTTTTCATTGAAAAAATCCACGTTAAAGGTTTATGGTCCGTGCATAAAAGAAATTTTGTACCGTATAAATAAGGCTTAAAGTGTTGGGTTGCCCATACTACCGCTAGTAATTCTTTTTCTATTGAACTATAATTTAATTCCGCATTTTGTAATACTCGGGACGCGAATGCTACTGGGTGTTCTATTTCTTTTTCGTCTTTTTGTGAGAGCACGGCTCCGATGGCTTTATTACTGGCGTCTGTAGTTAATATAAATGGTCGTTCCCAATCCGGATAATTTAAAATTGGTGTGTTACTCATCATTTCCGTCAAAGTTTGACATGCTTCTTTAATTTCCTTTGTGCCATAAATTTTTGTTTTTAATGAATTAGAAATCGGTCTGGTAATTTTTGCGTAATTTTTAATAAACTTTCTATAGTATCCCGTCATGCCCAAAAATTGTCTCGTCGTCTTTTCATTACGCGGAATGGGGAAATTTAAAATTGCTCCTATCTTTTTCTCGTCTGTTTTTAATCCGTCTGGGGTTACGATATAGCCTAAAAAGTTCAATTCGGTTTTAAAAAAATCGGTTTTATCTAGTTGTATTGATAGGTTATGTTCTTTTAGGGCTTCAAATACTCTTTTTAAATCTTTTAAATGTTCTTTTTCGTTTTTTGAGTAGACTATTATGTCGTCGATGTAAATCATAGAATTGGGGATATTTTGTATCATCATCGTCATCGCTCTCTGAAAGGTTGGGGGTGCATTACACAAGCCAAAAGGCATACGTAGAAACTCAAAATGCCCATTTTCGGTGGAGAACGCGGTTTTAGCTATTGAATCTTTATCCATTTCAATTTGGTGAAATCCCGACGCGAGGTCTATGGTGGAAAATATTTTCGATCCCTTTAGTCTATTTAATAAATCTTCGATATTCGGTAGGGGAAATTTGTCTTTTACTGTAGCCTGATTTAGTTTCCTGTAATCGATCACCATTCTAATTTTTTTCTGTCCCGACGCGTCTGATTTTTTTTTTCGGTACGATCCAAAGCGGAGAATTATACGGCGATTTGCTAGGTCTTATGATATTACTTTTTAATAGTTTTTTGAACTTCATCATTAATTTGTTTTTTAAATTGTTCCGGGTAACGGTAATTACGCGTATAAATTGGATTTTCATTCGTCGTTATTATTTTATGTTTTATTAACCCTGTTGATTTTAAATTCTTGTCGTCCCTTTTTAATACTTCGCCATGTTGGCTAATAATTTCGATTAATTCTTCCTTAATTTTCGGACTAATATGTTCGTGGCGAATTAAGTTTTTAATTTCGTTTTTATCATTAATAAAAAATAAATCATTCTCTAATTTGAATTTTTTCTTTTTAAATTTTAATTCATTTTTTTCTAAATTGATTTTTAATTTTAATTTTTTCATTGTCTCGTAGCCCAATAAAATATTAAACCTTTCGCTAAATGGAAATATTAAAAATTTGACTTTTTGATTAATTCCTATCAGGGGCATTAGGTCAATTATCACGCTTTGTGATCCTTCCGCCGTTCCCGTAGGTGTTCGAATTGCAAAATCCTCTTTAGAAATTTCCGAGAAATGTGGAATGTGATCGGGGTGTATATAATTTTTTGTGGCACCCGTATCAATTAGCCATTTATTTCCCATACTATCAGTTAAGTTCGGTAAATCGTTATTTAAGTTCAAGTCATGAATTTCTATTTGTTTATCCTGGTTATCTATTTCTTTATCTGGTTTAGAATTTAAATTGTTTATATCCGGTCCGGAGGTCTGCTTGTGCTCGGGCCTAATTCTAAAAAATGATCCTGTCTTTTTTCCAAAGATTCAATACGCTCTAACAATAATTTAATTTTTTCATCTTTGTCTTCTTCAATTTTATGAACCCTATTAGAAACAGTTCTCATCGAAACGGTGTTAGAATCTATTTGCGGTTGTTGGTAATTTTGCCTAATATTTCTGGAGGGTGGTTTATTAAAAAATCTATGTTGCGACTGGGGGTCCCACGGTTGATTATAAATCGGAGTAGTATATTCAATAGCTCGCTGTTGTGGCCGGAAGTTATGTTGGTTGTTATTGTTATAAGAATTAGAGGTTGGACCTTGTTCATGCTAATACTGTTGCTGTCGGTAGTGTTGGGGATTATTATACGACGTATATTGCTCGCGGTGGTACTGATGGGGTCGGTAATTTTGATAATCATAATGGTTGTTAAAATTTGGTCGGTACTCTTTATTTTTGTAATTATTTTCAAAATTTTTCTTTTTGTAATTATTTTCAAAATTTTTCTTTTTGTAATTATTTTGAACTGGGTTTTTTTGGTGTTTTTTATCGCCATAAATTCTATGTACGATATGAGCCGCGCTGTTTCTTAGTATTTCTTCTAGGTCTTCTAATGAGTCAAATTTTATATGGTAAATGAAGTCCGTTAGTGCTGGGTGTAAACTATGTACTGCGTGGTGGGATATCTGTTTGTCATACCTATACATTTCGTCCTGTTTGTTTAGTATCTCATTGTCTGAATAAATACGTGCGTATAAATCGCATCTTTTTTGGCCCAGTCGTTCTAAGAAATCGAGTGGGTTTTCGTTATGGTAAGTCCGCGTATTTAAAATTTCTGAAATTAATTGTTCCCTAGTTCTCGTGTCCTGATATTTTCTTTTTAAGAATTTTATTATTTCTTTGACGGTATTAAATTCTTTGTCATATACGGCGACTTTAGCTTTACCTGTTAATTTATTTAAAATTGTTAAAACTAATTTTGCTTGATTTGTATTTTTATGAGTATTGTCCTCCTTACAATATAAATTATATAAAAATTCGCTATTTCTGATAAAATCAACTAGTTGTAACGGATTTCCGTCGTATTCTGGGATTAATGCTAAATCGTGATTTTTAATTTCAAGAGCCATATTAATATCTTCTTTTTTAACTAACGTTGAACCTGTTATTTTTAAGTTACTTAATTTTTCTTCCAAACCATTCATAAAGATAAATGCTAAATTTAAATTATTATACTTATTACTAACTTATATTTAAATTACAAAAATTACTTAAAAATAAAAATAAAAATAAAATAATTATACTTTTTCTTGATACAACGATGTCTTCGTTGTCTTCGATGTCTTCTCGATGACTTCCTCCTTTAGCTCCTTCCCGTCGATTCCTTAGCAAAGAGGTTGAAGGTCCTTCTGGTTAAGGTATTGGAATACCAAAGCGCTCCCAAAGACTTGAAGATCTGCTGATGTATTAGTACTCAGCTCCCAATCTTCTCATGCCAGTGGAAAGAGGTCTCGCTGTTCTGTACCTGAAATAAGATAGAACTGCCGCGAAGTTACGTTAACGCTTCCAAATGTCCCTCCGTTCGGGCGCCAGCTAAATAAAAGGTTCGCGGGACTGAGTTTTTAAAAAGAGATTTTATTGAGAAGTACATACATTATATCAAGCAAAAGCACAATCTTAAAGCCTATTACAAAACTTCGTGGAACAAACTGACATCATAACGGGTAGAGGCAGAGTGTCACCCGACGAAGGTGGGGGTGCCCCTTTTATACAATTATCTAGGAGAGGGGATAGTGTACATTTATTTATTATTCCTTAATACCATTGGGTTTCTATAACTATATATATATATATAATGTTTTTATTAAAATTAATTTATTCCTTAACCCATAGACTCTATATCAGCAATTATCTTTTCTAATCGTTTGTTACTTATAATTGCCAATTAATACCAGTCTTTCGTTTTGAATAATTGTAATATTTGTAGACAAAAAAAAAAAAAAAAAAAAAAAAAAAAAAAAAACTATCTTTACTGCAGTTTAAAAAAAATTAACATAAGCCCTTAATATTTTATCATACCCCTCCAAATATAGATTCGATCGAAAAGAATTACTGAACTATACCTTGCAAAAGCTTACGATATTTATTTTATAGCCAAATAAAAACATATAAACCTCAAATACTGCTGGTGGTCAAGTAGCCTCCTTAAGGAAGAAACAATAGAAGGAACGTAGGGGTAAGGAAAAGGAAACTGTAAAATTTTATTGCCCCAATTTGACTGGCCCTCGAGATGGGGCGGCATAAATTGTGCTGAGTTCAGCGCCCGATCGTGACATTATTCCCAGCCCCAGTATCGCAAGGGATTTGTAAGGGACCTTATGAGGATATTCTCAAACTCTGCTACAAAAGGATACACTGCCGACATCTGAATATCAGCAATTTGATTGATGCTGTGTACATCTCATCTGTGTCCAGCAGAAGTATTTTATATCAGCAGAATTTGATATAATATTTTTTGAATATCATTTCGGAAAAATAACCATATCTCTGTGGACTATCAACGTCATCCAATTTAGTTCATACAGATGGAATGCATTGAATATATACACAATTTTAGGTATAGTTTTTGATTTATACATTCGTGGGATGGAAGTTTTATTAAAAGGATGCAGATGAAAAATAATTTAATTAATAACTTTTTTACCACAATTCTTAGTAATCAAATAATTGGTTACTGGATGTTTGGTGGTCTTTGGGGATATTAGATTCCGATTTGAGATAGTGCTTCGAAAATTGAAAATTTTGAATAAACCAGATATCAAACTTGGTACATATGCATGAATTCAGCCTAGTGACTTCAAACTCAGAAAATGGTGAATTCAAAGTATCTTAAATTATAACTAAACACGATTTTTTTTTCCTTGGTTCTTATGTACAAGATTTCACTTAACCCGGATGGAGATCCCGTTAAGAGATATTGAAGAGCCATTGAAATGAAAAATAAACTTTATTCTGGGTCAGACTGTCCCCTAAGAATAATTAAAGAGCACAATAAAAAGGTACAATTGTCAGGCTGAGATTAGTTACAAATCAGCACATCAGTAGTAAAAATTAAATTATTAGAAAAAAAGAGAGGGAAGAAACAAAGAAAAAAAAATTAAAATTAAGTAAAAAAAAAAATAAGAAAAAAATTAAAAACAATTAACAGTAAAAATTTTAACACACTTATGTATATTTATTATATATTATTTACATTTTTGTGGAAGATTGAAGATCGAGGAGATGGATAAATAAAATATGTTTAAAATAAATTAATGAAGAGGCTTTGCGAATATGGATAGGTAAGGAATTCCAAAAAGAGGTAGCACGGATGACGAAGGATTTTTCAAAGGCAGTTCTATGTGAGGGGGTATATAGGTTGGAAGGTTGGGATCTTGTATTCAGGTGGTGAATGGAGGAACGCAGAGTAAGTAGGCCTAGGATATAGGAAGGTTTATTGGTCTTTAATAATTGGAATAGGAAAGTGCCGAGGAAGTATTGCCGTCGAAAATCAGGAAGAAGACACGCAAGATACGTGAGACCGCCTGTCGACCCAAAGATAAATCTTACGAAGCAATTTATTAGTCTCCTTAGTCTCATCTTCAGCTCAACAGACAGCCACCCATGCAGCAAGCACCCGTAATCAAAGTGGGGAAAAATGAGAGAAGATACCAGAAGATGGCGGGTACTTCGGGGAAAGGAGTCAGGATATCTTTGGAGCTGTTTGAGGATCATGATGGATTTTCTGGTAATTTGGGAAATAACAATAATTATATTGTAGTTTACAGTGTTTATAGAGTTTATAATTATATAATATAGTGTTATATAATTATATTTTATTTATTATATTTGATTTATAATTATTTTATATAGTGTTGTTTATAATATAGTGTTTATAGTGTTTATAATTACATTGTAGTTTACATAGTTTATAGAGTTGGAGAACGAAATTGAGATGGGTAGACGGTATGAGAGCTGACGCGAGAGATCTCCTGGGAGTCGGGAATGAGGGTAGTTCCAATTAGATAAAAAGATATATACAAGATTATTTTGTTATGCTTTTGTAGTTCTTTTATTCTTATTTCTTATCCATTTACCTCAGGAAATATAAATTACTTCCAGTCACAATGCATTGTTTTATTTTAGAAACTTACGAGGTAATTTGATTGTGGGAACTCCTTTAGAAAGGAACGCTAGACTTCGCTATTTGCTGCTGCTGTCTTCCAATTTCTTGCTGCTAACAGGATACGTGCATCAGCAGCACCGTCACATCTTGAGCTAGGCCGGCCAGTCCATCTTCTTCCATGGATCTCTGTGTTCAGGATTCTGGTTCTATGCCTCTCAAAGTTCATCGGGTTTTTTTAGAGCCCAACATCCAAAGGTGTATGGGAGAACAAGTCTTACCAGCGTTTTGCAGAGATTTTTTGTAAACCTGGAAAGATTCATACTTTTTACATTCCTATCAAAACCAAAATAGCATCTGTTGTCTAACAGATACTTTGGCTTTAATACGTATACAGCATAATTTGAGATTTATCGGTTTAATATCAATAATACATTGTTATATATACTGTCCTACTATTTTGGTAATGAAATTCATAATTTATAAGACCAAGTCTTTATCAAATTTTCTAAAACAGCTCAAATATTTTTCAGATCTGGTGTTCTGAGCTTAGCATTTTTATTGAAGATTGATAATCGAGTGATAGAGCTATGGCATAATTCAAACTAGTCACGTATTTGTTTATTTGTTGATTTAAAAAATTTATATATTTGTAGATTCTTTTCCCCACTAACATTAGTTATTTTTTATTCAAATAAAAAAAAAGTCCCAACCACCTTCGACCCATGAAGGGTTTAGTGCTTAGAAGAAACTATCGCTTCATGATCAACAATAGTTACACAAGGAAGTGATGTGGTCTCCATCAACACTCAACCGCCAGGTTTTTCCTCCAATAAAGGGGAAAAAATTTACAGAAGCCAGTGTAAGCCCTTTTGTTTGTGTCATAGTAGGGTCTCACGATTCCGAAGTTAAATCGCGGCTAAAATAGGGAAAAACAAATTTTCGGTACACCATCGGACTCGATATCGGAATTAATTGGATATATTTCATCTATTTAAAAAAAAAAAAAAAAAAAAAATACTATCTCATTTTTTATTATAGAAGTTTTAAGGACCACAATTTACTAGAGTACCGTTCATAAATTTCAATAAACTACAACTGACTCATTTACATGATAGTGATTAAATCTAAACCTGCCCATTCTTCTCGTATCTAACTCTTATAATCCGAAATCCTCAAATCTCCATATTATGTCACAAATAAACTTTTCTATAATGATCTCAATGTCTTATTAAATCATAATGTATGATGATTGTTAAAAATAATGATTAATTCTCTAAAGCATCAGTATTATATAGACATATAGACCAAGGAAGAAAACGAAACTAGAAACAAAGTTAATACAACAATATTGGGAGGCTCCCAATCAGAAATCCTCTAGACAAGATAGCGCTAATGCGCCGAGGTTAGGTGAAAGATGAGAAGACGTCGGAGGATATGCGGAGGCCATGTTTACCCCGGCACAGTCAACATTGACCGACTCTGCGGCGGTGGAGGGTAAACACCTACAGGAGCTAAGGATCCTCCATCAAGATAATCCTGAAAATTCACCCACCCGTCGATGGGGATGTCGGAGCTTCTCCGCTTCAGGGGCTTAACTGCTTTATGAAAAGGGGCAATTTAAGTTATTACGACAATTTTCCGCTCTCTCTCTTAGGTGGGTGTTGTCAAGTCCACTTTAGTGTAAATATGTTAAGCATTCTAAATTGTTGGAGCCTCAACGTTAATACAAGTTGCATATTCAAAGGACCATTAATAAGTACACTAGTCATCTAATTGAACTTTTTAAAATCTATATCATTGGAAACGGATATATTAAAGAAAATCTTTAACCTGGCTTGCCCCTCTATAAGTGGAGTGACGGGTCTGGCTGGGGGATCCCTAATTTAATTTTTTTTTTATTATTACTACTATTTATTTATTTATTTTTTATTTATTTATTTTATTTTTATTTTCATTTCACTATAGTATATTGTATACTTTATATTGTTTATGTATAGCAAGTTCTTTTCTGTTCTCTTGTTTTATTTATTTTTTCTCATAGTACAGAATGTGTGAATATAATCATATTACTTATATGCAATCTATATTACTTATTGCCCACATTTGTGGCATAATTTGGCATTCCTAAATTTCAACACCCATATAGAAAATCATAGAATTCTCGCTCAACTGAGGATGGCCAGCAAAAGGAATACCCGACTGTCGTACGGTGGCATGCATAGAGAATTTAAGTGATCAATCGTGTGAGTTTTGTGACACAAATGTTAGCGATGGTGTCACACACATTTTGCTGGATTGTTCGGCATTTAGGAGACAAAGGCAAAAGTATCTAAGCAAGTATCTCCTGTCCAAACCTACTCCTTAGAAGACCATGGAAAATCTTTTAACATGTAAGAGCATAAAGCATTTAAAAGCTATTAATTCATTTATAACCAATGCATTTAATTTAGATGGTGATTAGTTATCTCGAAGTATTTTGTTTAATTTTTGTTTGTCTAAAATTTTGTTTTTCTTTTTATTCAGCCAATAATTTTCTTCTTTTTTTTAAGTTATACTTATTATGTGTAGTATATTTATTTATTTTTTTATTATGTGTGATATATGGATTTTATGTTTGTTTCAAGTTATTTATATTTTTTTTTCATTTTAACTGCTCATTAAACTACTTACAATGTTACTATTGGTAGGTAAGTAGTTTTCATACTATTCTATATTCTGTAATTACATATATTTATATTAGTATAACAGATGTTGTTATATAGTAGTATTGTAGCTAACTTTATGATTCGAAATAACTTGTATAGCTTATATAATTTTATTGTAACCTGATTTTCACTATACGGCATGATTATGAGAACAATATAGTCTCGAAACGTCACCAAAATAGTTATTTTTATTTATTTACTGAGCCTCAAGAACCTTACTAAACATTTATTAGTGACAGTCAAGAAATTTATCTATACATACATTGATGTTTACAACTGTAAACATATATACAATAAGTAAAGTTGATGAAATTATTTCAAAATAACCACTTGATAGTAGTTCTCTCAGCCTTCTTCTTTTCAGAATCCTCGGAGGATTATCAGGAATAGAGTGTTAAACAGGTTAAGGGTGTGGAGTTTACTATGAAACGGCAGGCATACGGTTTGAGCCAAATCAGCAACCTATGCAACACTAAGATTTTTGTGGATAAGTTTATTTGTGACATAATGAGTAGACAAAATTGAAGATTTTGCGAAGGATTTTGGATTATAAAAATTGGACACGAGAAGGTTTGTGGAGCTCCAAAGCTCAAATCCGTATGTCCAAATGGGTCTAATTACTGTTATATAAACAAGAATTTTGTAATTTGGAAGATTTTAATGCTTGTATAATAAATGTTGAAGTTGTTCAAAACGATAAGCAGTTTCTTGTTTTAAGTCTCGTTTGAGGATTCCAAATAAGTCGTTTATTCAGACGGATGCAGTCCTTGGCAGCGAATGCGTTCAACGGGGATCAGTGGAATATTCTTAAAGGATACTGTGGGGCAGGAAGTCGTAGGATTGCGATGAAGGAAAAAGGCTATTTAATGAGATTTATTGGATTTATTTTAATTCTCCATTTTTTACACCAATCATAAAGGTTTGTGGTATAAGATTGAAGTGACTTAGAAATGAAAGGACTATTATTTACTGATGACACCATTAACACATCATTCGATATGAGTCCTAAGCTATATTAGTAAAGTAATTTTGGCCAAATATATCAACTAATATATAAATTTGTTGTTTAATTGTATTATGGTTTTATTATTTTTAGATTTATTTATATACATCTGCATTATAAATGTGTTTATTACTTACTTATAACTCGAAACAGTATTTATTCCAAACTCGTAAGTATGTATAGATGACTAGATCATTAATATGATAAATTTAATATCATATTATTATAGGTATCCTAAGAAGAAGCGACATAAAGTTTTGAATAAAATTCTATCCTCCATTGATCCAGTTTTACTTAATATTAAACATTCTCCTCCCCTCTCCTCACTCGCAAGTAATAAGGAGCCTTATTATTCTGTAGGAATAACTAATAACAAAGAGATCAAGAGATTTTAATAAAACTTTCTTTTATCTAAGCCAATTTTTTTTTTTCTTATTTTGAATTAATATATATTATTCATGGAATTCAGAATTGAAGGGAGTCCATTGCTCATCTATATAACAGTATTTTGCGGGTAAATAAACATTGCATTATAAATATATAAATAATAAGTACTTTGCTAAGTTATAAAATATTCCATAAATACAGAAGAAGGAGGAGGGGAATAAATTTATAGTTAAAAGTCTCATAAAAATACTCTTCGAAGTATTAGATTATTAAAATTCATCCCATCAAGTTATGAACTTTTTTTTTTATTAAGAAAAATAATATGACTATTGGTTATAAGTAAAAGAGTCGATAATGAAGCCTTTTCTAAAGTCTCATACGTATTTGTTTTTATTAACATGCAATTTAAAACAATCAATTATTAAATTCCTTATTAATTATCGAACTATTCGTTGAACTACTGAATTGTATGAAATCGTAAACTTAATCTATATATATATATATATATATACAAGACTAAAACGACAAGAAACTGCCCGTCGTTACAGACTACTTCAACATTTACTAGACAAACGTTCAAAGCTCCCAATTAATTACAAAAGACTCATTTACATGACAGTGATTAGACCTATTAACGTAGGGAGTTGAGCTTTGGCTCTCTACTAAACCATCCAATTCATCTCGTATCCAATCCTTACAATCCAAAATCCTTCGAAAAATCCTCAATGCTCCTTACTATGTGACCAATAAACTTATCCATAAAGATCTTAATGTTCCACATGTTTCTGGTTTAGCCCAAACCAGATACCTATAATTCCATAGTAAGCTCCATAACCACTCCAATCCACTAGTCTCCCAACTTGCTTCCTCTTCCATCCCTGATAATCCTCCGAGGCGTCTGAAATGAAGATGGCCTTTTAGTGTAGATTTTATTGAAGTGCTACTGGTGAGCAGTTCTTCACAAGTTATTTACATGCTATTGTATTCACTGTCAACACATTTACTTGTATATTATTTTGTACAGTTGTAAATATCAATAAATGGAAAAATAAAAATAAAATTATATACACATCTCTTTCTGGAATTACATGTTTACTTAGTTTAATTTTATGACTTTAAGATTATTTATTTGACCGAGTATGGCACCCAGATCTGCTTTATAAACTTCGTAATTTCCTTCCTTCTACATATTTTCTCATCCTCCGATCCTGTCTTTCTGATAGAGAGTTTAAAATTAACCATAATTCTACATACTCACCCACCTGTCCTCAGACTGCTGGTATGCCTCGAGGTAGTATCCTCGGTCACATCCTTTGTACCGTATATACAGCTGATATCCCAACTCATCCTAATACTATCCGCACAACCTATGCTGATGACACAATCGTATTATCAGTCAATGATGATCCATATGCTGCATCCCAGACACTCCAGTCACATATCATTTCCCTTGAAGAATGGTGTCATACCTGGAGAGTTAAGATAAATCCTTGCAAATCCCAGCAAATAACCTTTACCCTACGTCGAAAACCTACCTCATCCTGTCCTCCTGTATCCTTTAATGGAGTACCATTAAATAATGTAGAACAGATAAGATATCTTGGATTTTATCTGGACAGGAGACTTACCTGGAACCCTCACACAAGATTGAAAAGACAAGAAGCTGCACGTAGATTTCTACTACTACAACACCTACTCGACAAACGTTTAAATCTCCCGATTCACTACAAAAAACTCATCTATATGACGATTATCAGACTTATTTGGACTTACGGAATAGAGTTATGGGGATCCACCAAACCATCGAACTCTTCCCGCATCCAATCACTCCAATCCAAAATACTTTGTAAAATCCTAGGTGCTCCTTACTTTGTCACAAATTAATTGATCCACAATGTCCTCAATATCCCATATGTTGTTGATTTGGCACGAACCAGATACCTTTCCTTTCATAATAAACTCACTGCTCATCCAAATCCACTTGTTGCACAACTTGCTTCCCATTCCATTCCTGGCAATCCTCCGAGGAGTGTGAAAAGATGGCCTCGTGATCTTCTCTTGTAAATATTCATTAGAGTACTACCAATGGGTAGTTCCTCTAGAAGTTTTATTCATATCATTATATCTCATATATAACGCATATTTACTAGATGTGTTTTCTAATACAGTTGTAAATTTCTATTAATAAAAGAATTTAAAAAAATGATTATTTTTGTGAGGAATACACGAGCTATTATATGTTCTGAAGATTTTTCTAGGATTTCTGTATTTTTTCTATTTCGGATTTTAGTGGATCTAAATTTTGTAATGGAATTGTTAACATATATTTTTTTTTAACCGGTTTCAATAAGATCTGATTTGTATGTTTATTCGTAAGTTTAATAAAGGGTAAAGCTAGTTGAAAATAAAAAAAATAGTTTTAAATCACGCTATGCAGTAAACTCTCTCTTATCCACTGTTCTCTTGACTGTCAGGCTCTCTTAACTGGCGTTCACGAACTAAGGAAATTTTTATCGTATATGCTAAAAATATGAAAAAATTTCCGCCTGTAATTTGTGTTTATCTTGGTACCTGCATTGCCTTATGACTTCTGGAGACCTACACCCCCGGATTATCTCAGTTTAGATCAAGGATACATAAGGATACATGGCACATGTTTTCCGAATATGTATATATTTACATAAGTATGAACGTACATTAAATAAAAAATATATGTAATTAATAATAATAATTCAAATTAGACTCTGTGTAAAAAATAATCTCTAAATGTCGCAAAAAGGATTTTTTTTCATTCAAACCGAAATGGCTACTAGATAGTAGTTGCGACAAATATTACGTATCAAAAAATAAATTCCATTTAATTTCTAATTAGGACACTTTCGGCAAATTTTCCGATTCAATTAACACCAACGGAACAAGAGCGCTTCAAAACGTTGCACAACGTGAAAAATGTATTAAATTTTGAAGGTGAAAAAAAACGTTGCCCATTTTGGAAAAAACGCTACAGTGTGAATAAATTTTTCATTCAAATCAATATAGCTCTTAAACAGTAGGTCCTAGCAAGAAATGTTACATAACAAAAAATATTCTCTACTTAATTTCTGATAAGAAAACTGTCGTTAAACTTTCATTAAAAGCACCACCAATAGAGCTAGAGCGTATAAAATAGAGACACAATGGTATTTTATGAGATGAAACAACAGCCAATTTCCATTGGAATATATTAGACTTCTCGACAAATGTTAGGCGTTGAACAAAAGGACTAAAATCCAAAGGATTAAATTTGAAAACATACTTTTAAAAAACGAAACAATTTAATTAAATTTCAGAAATCATAAATAATGTCGATAAAAAGTACAATAATATCAACTATTATGGCCTTAAAGCGAACATTAATCTTAATTAATATTTTCTTTATTAATCAGTAACAATTAAATAATTCATAAAGGACGGACGGTTACACTCTTGAAACCGAGTTAATCTCCATGAAAACAGGTACCATGTTTAAAATTAATACTTCAGGTATATTACAAATAAAACTAAACTTACTATTTTTTGGCGCGTAATTAAATATAACTAATAGTTTTGTGATACATGTAACAATAAACAAAACATTCAGAAAATGCATCTTTCGTGATGGAAAGTTCTTTGAAGAGGTGTGCGTGAAATGCGTTATGTGCCAAATTTAGGTTAACTAAGATTGTGCCGGGGCTAAAAAAGGTAGTTATGTTTGTGATTTTTTACAATTTTTTTTTGTAATAAATAAATTCTGAACCATTTTCTATAATTTTTCCTTAAAAGAACGGTTTTTTTTTTTAATTTTTTCTGGTGTTATTTCAAAAGCTTTTTCTTAATCGTCGTTTTTACACCATTTCCTCTTAATGTTGTATAGAATAATCAATTAAGAGCTATACTACATCTACACCTATGTATTTTTTTTTTTGCTTCATTATTTTTTACGTTACTTGATCCAAATAGTTATTCCTTTGTGGATTTAGTTTTATTTATAAAAAGTATTATTTATTGTTAACAGTTATTGTTTTTTATTTTAGATACAATTAATGTACTAACAGTAATTTTTTTGACACTTCAATAGAGGAAAAAATATCTTCCTAATGAGAAAGCATATGGAAGATTAAAAGGTTATACTTTTGGCTAAATAAACTTTCAGGTGGATACCTGATCAGACACCATTAGTAATCCAATGCTGTTATAGTATCATCTAATACCATTTAACGCCACTACACCTCACCACTGGATCCATTAATAGGTTATATCAATCCTTCTATCTCTCAGTCAGCATCTCATACGTTTAGTTTCTTTATGATAATCGGTTTGGTAATTTATTATTAACCAAAACCAAGATTTTTTATAAAATTTATAAAATAATAGCCTTTTATAAAATTTATAAAATAATTAAATTGTTATTTAATATCAAAAGAAGCATCACCGTAAAATGTCTCATGTGAAACCGCTTCCTAACAATAGGATATATAATTGAAATTTTTTTTTTCATTAAATAGTTTTTGAAAAAAGTATTCATCCTAATATCCATTATGCTGGAGTTATCCTCTTGGATAACTTAAACCAGTTTAAAATTTTTATTGGATAATAATTTACTTAAATTATGATTTGTGTAGATTTATTTACTTTTTTAATCCTATGTAAGTTATAATTTTTTTTATTATTATTTATGTTTTATCGTATTTACCAAAAGGCGTTAAAGTAACCAATAAAAAAAACAACAACATGAAAACCAATTTTTTTTGTTGTAATGGTTAACATTATTTTATTTATACATTTATTGTATAAGTCAAGTAATTCTAAATAGGTGTCTTAACAATATACTTTTACATGGGCTGAATATGCCACGACCATTTACTTCTGAAAAACTTCAGGCTTTGTTTATCCCTCAAATTTCTTAAATTAAGTAACTTTTTGAATAAACTATAAAACAAAAAAAGCAATATGAATTATGCAACTATGAAAAAAAATAATTTATCATTAACATTATATTATATTAAATAATCAGATAATAGATACATTGGCTTTATTGATTAATTGCCCTGGATTGGAATATTTTTGTTGAGTTGACGGGCAAGCCCTAACCATTCCTGGTAAAACCCTCTCAAGTTCCGTTTGAAGGCTCTACCCTCAACTCTTACTCTAACTAAGCAGTCCTTGGATCACACAAAAGTAAGGGTTGTTGTCGGATTTTTATATATTTCGTAGTATATAAAAACATAATACATTTGTTTAAAAAAATATTTTAACACTAATAATTTGATTTGAGTTATTTTATTGATTTTGTTTTCTGTTTATTTGACAAGCTTAATTAAATTGTATTTTGTCTAATTTTAAACATTAAAACTAACCTCATTTGTTTGCAATTTTAAAAATATTGTCACATACCCAAACTTTCAGAACTAAGATTCTCAATTCAGGTTACCAAGGCAGAATAAGAAAGAAGAGAGGAACGAAATGGGCAGAAGAAAGAAAAAGGTGACACGAGGTGAAGATGAAGGAAAACTGGAAACAGAGAAAACGACAAAGAGAGTAGAGGTACAGAATTCGTTACGTGATCTTGGTTGGACAATACGAAAAAGAAAATCACATACCAGACTTAAAAGAAAATAAACTGTTCGTCTTTTCCGACTACTCCAACATTTACTAAACAAGCGCCCAAAGTTCCCAAATAAATTACAAAGACTTAACAAATAATTTTTTTTGTGACAGTAATTGGACTCATTTAGACAAACGGAATAGTTCTTTGGGGCTCCAATAAATATTGCAGTCCCAAACTATCCAAAATCCTTCTTAAAACCCTTAATGCTCCTTATAATGTCACAAACAGACTCAACCACATAAATCTTAACGTTCCATTTGTTGCTGATTTGGCCATAGTAAACTCCATACCCACTAGTCTCCGAACTCGCCACACACTCAATCCTCGATGATCTTCAGAGGCGTCTAAAAAGAAAATGCCCAAGAGACTTACTAATGTAAGACTTTTATTAAAACGTTGCTAGTGAGTAGTTCTTTACATGTTATTAATATGTCATTGCATTCATTTTCCTCAAATTTACTTGATGTTCAGAATGTACACAGTTGAAAGTATCAATAAATTGTTAAAAATAAAAATGCAAAACGTTTAAGTTATAATTTGACTTATTTTATTGACTGTTTTTTTTTGGTCTTTTTGACAAGCTTAGTTTATTTTGACAAAATCTAATATTACCACTCTCATTTTTTTCTACAGCTATATATAATTAATTTTTGGCATTTTTGAAAATAATTTCACAATTCAATTTAATAAATATGATTATTTGCTGTTTCATATAATATTTTGTTGACCACCAAAGTGAAAATATATTTTGAATTAAATATTTTTTAAGATTAAAAAGGCAAGTAACTGCTCGTCACTTTCGCCTTCTTTAATATTTTCTAGACAAACGCTCTAAGATACAAAAACTCATGTATTTGACAGTAATTAAACCTATTTGGACATACGGAGCTAAGCTTTGAGGATCCACTGAATCATCTAATTCATCTCGTATTTAATCCTTGCAATCAAAATCCTTCAAGAAACCCATAATTCTACTAACTATGTCACAGATAAAAGTATCTATAAAGAGCTTAATGTTTCTTATATAACCGATTTAGTCCAAACCTGATATCTATCCTTTAATAGTAAACTTGCTTTCCATTCTACTCCTGAAAACCCTACGAGGTGTCTGAAAAGATGTTGGCCTCGAGACCTCCTATTTTATTCTTTTTCTTTATTTAAAACTTTTATTCATGTTCTACCACTGGATAGTTGCTTCACAAGCAATTGTCATATTTATTATGTACGCTATGATCACATTCACTGGGTTTTTTTTTTATACAGTTGTAATTTTCAATGAATGGATATACTAAAAAAATAAAATACTAAAAAAAAATAAATAAATAATTTTTAACCGAAAATGAGTTCATTAGACTTAAGCATGGATCCAAATCGAAAAAGTATTTTCAATTATACATATTCCCTTTCCATATAAAATACATAATATCTACAATAGTGAGAAGCAGTGGCTGTATTTTAAACTTTTTTTTTTACTTTCCCTTGCTTATTTTTTTTTAAAAAAGTAATTTGGGGTTTGATTGAAAAAAATCACCGATGTGAACTAACTAAAATTGAGCGATTTATACATTTAATAGATACACTGCAAAACAATTATGCCACCTCTCTATACTGAATAAAATATAATATGAGAAGGCTACATATTATAGAGGTGATCTGATTGATTTGATATTGCGACAGCTGCAGACCAGTACGGCGATTGGACCTCCCCGCAGGTGACAACCTCCAAGAATCTGCAATGCGACCCGATGATATATTTCCATTTCATCTTCCCTTCTTCTCTTCATTAGCTATGCCTAGCGGACCTTTCTCTTCTTGCGGAAGCAAAACAGCTAACATCCTTTAATTTCTATGTTTAATTAGACAGATTGGTATGCTGTGTATGTAGTAACCCAATAAAGTTTGGCAGCAATATGTATTTTGTATGGATAAAGCATATTTCTCTCTACAACAGGTCTTTTTCTGGGAATTATTAAAATAATTAATGTCATAGAGTTGCTTAAGACATCAAATCAATCCTGATATAGTTTTAATTACAGTATTTAATGAAGACATTTTTGTATTATTTTGACATTATAAATCATTGTTTATTATACTATTAGTATCAAGTTATAATTATACTGCGACTAGACAAATAGCAGTATAATGCTATGGTCAGTTCTATTCTAGTTGGGACTAGAATAGAACTGACCATAGCATTAAGTAGACAATTTCATAATTTAGTCAACTATTACTGTTCCTATTTAATGTTCAGTGTTTATTAATTTTTCCATTAGCATATGGCCATATAATGTATGGTACATCTACAAATGTAGGTAAAAAAATTTTAAAATATACTTTTTAGAAACTTAAATATTGTTCTTACTTTATTTTTTGTACATTTTAGCATTAATCACTTATATTATGCTTACTTAAAATTATTCAGCAGGGAATTGGAGAATAAGGAAGAACAAGGAATTGGAAGAGCTATTCGGGGAACCGAATATAGTGGCGGTCATCAAGGAAGGAAGGTTGCGGTGGCTGGGACATGTCCAACGGATGCCGGACGAGAGGCTGCCGAAGAGGATGATGAGTGACAGACCGGATGGTAGCAGATTGAGAGGAAGGCCTAGAATAAGGTGGCAGGATAATGTGGAGGCGGACCTGAAAAATCTGGGAGTGAGAGGATGGCGAAGAAAAGCTATGGATAAACTCCAATGGTCATCTCTTCTGCGTGAGGCCAAGGCCCATCTAGGGCTGTAGAGCCAACCAATAAATAAATAAAAATTATTCAGTTCATTTCTGGCGCAAAAAAGTATTTTCTCTAATTTGGTGTTTATAATGATATGAATTAATATTTACCATATCAAACTTGTTAGCAGGCTTGGAGCGGGTTCTCTGGCTGTTTTTGTTCATATTGTGTAATTTAATTTATTATAATTTGATTTATTTACTTTATATTTTGCAGAGTTAGAAGTAATTTAATCCTTTTCCCAGGTTAACAAGGCAGATCTATTGTAATATGGAGTCCTGATAGTGGGCAGCTTTGTGCACTGACTGACTACTATACCGCTCTCACTCAGCCTTCTAAGGGTTTTTATTTCAGTTATATGTTGAGAAGTTAGTAGATTAAAAATATTTTATCGTATTTATTGAAAATACCCATGCACCCTGAACTCCTAGTTGAACTGGTAACATTTTTTTTTTTTCATTTATTAAAATTAACAGCTGTAAAAAATACAAACAATCAGAAAATGTGTTTATAATGATTACAATAACATATTAAAACTTGAAAAGAACTCCTCATCAGTAGCACTTCAATACAAATTCTACACTAGAAGGTCTCGAGGCCATTTTCTTTTCAGAAGCCTTGGAGGATTATCGGGAATAGAATGGGAATCAAGTTGAGAGAATAGTGGATCTTAGGTCTGAAGTTACATAGGTCTGAAAACTCATGTAAATGAGTCTTCTGTAGTAAATCGGAAGGTTTGAACGTTTGTCTAGTAAACGTTGAAGAAGTCAAAAACGACGAGCATTTTCCTATCGTTTTAGTCTTGTATGGGTATTCCAAGTTAAACGTTTGTACAGTTCGAGCCCTAGATAATGTTCTACTGTGATCAAAGGAATAAAGATTACTGTAGGACAGGAAGTCGTAGGTTTACAACCATGGGTAACTTTGATGGGATTTGCTTGGATTTACTTTAATTCTCCAATTTCGACACCATTCTTGAAGTTTGATGATGTGAAAAATATTTTTAAAAATAATTAAAGATTCTCCATTCTCCATTCTCGCTCCATTTTTAAGAACACGGACTCTCACAGGAGCATTCTATCTTTATAAAATTTCACTTTTTTTTTTTTTTTTTTTTTGTTTCAAGAATGAACAAACGAATAATCTATTATCTGTTTGTTAAATACCACTCACTCATTTAACACGAAATCTCAGAAACCATCGAACGGATTGGAATGAAATTCGATATGTAGCTTCCTTTAGGACCGTGCTCGCTTAGAAAGGAATTTTAAAAAATCGGCCTGGATCGCGGCTAATTCGCAAAAAATGCTATTACAATTTTTATTGGGTGAATAATAATATATTAATAGTCATATGCTATATGGAGATAAGCTAAGTTAAAAAATAGGTTACATGTTTAAGCCGCACACTTTGACCACAAATTAAGTTCCTTATAATTGTAAACAAACGAAAATACGATCGATGTCGAAACCCTATTGTTTGGTACTTTCTGTGAACTCAAGGTGTCTGCAGAGGTGTACCCTTACAAGTTTGAGTTGTTTCGTGACGTGAAGCTATTAAAAGACTTATGCTAAAGAGGGGGTTAAAAGACGTATGTTCTCTTGCTCAACCAGGCCCAAGTTGTATTTCTTGAATCTGGACAAGTTGTACCTAGCCTTTCTGAATTTCATTCATTGAACCTAGAATCTACCTTTTTTCTCAGTTGAGATGAAAGTAAACAACGTAGGAAATGATTCACAGATTCAGTTCGCAACAAGCAACTAAGGAACTCGGCTGCAAAATATATTCAAGTACATGTAGGCACCAACAGGAAAGCTGAAACAAGACAAATAATCCTGAAATTAGCAGAAAAGTGGTTAACATAGATAAAGACAGCCCACCCGAAGTTAAAATTTATGTTGTACACATATATTCTGAGAATCACCATAATATACTTAGAAGGACTGTACAGAAGTATAAGAAAACCCATCCAGAAATCCATAGAAAGTCTTCAAAAAAGTACTCAGGGAATAATCCTCATGTTAAACTTGTAGCTGTAACAAAACACGATGAAAGATGTTCAATGAAAACGTTACAGCCAGTATGACCCAAAAACTGAATATGCAAAAGACAAAACAGTCGATATTGGACACCGGTCTACTTGAAATTGGTGTTATGCTGTAAAATGGAAGGACGAGAGTCCTGCCATGTGCTGCAGTAACGGAAAGTTCAAGTTCCTCCCTTTCAAGAATATCCTGAACACTTGCACAGACTCCTTACTTACAAACCTCCTGAGGCTGAGTATTTTCTAAATAATATTTGGAAATAGAACGGTTGTTTCCAAATGACGTCATTTGGAGCAAAAGAGATAAAAGAGGGAGATTTCATGCCAACATTTAAGGTGCGAGGACAGTTATATATCACAGAATAGGGAGTTTGATGCCTGGAACACAACAGCAACCGTCTTTTATTCAGATAAATTTTGTTAGTGATGACAACCAGGACTTGGTTGACAATGTCAAGCTTGCATTCGTAGGCCAACTCCAGAAAGTTCTTCATGAACATAACGAGTATATCGTGGATATCAGAGCTGCTGTTGAGTCAGTTCTCAAAGATCTACTAGATTTCCGGGTAGTGATCAGTGCTGACAAAAAGCCTTCAAATGCTCACTGAGGACGTTACAATCAACGAAGTTGCTGTCTTGATAATTGGCCAGGTGTTTGAAAAATGAGACATTGTTCTTCACAGCAGGGACAAAAAACTGATAAGAATCAGTGAGTTCTATCCAGCGTATGATTCTCTTCAGTATCGTCTCATGTTCTGCCATGGAGAAGATGGGGGTTGAAATTATTCTAAGAATGGAATTCTTTAGGTTTATTTAAGTAATAATAAATAAATAAATAAATCAACGATAAGCTTAACTTTTACTAATTTAAGTTGTCCTGAATCCTAATGATATTAAACCGTAGCGGAGCAGGGTACTTTCAGCTAGTAACATAAAATTTACAAAATAATAACTGCAAAATAAAAATCTTTCGTTTTTTAAAAAAAAAAGAAAAGTCATTTTATGAAGAGAGCATGCTCCTGTAAGAAAGTACGTGTTCTTAAAAAAGGAGCGATTGCCGGTCGGAGGTTTAACGGCCAGTGATTGTAGAGAATAAATTCGACATCTTTTTGTAAAAGAAACATTAAGATTTGTTTGGAATCTGAACACATATACCTAGTAGTTAATTCATGTTATTTATTTATAAAAAAAAAAAAATTCGTTCTTTCGCTTTTTTATCAGAGTACCTTGAGCTAGGAGCAATATAACCTTGGAAGGGTTGGAACCTAAATACATTACCTTCTGGTAATATCCTGTAGTTGCTCCATCACTAGAGTTGCCTCAATATGTGAGTCGATGAAGCGTAGGGAACACAAAGGCCCGGATAGGAACACAAGGCCTTGATTATAGGAGTGCAATAAAAATGGGGGTGAAGTGGCCGCTGCTGCCGTTTGATCAGCGCGCTGGGTGGAGCAGTCACTGTTTGCCCAAGTCGGTGGTCCTCTATCAAAGGTGTTTGTAGTCGGGCAAATTTTATGTGGTCGTTGGGGGCTGTTAGTTACCGTAAATATTGGCCTCTGTACTAGTCAAAGAGCTCTCTCTCTTTCTCTCTCTCTCTCTCTCAGCAAGATGAGGGTGATTTTGTAGGGATAAAATAATTTTTACCTAAATGTTAAAACAAAGAAGAAAACCCTTGTTGTAAACATGATAAAAATAATAAATTATATATTTTTTTAGGAATTCCAGAATCCATAATGAAGTAAAATTGCTTTCAACATCTGGAAACCATCCTTGAATTTGGCTCCATTCCTTGATTATGGCTAGAGACCGGATTATGGTGCAGTAAAAAATCAAAAAATGTGCAGTAAAAAACTCAAAATATGCAAAATCGTGCAGTAAAAAACTCAAAACGTGAATTTAAAAAACTTAATACATGCAGTAATCCATTTATTTACACAAATATGCAAAACTTAACCAGCCTTGAATAAACTTAAGGACATTTCGACAAACGTTTCCTTCTAGAGTTAATTCAATCTAAAATACTTTAAAATTTGGGAAAAAAGGGGGATGAAAAAAATTGTTAATTAAAAGAAATATAAAATATCTTTATTAAAATTTCTTTTTAGGTGGAATCGAAATATAATTAAATGTTTTTGAAAAATAAATTAGTTTTCAAAGTTTCGTGAAAATGTACATTATAAATTTCAAAATATTTCTCAGTAAAATTATGCAGCCTGTCACTTAATAAAATGTTCTTTAGCAAAGAAAAGGAACGTTCTACACCTATGGACGTAAGGTCAATTTTGTAGCATGCGATTGTGGATGGATCCGGATCAGCTTCTATTTTCTTTCCATTGATACAATAATTTAATATTTTTTTTTACGAATGTAGCCGATTTTTTTTCTCAAGGATTTGCTCGAATTTCGAAAACAAGCATCTTCCCTTTTCATTTTCAATTCGTTTTAAGCTTTCTTCGAGAGTTTCAAACAAATATAAGCCCTGGGTATTCATTTGTCCATTGTTTCAATTTTGTAGAAACACTCGTGGGCGTTTTTGGCATTTTCAAAGTTGATAGTTTAAAATCTTGTCAACAACTAGCCCTTTATGCTAAATCAGAAGTGGGGAATGAAAGGGGAAGCGGGGAGTAAACTTTTCTGAGGAAACTTATTAATTCTAGGAAGTACGTTGATCCTCAATGTTTGCCAAAATCCTCAAAGCTTCCAATTCAATACGATCATTTAAAAGTAGTAGGTCACAAATACATTTGATTTATATTAAGCGACTTTTTACTTTCAATTTAAAACTAATTAACCTATTTAATATAAATAATTGTTATAAATGTTGCCTAATAATCCTAAGTAAAATTTTTAAAAATGAATGTTTAGATGAATAAAATTAGATGAATTTGATTCAATTGTGCAATTTCGTGCAGTAAAATCCTAATTCGTGCAATTAAGTTCAAAAAGCCAAATTTGTGCAATTTCGTGCAGAATAAAATTTAAGAATAAGAATCCTTAGGTTATAAATGAGATAACCTAACCACTTGGGTTAGAGAGCGCTAAATCAAAGCGAACTAAATGTGCAATAACACAGAAATCCGGTTTCTAATTATGGCTAACACAGTGTTTTTTAGAAATATTAATAAATAAATAAAAGGCTTCGGAAACCGAAGGCTCGGTGCCGATCCTGCTAATTTCTGACCACACACCTCCTTCCGGCCCAACCAAACCCACATCTTTAAGATTAGCCCTGACGGAATCCTTCGATCTACTTCTTGGTCTACCTCGGTGAATGTTGGAGTGACATAAATTTATGTCATATTAGTGTATTTTTAAACTTATAATATTATACTCCTATTCACAATTTATGAGTTATTTTTGGAGTTGGTGGCAGCAAAGAAGGGCAATCCTGCTTTGAAACAAACTTTCGGATGGCACAAGACACCGGTGTGTGATGAAATAAATAGTTGGGGGATCTATACAATTACCTGCATTTTTTTCGAATTCAGTTTTTCTTTATGTTGATAACTGAAATAACTGTTCATATATTGTGTATAGGTATATAAGTATAAACTAGTATGCATAAAAAGGCAAGGTATGAAAAAAAAAATTAATTCTCATTATTTCGAAGTAATCGAAATATGTTTTCCTTTTTAGTTCAAGTTTGTACATAAAGGTTTAATCTTGAAGTCGGTCTTTTATTTATTTTTATTTTTAAATTTTAAATAACAGTAATAAGTGCTTTCCGACTGTTGAAAAGGATCATCAAAATCGATGCATAATGACGAATTAGTTACGTAACATAAAAATAAAACCTTCGAATTGAGAATCTCCTTTTTTTTTCCTTTTTTTTTTTTAGAAATTATTCTGACTTTTAGTAGCACATAATATAAACCTTTCATAGCAAATAGTTAATAATTAGCTGTAATATCATTGTAAGTTTTTATTAAATAATAAAAAATAATGTTTTTATAAAGAGTATTATGTTCTTTAATTTTAATATAATAATTGTTTCCATTGGAAACTAATTTGGACAGCTCATACATTATTCCTAATCAAATCAACCAAAGGCCAGGTCTATGTAACTGTTTAATACTTTATTGTTTTTGTTTTGCTGGTAGTATCTACCATAAATATCAAAAACTCCTAATTTAAGGTTTTAACAACAGCCAATATTCAATTTGCTTTTATTAAAAAAAAAGAAAATTTTTTTTTTTCCGATAATGCTGTTATGAATCCTAGTTAGTGAACAGGTAATTATTAACCAGTATTATCACTGTAAGATTAATCCAATAATTTATAAGGGTTAATGTTATATTTATAATCAAGGCATGTTTTGCTGTTATAATAATAAATAATAAATTATCCAATGTAAAATTGAATATTCAAAAAAATTCTGAAAATGAAGATGTAAAAAATATACAAAACAATTGGCAGCCATTGGATTTGTGGAAATATTTATTTCCCAACGGTTTTTATTGAGAGAGGCGACCGAGAGCCGCATCGGAAAAATGAAAAGACCTTGACGATACCAATTTCCTCCTGTTCACGATTTTCAGGATTATCTCAAAACATTTTTCCTCCCTTGACGGAAATTAAAACACATTCGTCTAAAAAGAAGACCATTTCAAAGAGAAAAATTCACTTTAATGCTTGGATAGTCTTGACGTCTATATCAAGAAAAGAATAGCTCTTCCTAGAATTGAAATTAGAAGTTTTGATTGAAAATTTCATCAGTAAATTTTCTTTTAATAATATATGGTGAAAAAAATTAGCCAATAATGCTTACCTAAGTAGAAAATTATATCTTTTGTTCAGATTGTTGAAATATCTAGTTACCTGAAGTCGCAACAGTAAAACGAATATTTATTAGAAATCGGATAAGTAGTCCGAAATTATTAAGCATTGAAAACCATTAATGTATTGTCATTAAGATATAATTTAATCAGTAAGTAATATGTAATTTAATTAAAATATATTAATTTTATCGAATCCAAAATATTTCGGGTTACTTTTACGTTATTGCACTAAAGTTAACCGATAATCTATTTTATTGGCATATTCCAATTATGTTAAAATCCGTAAATTTTTTATTGATAAAAGTATAGTTGACTGTCCAATAACGGAAATTTGTTAGCATCTAACATAGCTAATATATAACCTAATACAAAAAAAAAAATATTAAACAGTGGTGTATAGTGCGCTTAATTATGTCTTCTATTGCGGAAGAGTGTCACTGGATCAGCAAAGTTTAATTTACCAGAAAAATATATTTATCGACATCTTGCTCAAAATCTGCCATTTGGAATTACAGCTATATGGATTTCATACACCCTCTTTGTAACAGGTAGTGAAGGGCCTCCGACTTAAAAGTGGAATAAGATTTTACGTTCCATTCCACTATTGTAACCAGTTCCAGTTTCCGTTCCGTTCCACTTTTTTCTTTCCACGTCAGTTTGACTAACCTACTACCTACTTACTATGCAGTTTCGTTCCATCCTTAAAAATGTTAGTTCAAGTATAGTTCACAATTGAGCCAGAATTTTTCAATTACATTGGTTCCAAGAAAAAAAGGTAATCAACTCTTGTTAACAGATTTTGAGCAAATAGCGAACAAATATTTAATTACATATGCAGTAAAACCTTGTGTGGTTCATTTCTCTGAATGAGGAATAAAAATCCGAGCTCTGTCGGTAGAATAGAAATTTTCAAAGAAAGCGGTTTATATTGAAGATGCCCCTGCGTGGGATAGTGAGGCGATGGAGAGAGGGGAGGAAATCAAGAGAGGCAGGATCAACGCACAAAGCAGTCGGAACGACCTTGGGGTGGAACGAAACCAGAGATGCAATCTAAACTCTACTTCACCGGAGGGACAGAACTTGGAACTGTTTCCAGCTTTGAACCGGTTTGGAACGAAACGAGAGATCTTTTGGCGTTTGTTTTCATTCCAGGTGGAACAAAAAACTTGGGCGATTCGTTTCGTTCCAAACTGGTTCAAAGCTAGAACTAGTTTCAAGTTCCGTTCCACTCAGAACGACCCATCACTAATAACAAGTAAAATGAAATAATGCTCAGTTTAAAAACGATAGATACAAAAGATGAATAAAATAAAATTAATGCATCTAATGTAAATGATAACGGATAATTAGACAGTAGACTCGCACACATTTATTTTATACTAGCATCCACAGACGCGGCTTTGCCCGCTCTCGAAAGTACAGAACTTAAATAATTTTAACTAGTTGAGATTTTAATCTTTTATCTATTAAAATCTTGTATTGAAGTATGCGATTAAGAATTATTTCCACAATGATATTTTCACGCATAGCTGTAGTTATTACCCTGGTACAATTGAATTGATAAGGTGGTGGAAGATTACCTTTAAGCATAATTGAACATCAATTTCTATTTTAACGTATGAGTTGGTAATCCAGAAACTCTAGCGGATATTGGACAGAATTATAAGTGCTAAAGGCTGATAAATCATATTTTTACACACAATATCTAAAAGCAAAGGATCGACATTTCATTTGGCCATTCGGGCAGAAACAATTTTATTGATTTCATCTGGTTGGATTTTAATTTTTAACCATAAAAGTTAGACTAAAACCACAAGAAACTGCCCGTCATTACAGACTTCTTCAACATTTAATATACAAACATTCAAAGTTCCAAATTAATTACAAAATACCCATATACATGACTGTGATTAGACCTATTTGGACGTACGGAGTTGGGCTTTGGAGTTCAACTACCATCCAATTCATCTGGTATTCAATCCTTACAATCCAAAATCCTTCGAAAAAATCCTCAATGCTCCTTACTTTGTCACCGATAAACTTATCCATAATGAACTTAATGTCCTATATGTTGCTGAGTTAGCCCAAACCAGATACCTATCCTTTCATGGTAAGCTCCATAACCACTCAAATCCGTCAGTTTCTCAACTTGCTTCCCATTCCATTCCTGATAATCCTCCGAGGCGTCTGAAGATGGCCTAGAGACCTTTTAGTGTAGAATTTATTATGAAGTGCTACTGATGAGTTGTTCTTTTCAAGTTTTGACATGTTATTGTAATCGTTGTCAATACATTTACTTTATGTATATATTTTGTACAGTTGTGAATTTCAATAAATGGACATAAAAAAAGTATATTAATATAAAAACTCATAAAAGTATGATTTTTCGAAAAATGCCTCGTTTCTGCCATTGAAGATTGTTCGTTAAAATTATTTTTAAAATAAACTTTAGTATTGTATTCCTTCCTAGAACTATGGTAACAATGTAGTTCGAATTTGATAATATATGGGTTCATTAGTTTTACCATTGCAAACTTTGTAGAATGGCACTGGCCACATATCGTTCGAGATTAAAACTCGCAGCACATATTTTTAGGTTTTTTGATGACAATTTAATTGAATTAAGCAGATTGAATTATCAATTTAAGCTTTAAGTAACATTATATTATAACCTCTCTTAAATCACAATCGCCACCTATCGGTCGATTTTCAAACTTCACTGTCCACCACATTATCGTTTTTTAAATAAAAATTTAATTGAAAATTTGTAAATTTTATTATTGCTGAACTTTCCTTGAACATGAAGATAATGTTAAAATTTGGTAAAGATTGGTTGAGTAGTTTTGGGAGTGATGACAAACAAAAATGGCTTATCCTTTTATATAATAGTATAGATTAACTTTAAAATGTCATTAAATATAATGGATAGATAAAGGTTTCAAAGGTTTGAATTTTGTATGTTTTAACTGCATAATTTCTAGCATTCGAAATATCTCCTTTTTAAAAAAATTCAAATGGAGTGTGAAGCATTTCAACGTTCCTAATTTTAACTGAAAATGCTGCAATCTCTAGGTGCCGGTTCGACGTCGGCAGTATGATTCCATAAAAAAACACAAAGAATAAATTTTGAATTCTCGTAAAACATTATTTTACTTATAATATTACATGGTTATAGTTGGAGCTCGGTTTGGCGTTCAATCTCAATGAAAAATAAATAAACATTCACACAAATACGGTTGTAAATCATATTTTTATTCCAGAATATATTATCAAGTGTTTAATAACTGCTTTGATTTATTTTATTAAGATTATAAAACAGGTCCATAAAAGAACTAATATTTAAAAAAATATATTCTCAATGCCATTGGTGTCCTTTCAGATGAATCCAGTAAAGATATAAAGAATCGAAAACAAATAAATATCTCTCAATTTACCTATTTCCTCTTTTATCTCTTTTACTTTTATATTTCATTTTTATATCTTTCCTTTCAGGATTATTTTATTGGCAAGAGCCCTCTGATAGCATAAACGAACTACTTTTTTCACCAAGTAGATTTATACCTTTCAGGGAGAAATATTATTTCAATTCTATTAATCACAATAAATACACTATTAACTGTGTGTTTCTTCCTTTAATGTATATTTCATATTAATGTGTATTGAAAAAATTCAAAATTTAAACAAGGCCTTTGGATAAGAATGATTTTCATTATAAATGATCAGGAAGATAATATTTCTATAAAATCTTTTAAAAAACTCGTTTTACTTTTAGGAACTAATGAAATTCGCATTAATGAATAATAAAAATGTGATAGAGATTTTTTTTTATTATTTCTATAATCGGATAGATATAATAGAAAAACTTGGGCTATGTCCTTTACGAAGAATATGTAAAGCAATAAATAAAATTACTTAATGGCATATATTTTAATAAACTAAATACAAAAAGCGAGAATATATAAATAAAATAATAATATACTAATTGGTTAATGTAGTGTGAAACATAAAATAAAAGTATCTGACTGTTTTACATAAGTAAAAAAAAAAAAAAAAAAAAAAAAAAAAAAAAAAAAAAAGGAATTGAATTAAGCGGACCTAAATCATACAAATAGTTACTGATATGATTCCAGAAATTCAGGAGCATGATATAATTTAATTCAGTAGGTAGATAATCAGCAAGCGTGTCTTTGGATAATAATGAGGTACGGAAAATAGAGGTGTTTGAATATTTTAAGGGATTTAGATTGTCTGATATGAGGAGGGAAGAAATTCCAGGGGATGGTTGAATGGAAAATAAAGGGCGTTGGATCAGTTCTATTATACTGTTACGGGCCACTGGGGGTACGATTAATCAAACTACAATTTAAATACTAAACACTTATTTATTTACAACTTAATAAATACAAATAGGTCCCTTAAGCTACTTAATCTAATGACAATTATACTTAGGTCTAACTTATATCTAATTACTCTAATATATATATTATACAATACTTATCTTCAGTATTTTAATACTAGGTGTCACAATTGTACATAAGAATCGATTACACTGACACACTGACAAGACTGTTACTACTTCCACCGACACTGATAATCACTGACACTAACTCACTGACTGAACTGTCACTGCCACTTGACTGACTGATCGTTCACTGATCGCTGACACATGGAAACTGACTCCTAGGCTAGAAGTTGGTCTGTTTAAAGCTACGTCGAACCTTCCAGATTGTTCTAGCCAGGTTACAAGTATAGGCCCTTCGAGCCCGCCACAAACCTTCTAGACCACTCGCCGGCCTTTTCGGCTATCTGCCGCCCGGGCCGCCCACAGCACCTCCCCTGGCCGTAGCAATACCTAAAGGTCATAAAGACGGCATTAAATCGACTGAAGCATATTGCAAATATAGGAAGGATTAATATGAATGGTACTGATGATTTGGTAAATAAGTATTCCAAGGTAATGTTGTTCCCGGAAAGTGGGATAAAGTCAACTTAATTCAGAATACAAATGAAAAACATGAGAGGGTCTCGAGATATCGAGGACAACTTAGCAAAGCAGTCCATGATTCACGTCAATCTGCAATCTAATAACGCCGAGAGGCCACCATATGCCACATAACGATAGTCATAGTCAAGGTGAGAAAATGAGAGGGAAGAAACTAAGATCACCTCATGACAGCAGAAGAAGATTTGAAGAAGGAGCCAAGTTTTAGACACTGCAATAACATGGTAGAAATTTGCTGTAAAATACCGTAATAATTCATCATAATAATACAAGGAATGGAAATTTACGTGAAACGTAGTCGGAATCGTTAATAAGCGTTACTACCTGGCATTTTAAAAAGTGCTGTCGTAAATAAATAAATAAATAATACAGAAAAGCAGAAAATGAGATTTACTACACCAAATGAAAAACGAAAAAGGTAAAAGTACTAGGATATTCAACGAGAGCCACCGAGTGGTGATATAGTCTCATATGTTGACAAGACCATATTCTGGAACGTCAGCAAAAGGAGTCTAAATCTTGAGATTGATCAATGATAAACTCTGGATGGCCATCTTCCCTTCGGTATCGAACTCTCTTGCCAGCAGAACAAACACATTCAATTTTTCCCACCAATCTCTTCTGGAGTAATATCTTCGCTAATATATATGCCATAGAAGTAATTTTCTTTTCATCCCATATTTCTCGTCAAAAAATCACTTAACCTTCCATTCTTGTAAAAAGATGGTCGCTATGTAGTTATGTTTTTCTAGTCTGCAATGCTAGACCTGATCAGAATTTAATTTTATATTTTGGATGTTGTCAGTCAATGAAGATCCATTTGCTGCATCCCAGACACTCCAGTCACATATCTATATGACGATTATCAAACCTATTTGGACTTACGGTATAGAGTTATGGGGATCCATCAAACCATCGAACTCTTCCCGCATCCAATCACTCCAATCCAAAATCCTTCGAAAAATCCTTAATGCTCCTTACTTTATCACAAATGAAGTAATCCACAATGACCTTAATATCCCTTATGTCGCTGATTTGGCTCGAACCAGATACCTCTCCTTTCATAATAAACTTACTCAGCATCCAAATCCATTTGTTGCACAACTTGCTTCCCATTCCATTCCTGGCGATCCTCCGAGGTTCCTGAAAAGAAGATGGCCTCGGGATCTTCCTCTTTTGTAAATTTCATTAGAGTACTGCATTGGGTAGTTCCTCTACAAGTCTTAATCATGTTATCATATTGCATTGTATACATCATATTTACTCGATGTATTTTCTAATACCGTTGTAAATTTTAATTAATAGAAGATTAAAAAAAAATTTGTATATATTGATCTGCTCTTTGACGTTTCTTTTGCCATGGGATATTCTTTACAATACACATAAGTTGGTACCCCGAAGATGGAGGCCGGAATCCCTATACTGATAACAGCAAGTTAACGTCATCTAAAATGTAAAAAAAATACCTAATTGAATGACTTTATTATTTTTAGTGATTCCTGAATATTAAATATTAGACTGTTCTAATATTTTTGGCACCCCATAAATACATTCTATGTGATGTATTGGTTCCATTACTTAGTTTTTGTTGATCCCTCCATACCATCATACGTATCTCATATTGTCTACTTCTATCATGCGTATCTCTACTTCCATACTCTGCGTTTCTCAATCCAAATCTTCAATACAAGAACCCAACCCATATTTCCTTCAATAAATCCTTTCCAATATATCATTGGTCCTTCCTCTTTTTGGGATTTTTTTCCCATCTCGATTTGAAAATGCTCCTAAGCAACTTCCTTAAAATACACTCTATGTGTTGTTGAGAAAATAATTCAGATTTTTAATATTCATTAGTTTAGGCAAGTGCTTGCAAAGAAACCAATGATAATCCTCCAATCTAGCTAATGGATTATAAACAACGATTATTAATGTTGCTTTTCCTCAAAGGATAGTTTAATTTGAGTTACATTTTCTATGAGCAAGGACCTCTGAAATTCACCATGTCAAAACCAGATTTTCGATAAAATTACATGGTCGAAGTGCGGCCCAAATCTCTTACAACATCAATCAATCAATGTTTGTGGTAAAGTAAGAATCAGTGAATGTATTGTGCAGATGGTTCCAGAAATTCCATCTTCGAGAAAGAATGTCACGGTCATAACCATATCCAATTGCGCACATACTTCAATGAAACGATCTCCATTTCCATTTTCTGTTTCTTCTCCAAATCTTCCGACTACACTCGTTTCATGGTTCTGCTGTTCAAGTATCCAATGAAGAAGAGAATTTTCCGTGTAGGAACTCTCTCTTCTATGTCTTGAACCTTTTGAAAGAAACTATCCTTTTCCGGTGCACTCGCACAGTCTGTTGGGGTATACAATCCCAAAGTCACTACTTCCTGGCCAAATATCACGATCTCCAGGTTGATAACCCTTTCATATACACGTTTAAAATCTTCAATAAAGTCTTTAAAACGCTTGTACACCAGCAATGATACACCGGCTCTAGCTTTCTCTCTTTTATCTACCCCGCTAAAAATATGAATGAAGTCACCTCATGTTTCACTCACACCTGCCTTTATTTCCGTCTCGGTTAACACCGCAATGTTTAATTCATATTTACCTAAACATTCCAAAATCTCCCTCCTCTTTGTACTTAGCCCCTCAACGTTCCACGTAACAAAATTAATGTCATTTTCCGAAGCTTTTGTCGTTTATCATTTGTCATAATAAAAATAATTTTTAGAAAAAAAAAAACAAAACCGACTTCAAGATTAAACCTACATATACAAACTTGAACTAAAAAAAAAAAAAAAAATATTTTAATTGCTTCAAAACAAAAACCATTGAATGAAAATCAACGAAATTATCGATACTTATATACCTATTCACAATTTATGACCAATTATCTTTGGTCATAAATTCGGTGCCAGCCAAGAAGGGAAGTTTAATCCTGTCTTTAGAATAAATAAACAGTCGAAGGGCCGGAGACAGCAGTGTGGCGGTGATAAAAGAGTGGGAGGATCTTTAAGATTACAATTTCTTTTCAAATTCTGTTTATTTTGGTTGGCAACGACTCCAAAAATAACTGATTATAAATTGTGAATAGGTATATAAGTATCGATAATTTCGTTGATTTTCATTCAATGGTTTTTGTTTTGAAGCAATTAAAATATTATTTTTTATTTTTTAGTTCAAGTTTGTATATGTAGGTTTAATCTTGAAGTCGGTTTTGTTTTTTTTTTCTAAAAATTATTTTTATTTTTTACTTTTCAGTGGTGAGTGTATTTTTGTTTTAAACAGTCAATTCTTGATCATCAAGCTACCCTGAAAAATAGTTCGACCTACTGAACAAAGTATTATCGAGGATATTATTCCACTTATCTGCATGTAAATGGGAAAATTGAACACAAAATTGTAGTTGAAATCATTACTTAAATTTTCATTAATGGGAATGATATAAAATCATTGATACCGAAAATTAAATACCCGGTACCAATATATCATATAACTTTTAACTGAACTGCCCTTTATTTTTAAGGGTGTCTATAAGTTGAATTACCGACTTCCTCCAGTGGCGATCTTTTCTTTATTCTTTAGGATGCTTGATAGAGAACTACACGGAATTCGGAATTCACTAGCAACAAACGCCCAACTTCTTTCTCATTTCTCCACTTTTCAAATCAATTTTAACTTTTCGTTAATTGAAAGAATTTACAATAGCCACTATGAAATTATTCACTCGAGTGAATAACTAATAATAAGTGACTGGTGTAAGTATTAACTGGAAAGATAAACAGTGACGGGAAACCGGAATATAAATTACACATGAAATTCTTTTATTTTGTGTTCGAGTAATAGAGGCGATGAATTCTAATAGTTCGTTTCATAGAGGTGGTCCTAGAAGTTCTCTTTTCTGATCCCCATTTTCAGTTCGACTTATTTACACAATTTTTAACGTTTTCTATATGAAATCGTCTCTTTGAGGAGAAATTTAAGTGTAATGTACTTCCAACCGCAGATTTTGTTCGCTTATGAGAAAGAAAGAAATACCTCTTGAAAGGTTTTATTGAACACAATTTCACGCATATAAAAACTACATAGCATGACTCGTAAAAACTAATAACACTTAACCATAAACTGAGAAGGTTATAAAAAAACATATGAGATAATGAGATACAAATATAATGTTATTATTTACTACAACTTATTTAAGAATTCAGCTTATCGAAGCAACACATCGAGAGTTGGCTGTATATGTAAATTATTTTTGTTAATAATTTATATTTAGTTACCTGGGAGATTATAGATAATCATAATCATAAATATTTTTAAAATGTAAGGTTATATAAAAGTGATTTTTATTAACTGTTTTTTTGATTTTTCTTAAAAAGTGCTGCGTTGATTTCAAAATATTTTTTATGGGACTACCTCTGAAGTAGGCCCTACAGATCTAAAAAAGAATCATCAAAATTGACGGAGGTTCTCAACTCGTCTTTATTTATTTATTGTTTTTCTTTATGTTACGCGATTACTCCGTTTATTCTCAATCAATTTTGACTCCATAAAAAATATTTTGAAATCAACGCAGCACTTTTTAAGAAAAAAAAAAAAACAGTTATTAAGTTATTTTATGAACTGTTTTTTTGATTTTTCTTAAAATGTTTCGCATTGATTTTAAAATATTTTTTATGGGACCACCTCTGAAGTATGCCCTACCGTTATAAAAAAGAATCATTAAAATTGATTCAGAATTGACGGAGTAATCGCGTAACAACACACAAAAAAAAAAATACAGACGAGTTGAGAACCTCCTCCTTTTTGAAGTCGGTTGAAAATAAGATTATTTTGTTCATTTTCGGAATTTATGTTTAATCCAAGAGCAGTAGAAGGTAAGCAATATAATATTTGAGGGACTACGTTAACGATAAAAATTTAATAGTGTTTCTTACAGATACACTGCGATTCTTAGTGTAACAATGCAACCACAAGAGTCGGATTGTTAATGTGTTAGTCTATATATGCGAAAATCTATTCTAATTTTATTTATTTTGTTGTAAGTGTATATATCTCTGGTTTCATATCTAATGTTATTCTCTGACATTATTGTAGATCTGCCATTGTACCGTCTTAATGTCTATTTATATTATTCTTATAAAAGAGTATCAGATTCTGCGAAATAACGATTATTAAAGAAAATCAGGTAAATTCACATTAAGAGAGATATTGATTTTTAATGATAAAATGTTTATTCTGTTTGTAAATAAATATTTGCTAGCACATTGAGAATCAACTATTGCTAGAAATAAAACTATTCAAAAGAATAAATTATTTAAGTTTCAAAATCCAGTTTCATGTTTGGAATACATTTAGATTCCCTCGCACGTTCCTAATTTCTGCTTTCGAAAATAGCCAATTTAGTAATTTACTCTACACTAGCAAGAAACTTCACAACTTGCTTTGGAAACGGAATAGAAATTCAATATTCTCTAGCATGGAATAGAGCTTATGAATTCTCTGGAAACTGCATTTGCATTTGCTCCAGTACATACCGGGACCCCCGCAGCCGTTTCCTCTTGATTTCAAACACTGCAGAAACTCGACTTGCTGACCTTTGTTAATTAGACGAATACGAAACATCTATGATCATTACATTTGTTTAATGAAATTACATTATTTCGTATATTCAATCAACGAAAATAAAATTTACATTAATTACTATATTTACAGTAGAAGTACGCTAACTGATTGGGCCCAATTTTTCGTTCCGTCTATAAATTAACAAACACAAACTGATTAGAAGTTAGATCTCTAATTTCTTTTTGAATGATGTTTAAGGCTTTGTATTCCAATAAGGTTACTAAAAGTATTCAATTAGTACTAACAATTAGTACTTAGCATACTAGTTAGTAAATGATTACCAAAAGAAGGCCTACCGTGACCTTCTTTCTCGAAGATGAAATTTTTGGAACCATCTGCACAGTACATTCTGCTGATTCTTCCTTTACCACAAACAACATTGATGTTGCCAGAGGTTTGGGCCGCACTTCGACCAAATTTAAACTAGTAAAAACTTATTTAACGAAAATTTGGTTTTAACATGGTGAATTTCAGAGGTCCTTACTCATAGAAAATGTAACTCAAACTAAACTATGCTTTTAGGAAAAGCAACATTAATATCCATTGTGAGACTGGAGGGTTATCTTTGTTTCTTAGCAAGTAATAAATAAAATGAATATTCAAAACCTGCATTATTTTCGCAACAACACATAGAGGGTATTTTAAGGAAGTTGCATAGGAACATTTTCAAATCGAGATGGGCAAAAAATGTGGTTTTCCCCCATAAAGATGCACATAAATACACTTGGCAGCAACCTGATCACCAGCTTAGATCAATAATTGATTTTATAATAATAATAAGAAACACCCGTGTTGTTGCCCATGACGTCAGAGTGAAGAGGGGTGCAGAATGTGGATCCGATAATTATTTAATTCAAGCAAATTTCCTTTTTTAATTATTGAGTACTCGGTAGGAGATACCAATCAAGCCCGAAACTTCAGAAAATATTTACTATTCTATTGAGAGCCTAAAGCAGGAGTCCGTCAAATCTTTTTATAAAAAACGACTCGAAATTAATCTTCGGAGTTAAGGTGATTACGATGACATCAAACGATGTCATCAAGCAGCATTTGAAGCAATATGCACAAAAAAGAAAAAGAAAAACCCGGATAAATGCTGGTGGAATAGCGAAGTATCGGAGATGGTGGAAGAAAAGCGAACGATTTATTATACTTGGATCTTTTCTAGGAATGTATCTGCATTTAATCAGTATAATAAATTAAACAGGGAGTTAAAAATCAAAAGGAGAGAAGCAATGAATCAGTTGAATTTCAAATTAATTGACCGTTGTATGCATGAGCAGAAACGTAGAGAGGTCCCTCAGAAGAGTAGAGAAGACGGAAAATCCTTGAAACCATCCTATAGTGTATGACCGAAGGTCGTCAAATAAGAAAAACAAAAGCACAAAAGCAATAAAATGACCTAGAATAGGAAAAAATGAAATTCTGAGGAAACAACAAGGTCTTTATAAAGACTAACCCATTATAATTAAGAAATAATTGTACTAAGTGTATCGAATCTTTAGTATTTTAGTTTAATAAAAAAATCAATCTTATAGTAATAAAAATCCGATGTGGTGCTATAACATATGTTGGGTTTTATTAGATATTTTTACCTTTGTCAATAATAGATCTTATTCCTTGTGATACATTGAAGTACTGAGCGACTAGAACTTAGTGCTCTCTCAGCCTGCACTAGATTTTGCCTCTAATGAATTATTATTATAAAAAATGAAAAATTATAATTATTCAAATTATGAAAAAATATCTAACCATCACCGAGTATTATAGCTGATCTAAAAACTATTTCTTTGTTTCTGTGTTAGATTACTTTCCATTTTACACAGTTTTTATGGGATTGCGGTGGATTGGAGGGCGGATATTTTCCAAGGTAGCAGACAGAGGAGAGAGGAACGATAAATAAATAGTGAAGAAAAGGGAGAGGAAGAAGAGAAAAGTGAGGAGCCACTTAGAGAACACTTAGCCCTGATGAAATCGTGAGGTTTCGACTTGTAACACAAGTCCCGAGAGCACTCAGGTCCCGATCCAGCGATGGCAGAGATACCTTTCCCACCCTCAATCACTAATTTATACCGCCTCTTCCTCCAACTCGGTTCGCTAAAAGTTTTTCTTAAGGGATCTTTTATTTCAAACAGAAGATTCCATTTATTTATTTATTTTGCATCCATGCAAGGGATCAATATCGTAAGAAAAACATGGATATTCCATATGGACAATTGTTGTAGCTTTAATGTCGATACTCGTTATATCTGTAACGAAGTGATTGATTCTTAAAAAAATTGATTCATTCTGATATTCCATCATTCCATCAAATAACTGAACCCAGATAAAACAAAAGATATAATATTTTTTTAATATTGATGAATTAATTGCCATTTCTATTGGAATTATTTTATTGAAAAACTAGTTTCGAATGCTAAACATTCATCTTCAGTTCTAAAACATATCACATGTTTAACTCATCCGCACTATGTTATTTGGATAATATATGAAACATATTGTCCACTAAGAATAACAAACATGTAAAATAAAGTTGCATAATCTGGCTATCTTACTTCCATACAAAGATAATAACACGTATAAAATATGTCATATATATTTACAATTGAAAATAGAATTTTGTGATAGTTATACACATAAGAAAAGAAGAGAGAAAAAAATTAATAATAACAATATGACGATATAATAACCATATGCTAATATAATAATTACAATGCGTTCAGGAAAAATAAATCAATAAAAAAAAATAAATATAGCGAATAGAAAGGAAAAGATATTTAGAAAAAAAAAATTTAAGAACTATTTGAATGTCAATAAGAAAAAATATTTATAAATACTTGAAAACATATATTTACATATCTACTCCCTATCCTGTTATATTATATACCTTTAAATGAGAAAAAAAAATTTTTTTAGGGAGACAAATAACTAAAGTTAACAAATTTAAAAAAAAATAATATAATTATTGAAGTATTTCATTGGTATCGGATATGCTATTTTACTAAATTGATTTTTAATTACTACGCATATTGACGGCGTATAACTGGGATTTAAGGAGATATTGGAATGGGAGAGTTTGAATGAGTTTAAGGAGGAAGCATGTCTAATCTCGGGAGGGATCGAGTTCAAGAGGTTAGTGGATCGAGCTTGGAAGGAGTGTTGGTATAATGCTGGACGGTGGAGAGGAGTAAATGTGTCAGAGGAACGCGATCTATTTTGACTTGGAAGTGGCCAGAAGACTTAAATTTAATAGGCTATATATGAAGGGCGGGCGATGGGTATGAATGACATAGTACAGGAAAGTGCCCAGGAAATATTGTCTACGGGAGGATGGATAGAGCCACTCCAAGGCATTGTAGAGGTGCGAAACATAGGAACGTCTCGGGGTTCCGGTGTCAAATCTGATAAAATTGTTCATAAATCGTTGTAATCTGTCCCAGCGACCCATCGATGGCCCCATACACCACACAACCATAATCAAACTGAGGAAAAATGAATGTGGAAACAAGGAGTTTTCACGTGGATTGAGTATGGAAATGAATATATACAAAAGTTTTCAAAAATGATAAAAAATCAAATATTGGTACTGAGTATCCTTAGAAGATCTAACGGATATATGAAATATATCCATCATGGAGGAGGGAAAGAGGCTAGGAAGGTTAAATTAACATGGAATTGTTACATCAGTCAGTCTTACTTCTCCGCGAAAGCACGTTTCTCGGTACTCTTTTGGCTTTACTCCGAATCTGTGTGTCCGAGCCAAAATTTATTTTCATTGATCTCAAAGTTGGTTAAATTTATTATTAGGTTCAGCATATGCAACTATGACTAAATCTCGTAAAATACCCACGCAAAATGCAAATATGTATGTTTTTGGTAAATATCAAAAGTTTGACATGTGAATTGGGCTGGATTGATTCAGGGGATTTAATCTAAATTACATATATTAAATTTTACCAGCTTTTAGATTAAAACAAGAACTTAAAGATCGGAGAAATAGTTTTCGAGTTAAAGCAAGAAATCAATATTTTAAGGTTTTTTAATCACCTAACAAATTTTTTTTTTTTTTTTTTTTTTTTTTTACATATCTCAGAGTAGGATAAGAGAATCTGTTTCATTTTTTAAATCTCATCTTGCACAAAATATAATGATCTAAAAGTTTTGTTGAATTACATATTTTGATTGGATTTGCTGTTTTTGTGTTATATACTCTTCAACACGATCAAAACTAACTTTTTGAGAAGGATGAAAATTCGTAAGTAACTTTACTGGAATATTGACCAAAATAAAGTGTCGGTGAAAAAAACCTAAAAAATAAAACTTGTAGAAAATTTTATTATGTACTTTCATTTTGTATAGGAAGGTTATTTACGAGAAGTTGATAGTTTCCGAGCAATAAGCATCATAAAAATTTGTTAGTGAACCTCAGTGATTCAACACCCCCAAACAACATATAAAATGGAATAAAACAAAACTACTTTTTTGAGCACATGACGACTACGGTTCCTGGATAACTCAAAGCGGTAAAAAGCCCAATGCTTGATCATTTTTACCCACAGTAGATTTCCAACAATATATAGTTTAATGTGCAATGAACTCACATGAAAATAATGGAAAATTATGAGATAAAAAAGCAGCTATTACGTTCTAGCATAGAAAGGATTTAAATCAATAAGTTACTTATGAATTTAATATTATTTATTTCAGTTAAATAAAACAAAAATAAAAAAAAATAATAAAAAAGAATTAAATAAAAGAAATAACATAAAATAAAATAAAAGTTTCATTTAAATAGGTTAAATATTTACCAAGCCGCCAATTTCGTTTAACCTCCACACCTTAATTCGGAAAAGGCGTTGAGTCGTTTGACCTCTTCAGAAAATAAATGTTTCCTTTTAAGTGTGTGATCTTGAGATCTCAGGAAGCTGATAGCAAGGATTAGTCCCTTCCTACTTCTTCCGTAACAGACATACTCTCAGATTCTTTTCTTTTTCCCTTTTCCCTTACTGGTGTTCCGTTTGCTTTATATTGCTATCTTGGGAGACCCTCATTCCTTTTTTTCTGAATTAATTAATTTTTTATCATATATATATATATATATATATATATATATATATATATATATATATATATATATAGACAATGAGTGACATGTAAGTTCATTTATAAACTACAAATTATTTTTTTTATTTACTGATTTATTTATTTTTTTTTTTTTTATATTGACTCAAAAACACACCTCTCATCTTATTCATATCATGTCCACACATTGGAGGTTAGTAACCTTAAAAATGTTTATGTTTGCTTGAAAGCATTCATAGCTATCCATGGCATTACATCGGGCAGAGTTCAGTTTTTACGAGAGGCCAGCAAATGAATACTTGAATGGCCCACCAATAGACGCTGATGATCCAAACCACTTGGGAAGAAATGTTGTCCAGAAGATTTCTGGAAATACACTTCATATAATAAACGTTATTTTGTAAATATTTCAATTTTTCGCATAACACTATAGGAAAAATTAATTTTTGAACATGGTTATTATTTTTAACAAACTTTAATAGCTATTCAATGGTACACTTTATTTTTCTGTTTTCACAAAATACATGGAAATGGGCATTACATTTTTTCCCTTTGACCCGTTATATGTTTATATCTTACACTTACACTTATTCACCTTGAAAAACCTCCACTTTTTTTTTTAGTCACTTAACTTATTTTGGTCAAAATTCGACATGAGCACTTATTCACAGGGGTGACAGATATTATGATATCGATATGTAAAAATAGATATTTTAAAATGTATATATACACTATATGTATATATATAGTGATAATTTTAAAATTAAAAAAAATGTCCTATAATAAAAAAGGTATTCTGATGTATCAAGTAATGAAATAACTGCTAAATATATTAATAACTCCAATTATGTAAAACTAGTATAATTAAGAATTATATAACATAATAAATAGAAGCAACATAATATGTAAAAAGAAATAGATTATTTACAGCAACTTTTAGCAGTTTAGTGATTATTTTTTCTTTTTAAAAACGATTATCAAAGATTAACATAAAATATTCTATATTGAATTATTTCATATCTTATCTTTAATTCTAGAAATGAAAATTAATCATCAACTTGATGATGAAGGAAATATACACGGCAAAGGCAGTACAAAGGATGGAGTAGAGAACAGCAAAGTAATTTTTGCCAATCAGGTTGGTATGTCAGGAAAGTTTTGCATGGAACTCTCACACCCAAGCGGGGGAATTTCCATAGGGAACTAGTTTTCAAGCAGCAGGACTGGAATAACCTGGATAATATAAACAGAAGGATCAAAGTTGGAAATTTCTGCATCAACTGACGATTGTAGATGAAAATAATTTAAGTGAAACCGTACAGAACCAGTTGAAATAGTAATTTCTGTTTTAGAATAACGTTACTCTTTATAGCAATGAATGATTTTAAAATGGGTTGTGGATCATAATTTTAATCCATCCCTCAAAGAAATAAATACGAAAATAACATGGAGACTAATAAATCTATATTAATATTTATACAGAAATATAATCTAATTACGTAATTCTCAAACTATGTAGTTTGAAAAAATTGATGATTACATATAAATAAATTTAGGGCTTTAAATTTTACAAATATCTAAATATTAAATAGAGTTTTTGATATTAACTCATTCAAATGTGCATTTGCCCAGCACATTACTGTCTAAAGCAGCCACTGAGTCGTACTCCATTATTAATGGACTGTTGAAAACAAAGTGGCAAGAAAATCTAGACGGGAAAGATTTAAAAATAAAATAATTAATGTTTATCAATTAAGCATATGAAATAGATGTGCATTTCTGGTATAAAATAGGGAGATTCTCTTCCCCCGGTATTATTTAACTTAGCAGTAGAATGCACAATTAGGAAGGTAATGATTAAAGGAAAAAACAAAAAAATCAGTTCTTAGTTATCCTGATGATTTGGTACTGTTGGGTAAAAATGAGAAAACTATTAAATCAAATCCAACTATGATCATGATAACCGGTAAAGAAATTAATACTATATTTTAATAATAAATTATTATCATATTGTAATTATTAACGATGAAAAGAAATTTATGGTTAGTACTATCCACTAAAAAGACTAAAATGACAAGAAACTGCCGTCGTTACTTTAATATTTATTTGACAAACGTTAAAAGCTCCCAATTAATTACAAAAGACTCATATATATGAAAATATATGCGTGTGTTTGGACCTGCGGAGTTGAGTTTTTGGGCTCCACAAAATAATCCAATTCATCTCTATCCAATCCTTACAATCCAAAATACTTCGAAAAATCCTCCTTTCGAAAAAATGCTCCTTACTTTGTCACCAATAAATTTATCCATAAAGATCTTAATATTCCATATGTTGCTGATTTAGCCTAAACCAGATAGATACCTTTCGTGGTAAGATCCATAACCACTCAAATCCACTAGTTTCTGATCTTGCTTCCTACTCCATTCCCGATAATCCTCCGAGGGTCTTGAAAAGAAGGTGACCTAGAGACCTTATAATTCGGCAATGCAGGTTTTTTCTAGGGATTTAATTAGAACACGATGAGCTATTCAAATATCTAGGGTCTACCATTTTAAGGTGTAATGAAATTTAAGAGGAAGTAAGGGCTAGGTTAAAATCTGGTAATATTTGTTATTTCTCTGCCACAAAACTATTCGGTTTACACTTACTCTCCAGGAACTTAAAAATTAGGATATATAAGACTATTGTACTACCAACAGTCCTTTACGGATGCAAAACATGGCCGCTTAGGTTAAGGGGAAAACAGCGCCTAAAAGTTTTCAAACATAAAGTACTGTGTAGAATATTTGGCATAAAAAAAATATGAAAAAAAGTAAGAATTTAAAGGGCTCCACAATGCGGAACTGCGGGAGTTATATCCGGTAAATATAGTTCAGGTAATAGCAGCGCGGCAGTTAAAATTGGAATGCAGAGTCATTAGGTTTAGTAATGACCGAATTCCGAAAAAGGTAATCAGTTTTAAGCCCTTGGGTAAACGGCCAAGGGGTAGATCGGAGGATTGCGTCAGGGCCGATTGGGATTTTGAAGGCGTTAATTGGAAGAAATTGTGGGATCAATGGTTAGTGATGTCAGCGTTGAACCTTCGGATTCAGGGGAACTTTTATTTACTTATACAAATGAATGTGGGAAGACAGCAATCTGCCAATTATGAAAACAAAAATATTAAGGAGGTTTGGTTTGTTCATCATGATCTCTTGTTAACTTTATCTATCGTTCTTAGATGTTTTTTTCTGGTTTAGGTTTCAAATTATTAAGAGTCTGTTGTGCTTTGTGCTATGTAGCTACATTGGATGGAACATGAGAAGGTTGTGATTAAAAAAATGATATGATGGGATGTGGATTAAATTATCGGTAGCAATAGAGACCCTCATTAGTGGAATGAGTGGGTGGACTCGTTAAAGAGAATGAATACGATACCCAATGATTAGTTTGTTCTCTAACAAGAGTCATTAAGAAACGAAAATCGCCACTCAAAGGCTTTTCTTTCTCCTGAGTGACATTTCCAATAGAGTTAATTAATCAAGATTATAGGATAGCGATCGGCCCCTGAGTCTTCAATTATTTTTCAAGGAGTCAGGACTGAAAAATTAATTAAAATTATAGTTGAAATCTAACTATAATAAATTATAGTGATAATGGAGGTTAACTAAGGGTAATGAGCTATAAATAATTCAATTTGTATATTGAATGCTACAACACCCCCCTTTCCCTGTACGGTATTATTTGCTCACTCAAGGATAAATCATTTAAATTCATTTAAAAAAAGGATATTTTTTTATATATTTGAAAAAGGAATAACCTCAACTTTGATCAGTATTATCCAAAACCCGTGTTCATTCAGATAACAAGAAACATTCATTTCTTTAATGATACAATCGATGTAGCAAAAAAAAAAAAAAATAATAATAATGATATTAGAAGCAAAGAAAGTTATAGAAAAAATATACAAAGTAAATATAAGAATACCAACGAAATATGTATGTTTAAAGTAGTCTATTTACGAAATAATTTATTTTCTTCCTTATGTAAATTTAGAAGGGATATACTTCTGTGTTTTGTTTTTTTTAATTCATCTATCCTACCCCGTCGTCGTAAACCTACAACTTCTTGTATCCTTTTACAATATACCACTAATCCCTGTTAAACAGATCCGCTACCAAAGATTCCGTTTGGACAAACGTTTAACTTGGGACCCACATACAAGATTAAAAATACAAGAAACTGCTCGACGTTTTCGAATAATTCAAAATTTACTAGACAAACGCTCTTAGATGCCGATTAAGAACAAAAGACTCCCTTACATGGCAGTAATTAGACCTATTTGGACATATGGAGTTGAAATAGGGGGCTCCATTAAACCATCTAATCCATCTCGCTTCAATTCTTTCAATCCAAAATCCTTAATGATTCTTACTATGCCACAAATAAACTTTTTTTTTTTTTTTTTTTTTTTTTTTTCGTTTATTGATATTTACAACTGTACAAAAACATATACATCAAGTAAATGTGTTGATAGAGAATACAATGGCATGTATATAACTTGTGAAGAACAACTCAGTAGTAGCACTTCAATAAAAATCTACACTATAAGGTCTCTAGGCCATCTTCTTTTCAGACGCCTCGGAGGATTATCGGGAATGGAGTGGGAAGCAAGTTGGGAGACTAGTGGATTGGAGTGGTTATGGAGCTTACTATGGAAGGATAGGTATCTCCTGCGGGCTATATCAGCAACATAAGGAACATTAAGATCTTTATGGATAAGTTTATTGGTCACAAAGTAAGGAGCATTGAGGATTTTTCGAAGGATTTTGGATTGTAAGGATTGGATACGAGATGCATTGGATGGTTTAGTAGAGCCCCAAAGCTCAACTCCGTACGTCCAAATAGGTCTAATCACAGTCATGTAAATGAGTCTTTTGTAATTAATTGGGAGCTTTGATCGTTTGTCTAGTAAATGTTGAAGTAGTCTGTAACGACGAGCAGTTTCTTGTCGTTTTAGTCTTGTATGTGGATTCCAAGTAAGACGTTTGTCCAAGTGGAGTCCAAGGTAGCGGATCTGTTCAACAGGGATTAATGGAATATCATTAAAGGATACTGTTGGACAGGAAGTCGTAGGTTTACGACGAAGGGTAAAGGTTATTTGTTGGGATTTATTTGGATTTATTTTTATTCTCCAATTTCGACACCATTCTTGAATGTTAGTAATATGAGATTGTAGTGATTGGGATGCAATGAAAGGATCATTATTTACTGATAACAGGCATGTGTCATCAGCGTAAGTGGTGAGGACAGTGGTAGGATGAGTTGGGATATCAGCTGTATACACTGTATAGAGGATGGGACCAAGGATACTACCTTGAGGAACGCCAGCGGATTGGGTGAATAGAGACGAATTGGAAAATTTATGATTTACTTTGAAGGTTCTATCAGTCAGATAGGATCGAATAATAAGGAAATATGTAGGAGGTAGGAATTTACGGAGTTTGTAAAGCAGTCCCGGGTGCCAAACTCGGTCAAACGCCTGTTCCACATCGAGAAAGGCTCCGGTGCAGTACATTCCGCGCTCCAATGCAGAGGAGACAACGTCCACCACACGATGGCATTGCTGGATTGTGGAGTGTGATGTTCGGAATCCAAACTGATGATCTGGGATTACATGATGGGAATCTAGGATAGGATACAAGCGTTTTAAAATTAGTTTTTCAAGGATTTTACCCATGATCGGGAGAAGGGAAATAGGACGGTATGAGGATGGGAGCTCAGGTGGCTTTTTGGGTTTTGGAATCATTTTAACTATAGATAATTTCCAGGAGTCAGGAAAATGTGTAGTACGCAGCACAGCATTATATATATATGTTAGGAATAGGATGGCTTTTCGAGGAAGAAGTTTTAGGATATGCGATGTGATTAGGTCGTGTCCTGGGGCTTTGTTTGAAGGTAATCGTTGGATTATGTTTGATATCTCGGAAGGATGAAATGCTTTAGGAGGAGGAGACAGTTGGAGTGGAATATTTAGTTCTGCTTCAATACATTCAAGGTGATTAGGATTGAAGATGTCAGGGTGTGGGCTAAATGATTTAAAGAGGTGTTGTCCGAAAATTTGGGATTTTTCTTCGTCAGATCTTGTCCAGGTTTGAGAACTTGTAAGGAGAGGGTGATTAAAGTTTTTGTACTTTAGAAGTTTTTTCGTAGTCATCCATAATGATTTGTCACAAGTATTAAGTCTTTCAGAATGGTTTTCCAGGTTTTGAATTTTGAATTTTCTTATTTCTATCTTAAGTTTGTTAGTTAAATTGTTGTATTGTTTTTTTGTCGGATGGGTATCTGGTCCGGTGCCACTTCGCCCTTGCTCTGCGTTTTTCACTTAATAAGGTGCGTATATGCTGTGGCAGATTATTCTGTTGAGTTCTATGATTTTTCCGGTGTGAGGTATTTTCATGTATACTAATTCGTATTGATGTTGTAAGTTTGTCAACTGCTAAGTTTATGTCTTCTTTTGTTTTAAGGGGAATTTTTAAGTCCAATTTGTTTTCAATATCAAATCGAAATCCGTCCCAGTCTACTCGTCCTGTGATCAGTCTAGGAAGAAAGGGTTTTGGAACGGGATTTGAATGTAGGAGAAGCAGAACAGGGCTATGATCAGAAGAAAGGTCATCTAGGGATTTAATGATGGTTTGGGAGGATGAAATTTGGGAAGATATGAATATATCCAGGATATCAGGGCGTTTTTTTGAGGGATGTAGGCCAATAGGTCGGGTTCAAGGGTGAAAGGACAGAGTAACAGTTGGAGGATGAAATACGGGATAAGATACTACCACGTGTGTTGGTTGTTCGACAACCCCATCGCTAGTGTTTGGCGTTATAGTCCCCTCCAGCTATAAAGCGCGGTCCGAGGGATCGGAATAAGGAATCAAGGAGATTATGAGAAAGAAAATTACCAGGAGGGCAGTATACAGCTGAAAATGTTACATGGAAAGGACGAGCTGAAATGGATACTGAGGTGGATTGAATGGTGTCGATTGAAGTGGAAGGGATAACAGAATGAGGTATTGATTTATGGATAAGGATGCAGGATCCGCCATGGGAGGTGTTGTCTGGGTGGTCTGATCTATAAGTGATATAGTCTCGTATGTAAAAATATGTACGTTGAGTAAAGTGAGTTTCAGTCAGCAGGGCAATATCTATTTCATTGTCATGGAGAAAAATGTCAAGTTCGTCTCGGTGGTTTTGTAGTCCGTTTGCATTCCATAAAATGACAGCCAGAGGCTTAGCGCTCATCTAGCGGTATTAAATGGAATTTCTGTAAGGGCTCTAGTAAGAAGGGTGATGAGGGGCTTGATAGTTTCTTTTAGTTCAGATAGGAATGAGGAAAGGATGGCGTTTATATCATTGGTATTTGGATGGGGAAGAGGAAATGAATCTGGAGCTTGGTATGGATTATATGTTTGGATAGGAGTAGTGGTTAGGGGCTGGACGCCTCGCAGGGTAGTAGGAGCAGAATCAACCTGTAAAGGTATTTGGGATGAAGAGTTGGTTTGAATAGCTGGATGGATTGGAATTGGATGTTGCTTCTGAGGCGGTAATTTGACTACTAAGGGTAAATTATGGACAGGAGCGTTCTGTTTTGGGGGTTGAAGATGGGATTGGGAGATCTGGGGATGTGATTGGGAGATTCGAGGCGCCTGTCGTTGAGGTTGATACCTGATTTTATCCGAGTATGATGCTTCCTGTCGTTGCTGATGGTTGGGTGCTGAGGTTGATTGTAGCTGTTCGATTCTCTTGGATTGGGTTTCTTGAATTCTATGTAATTGTTGTGGATTGTCGATTTCAGGTTCTTGTCTTGTTTGTATGAAGGTTGCCTTTGAGGTTCTCTGACTGTGCAAACTTTTATATACTGAGCAGCCTCTGTAACTTGCTGGATGGTCTAGACCACACAGTGCGCATATCGCAGGTGTATCCTTTGATTTCTGACATGTTTCAGTTGCGTGAGGGCCAGCACATTTTACACACCTGGCTTCATGATGACAGTATGTCTTGGTGTGTCCGAGGCTTTGACATCGGGTGCACTGTACTATAGTTGATCTTCTTCTCGGTTCTTCAAACCTCACGACCGAATATACCAGCCTGGTTACATCGAATATTTCGTCGTTGTTTCCAGCAGGCTCCAAGTCAACGAAAAATAATGGAAGTGGATATCTTTCTTTCGGGTGAAGCACATTAGAAATTTGCCTCACGTTATGACCAATGGCTTCCAAATCATGCTTTATGGCGCTCGTTGGGGTGGTAGAATGGAGACCACGTAAAACCACTCTGTATGATTTTTCTTCTTTCAATTGGTAACAATGAAAGTCGTAGTTTTTTGAGTGTTAAGTGATTGACCAGTTTTTTATAGTCATCTTTTTTTGATGTTTTAATTTTTATATCTTTGACCCGAGAGAAGCAGTTGAAATTAGTCTCTCCGATCAATGCTGCTATTTCTCGGCAAAAAGATATGAAATTATCAATTTTAGTTACATAAATTGGAGGTGGTTCGGGATCAGATGTATTATGCAGGTTTGTATTATTATTATTGCTGGTAGGTGATGTAGATGGTTTAGTTGTAGATGGTATGGGTTGGTGAGATTTTTTGGCTGCAGTAGATTTACTGCGAGTTTGTAGGTTATTAGTATTATGAGATTGATTATTGGTATTGTTGCCTGTCTTTTTTGTTTTCGCTGTTTTATTTTTTTTTTTTTTGTTTGGTGAATTGCCCGCTGAACCTGGGGCGGCGTTTCTCTGGCGCTTCTGGAGAGTTCTTCTCGATTGGTACTCAGTTTCGCTGAATTCTGAGTAAGAAGGGGTCTCTGTCTCTGAGTCATCACCAGATGTAACGACTTCCATTATGATATATTAATAAATTAAAAAAAAAATAATAATAAAATTAATTAATAATAATTGTAAAGCTAGAGAGTGAATATAGTAATTAATACTAAAATATTCATATAAATATTTACAATAATTATACTAATGAATAAAATGTTCGTGAAATACAATTATAAAATAAGAAAAAAAAAACAAACTTAAAACGTTCCAACTTATAATAAAAAAAAAAAAAAAAAAAAAAAAAAAAAAAAAAAAAAAAAAAAAAAAAAAAAAAAAAAAAAAAAAAAATTAAAAAAAGTTTGATTACGAACTAGAGACAACATAAACTATCAACAGAGGAGCCCTTGAACTTGTCAGATAAGTGCTGTATTCAAACAGGCGGGAGGATTACGGGCTACGAAGCCACTCTAGCCAGTTGAACTGCCTCACTTATATATATATATATATATATATTATATTAGTTCACAATTACTAATGTTTTCACTCACCTCACTGAAAGTTATTGTCAAATTGGAAAATTGTTAATATTATAACTATTTGCCAGGTATGAACGATTAACATAGTCTAATACTCAGAAAAAAATGTCACAAACACAGAGCGATATTAAACATGATATGTAGATGCGGCCATCTTGTCTGAGACTTCCAAATAAACTTAAACATAAAGACCTTAGTGTTTCATGCGTTGCTGATTTAGCCCAAACCAGATACCTGTCCTTTCATAGTAAACTCAATAACCATTCAAATCCACTAGTTTTTTAAGCTGCTCCGCATTCTATTCCTGACCACCCTCAAGGGCATCTAAAAAGAATGAATGAATGAATGAAAAATAAACTTTATTCTGGGACAGACTGTCCCTAAGAATAATTAAAGTGCACAATAAAAGGTACAATTGTCTGGCTGAGATTAGTTAAATCAGCACATCGGTATTACAATTAAATTATGAGAAAAATAGAAGAAAAACGAAATTTGAAAAAATAAATAAAAAAAAAAATTGCCTCGGGACCTTCTCATATATAACTTTTATTGTTATAAAGTGCTACTAATTGGTATTTGCTTCACAGGAAGCTGCCATGTTATTGTTATAACATAAATATGTTGTTTTGTTTTTTATGTACACTTGTAAATATCAGTAAATGGATAAAAAAAATTTCCCTTGCTAGCCGTTTTGGCAACACAGAGTTGCGGTGGGGTGGTTACACATGTCAGCTGATCGGATATGACTTAAAATCTTTGAATTATCAGGTTGCTGTGTAACGCATTTTATTACTACACCTGTAAGCTATTCCCGTCCTAAAAGTTTACATGCTGATCGTCATTATCAATAAAGGGTGGTTTCATTTTAAAAATTAAAAGAAATTTGCATTCTAAAAAAAAAAAAAAAAATTAATATATTTTAAAAAATAAAATAATCAACAAAGTTATCACTTTCAAAAAATGGAAATTATTTTTTAAAATATAGAATTAAAATAGTTTCTATATATTAAAAAAAAATGTAGTATTCAAAAATTAAAAATAACTAACCAATCATTGCAAAAATGAAAATCTATTAATTAAGAAACTAAAATGTAGTAAGATTGTAAAATTAATATATTAGTAGAATTGAAATCCATTAATTAGAAAATTAAAAAAAAAAGAATAATCATCACGAAAAATAATAAAACCTACATTAAAGAAAACTATTAAAACATTTAAAAAAAAATTATTGCCAAAATTGAAAAATAAATCGTTCTCAACACAAAACAGCAATCTGTGTTGACAACTTTATTTTTTTAAAAATCACGGTGAATATCTCTCCACTTTCATTCACCAGTCTTAAAGAAATAATGGGTTCCTACCATGTTGATCTTCCATATTAAATAAATAATCTATATCAAATAATTAATTCATAATACCTTTGTTGAAACTGTTTCCGAGGTATTTTGAAGTAAAGTATTACGTTCATGTCTTACAAGACTCCAAGCTGAATACGTGGCACATCTTAAGACATTGGAAGGCGGCTTAGAAACAGAAGCTGTAATTAATGTTGAAGTAGGTGTCAGCTGCCACGGCAACACTGGTCGCAGTCAACACACATGATTAAACACATTCGCTCCTGTCAGCCAATAGCAAACATGATTAAATTGAATAATTATTGTAATCCACAATTTTTTTTTAATTTATGTCAGGATGGAAGTATTATATATATTTTTATTCTGAAGAACGGAAATCCATGATTTTAAATCTATAAGATTAAAAAAAACAAAACGGAAACATTAAAAAGAACTATATTTTACTGAAATAACTGCTCACAGTTATGTGATAATATGTTATTACAGTTAATAAAGAGTAATTTTATTTAATAAATTATAATTACTGAAGTCAGCAACACAATAACACAAAATACACCGTTCACCGCTAAAAAGATTAATGAATCAAAATTGTCTCTTCTGTGACAATTTTCTAATATTTTTTCTTATAATAGACTACTTAATGTGATTCATTTACTGTTACTAAATTTAAATTAAATTTTAATTCAGCTCATAAAAATCATAAATGTAATACAGTAATTTAACCAGCATATTCCTTCAAGATATTCAACAAAAATTCTTTTTCCCAATAAACCTAGAAACTAAGTAATAATTGTGGGTCAGTAGAAATGTGTATAAAATAATAATTTCAGTTGAACTTTCACAAACATCCAAAATATTTATAGATTAATATCTATAATAGTTCCAGTTAAACTTTTTTTTTAATATCAATTTATTGAAATTTACAACTGTTCAAATATATACATCAAGTAAATGAGCTGATAATTATTACAATACATGTCAAAACTTGAAAATAACTACTCATCAGTAGCTCTTCAATTAAAATTTTACACTAGAAGATCTCTAGGCCATCTTCTTTTCAGACTGCTTGGAGGATTATCGGGAATGGAGTGGGAAGCAAGTTGGGAAACTACTGGATTTGAGTGGCTATTGAGCTTACTATGGAAGGATAGGTATCTGGTCTGGGCTAACTCAGCAACATATGGAACATTTAATAAGGTCTTTATGATGTTTATTGGTGACAAAGTATTTAGGATTTTTAGAAGAATTTTGGATTGTAAGGATTGGATACGAGATGAATTGGATGGGTTTTAGCCCCAAAGCTCAACTCCGTATGTCCAAATAGGTTTAATCACAGTCATGTAAATAAGTCTTTTGTAATGAATTGGGGGCATTGATCGTTCGTATAGTAAATATTGAAGTAGTCCATAACGACGAGCAGTTTCTTGTCGCTTTAGTCTTGTATGTGGATTCTATTTAAACTCAAAGTACTCCTTGCTAATGGAATGTCATCCAGTTCTAGATAAGGCGGCTGATATGAAATTTTGAGTCCTCGCTACACAAAGGTAAGCTCATCACGAGATTTCAGCTCCTAATTTATTGTCTGCGAGCTTTATTATGTAAAATGTCATTTGTTATAAAATATCAAATACCAAATATAATATTTAGTTATCAAATTAATTTCAGTTAGCAACAGTTTTATAAAAGTACGATTTATAAATATAAGAATTTAACAGAAAAAAATAAAAATAAATAAATCTCATACATCGCTTACAACTATAGCGATTAGCAAGAAAATTTAACGAGGTAGAGCAACGTAATAACATTGTTGTTTTTTTTAATTCCACTGAAATTTATGATGTCCGCCGGCCAAAATAACGCTGCAAGTAATAAAGTAATTAAACGAGTTTTATTACCTCTCTCGGTCCGGTATGTCGAGAAGCACAGAGTTCTATCAAGTGAGTTGTTATCATTGAAGTAATTTATGAACTATAGTTTGTTCTATTTCTGGTATGCATTTATTCACAGATTACAGCTGCAATCATCTATAAGACTGAGCAAATGTTATTTCCCCTTCCACAGTAACCCTATGGGTGAGGCGTGTATACATTACGCTTCATGCATTTTGCATACTACCTGACCTGAGTAAATGTTGAAAAAATTATTTATTTATTTGTGTTTTAATAATTTTTCGTTGTTTTAAGATCATCAGCATACATATTATTTATGCCATATGTTGCAAAATAAATTACTTATTTATACATTACCTTACACAAATAAACCTTAATATGTTATAAAAAACAATTTCCAAAAAAATAACTACTTATGATAATTTTTTTTTTTCTTTCATTTATTGATATTTACAACTATACAAAAACATATACATTAAGTAAATTTGCTGTAAATAACTTGTGAAGAACTACTCATCAGTAGCTCTTCAATTAAAATTTTACACTAGAAGATCTCTAGGCCATCTTCTTTTCAGACGCCTGGGAGGATCATCGGGAATGGAGTGGAAAGCAAGTTGGGAGACTAGTGGATTGGAGTGGTTATGGAGCTTACTATGGAAGGATAGGTATCTGGTTTAGGCTAAATCAGTAACAAAAGTAACTTTAAGATCTTTATGGATAAGTTTATTGGTCACATAGTAAGTAGCATTAAGGATATTTTGAAGGATTTTGGATAGCAAGGATACGAGATGAATTGGATGGTTTAGTGGAACCACAAAGCTCAACTCCGTACGTCCAAATTGATCTAATCACAGTCATGTAAATGAGTCTTTTATAATTAATTGGGAGCTTTGATCGTCTGTCTAGTAAATGTTGAAGTACTCCGTAACGACGAGCAGTTTCTTGTCGTTTTAGTCTTGTATGTGGATTCCAAGTAAGACGTTTGTCCAAGTGGAGTCCAAGGTATCGGATCTGTTCAACAGGGATTAGTGGAATATCATGATAAAATATCATATAAAACATCACGGATGATATCCTATCTTTAATTTCAATTTTTCAAGTTAGTAGAATATAAAAAAATGTGTACTATAAACAAATATAAGGGAAAATTATTATTAAAATTATTTTATTCCTTTCGTTTCGAAGTTCACCTTATTTAAAATTTTCATTATAATATTTTAATTCTACACAACAGCATGTACTTCAAGAAGAAAAAGTAGAACATCGACACTTTGTTTTAGGAGAATATGAGGCATTCCTCAACAGGCAACTCCACAAGAGTCATTAAGTTTTACATGTTCATTTGCAAAAATAAAATTAGTAACAGTATATAAATAAATTAATGATATAATAATAATATAGATATTCACATGGAATAAGATGGCTAGTCAAAACGAGTTAAGAGCACAGTGATTATTTTCTAAGCCTCCTGCACCGCGTGAATAAATTGGTAACTCTTAGGGGAATTAACTTCTGATTTGATGGAAGTCGACAAGGATGTTTAAATTTACCTACCTACACAGTCTATAAACAATAGTTAAAACGAAAAAAAAAAAAAAAAAAAAAACTTGTAATAATTATAAAATGAAGCACTTTCAACTATAGTTATATTGAATATTTTTATTATTATTTTATTTTCCTGTAATAATGTTTCTTTCAAACGTTTTTTCCAATATACCTACCCACATTCCCTTTAGATTTATAACTAAATTTGTAGTAGAAGAAATGCACTTAAACACCATAAAAACCATAGTTCATAATATGGTAGGTTGGAACAAAGTTAGTCGAGTCAGGTAACTGAATTGGCAAGTTCTGGTGAATAATCAGGTAACTAAAGAAAAATCCTTAAATGGCTTCGGTAAATTAAATTTTGTTCGACGTAATTAATTGCCCTTTATTTTGGTGGCATTAATTAAATTAATTTTTTTTTAAGACTTTACTTACAGTAATTGTTCAATTTTAAAAAGTACAGCCCTGAGAAGTTGCTATTTTAGACTTATCAACTTGTTCACTTTTTGGCCTTCTGTAACTATCTCGCCTATCTGATATACCACATACACACAGCGACATTTTAAGAACACATTAAAACCAAAACTCCCAATATTTGTAGGATTCTAATCTCTCACACATTATGTGCATAAACACTTCAACGACAAAATCATAAAAAAGGATTCATACCAACAAAAGAAGCCAATATTTAAAAAGGCGTTGGAAAAAGGATCTCATTTAAAAAGTACCATGATATGAAATTAAAATAAGGTACTATTCTCCAACACTCAAATGTAATTTTTATTTTTTTATCGTAGCACTTTTATTGGTTGTCTTTATAGGAATTTAGGAGCGAATAAAATATTTTCCGAATTATAAAGCTATAATTTACAAACTCAGAATTAATAAGGAAGTAATTTATATTTGATAATGTGATAAATTCCTAATGGTAATTTATTTTGATAAATTTATTATTTTTTTAATATTATTCTTTTTTTTTAAATTTATCTACTACACTTTACAATCAGGTGGAATATCAAGGAAGAAAATAATAATCACCAATTGAATGGGTCCGCCGAAAAACGTTCTAAGCGACAAAATTTTCGAAGTGGCGATTTAATGGTTTTTAAATGTATTATAATTAGTGCGTCATAGTATGATATAGTAGTCCATTATGTTATTATACATGTGAATATAACAAATTACAAGCTGAAAAAAAAATCTAACTTTCAAAACTAACAAGAACTTCAGATTATGATTTTATTTTACTGATTACTCAAAATTTTGTTTGTCCCTTTGAACGTTTTTCGGCGGACCCATTCAATTAGTAATGAAAATTGGAAACATCCACAGCTGCTTGCAAAAAAGAAAAACCAAAAAGAAAAAACCGTTTATAAAAAGTTCTTTTCCCTGTAGTTTATTTTATAATCTTTGGATTTAATTATTCAGCAACATTTATTATATCTCGTAGCTATTAATAAAAATATTAAGTGCAATATTTTTTTTTCTTGGAGAGTATAAATATTTTTCTTTTTTTTTTCTACCTAAAATTCTCAATTTTGCGAAGGATTTACAAATTTTATAAATTCTTAGGTTTTCATTCTGATTCAATTTTTATCCTGTTTGTTTCATCCTTCAAGGTTTCATTCTGTTTAACCATATGTGCATGGTTAAAGCTATGCAGATTATTTTGTTTTATTGCATTCTAGTTTAGAGACTTTGTCTCGTTAACGTTTGAAAAGTGGGGTACGATGAATTAACTTCTTCTCTAAGAAATCAAAGTAAAATAATCTTAATGCTTGCTTGCCAAAGTCAACTTATGATTTTGTCAACATCGAATATTTATGCAGCGAGTACTCAAGAGAAAGATACGAGTATTTAAATAATACCAAAGGAAAGGATGTCAGAGGATTAATATAAAGATTTATTATAACAATCTATGTTGTATGTATATTATTTCATGTATCTCTTAATTAAACAGTATAAGAGAATATAAAAGCTTATTGCTTAATTTTTGAGGGGGGAGGGAGAAAGGCAGGACTCGAGACACGTAATGTTACATGTTAGTTGTCGAAGGGGGTGTATCACAAGTTAACTAGCACGATCGTGGGGTTACCTTACATATCTTTTACTGTTATATGTAGCTTTAGCTTTTTCACGTTTATTTTTTTAATTCTTCCGTCAAATATAAAAATAACAATCAGCAAATGTGCTATATAACACAACTGACACGTTAGGCATGTAGAAAGATAGTATCCAGTAGCTCCCTCTCTTTGTTCTTGATTAACTTACTTTTATGCATTAATTAGGTCTGACCTTAAAATCATATTCTTATCTCAAAGGCTTAACGTGAGGTTAACTTAATTCTAAAAAAATAACGTAAACTAAAAGAATTATATAAATGCAACTAGACAACGTATCGACCAGTGTTAATTGAAAAACAAAATATATCTTACTAAATCTGTTATTTCAAATAATGAAAAAACAAAACTTAAGCTAGTATCTGAACTAAAGCTAAGGTTAGAATAAGTTGAAATCGTTTATTATCCTCCAAAGAAATATTTTTAGGGCAATTCAATTTAAAGAATAATTCAGCTATAATGGTTGCAGAAAATGTTACGCAATATTAGCCTGTAGAATATATAACTTTATGTATATATATATATATATATATATATATATATATATATATATATATATATATATATATATATATATATAAAATTCAAACTTGATAAAAGAAAATTGGAAAAGGGAAATAAGAAGACTGAAACAAAATAGGCTTTCTGAAGAGCTCCCCACTCTATCACTGGTTGTCTTATTCAATACATAAACACATTTCAGTCTCATACAACCTCTTTTCCACTCACTCTATACCATAAACAGATCCGTTATATTTAATAAACATTTTAGAAACTGTCTTAAACAATGTACATTTTCTTAAGTTTACTATTTCTTAAGTATCTGTGTTGGGCCATGAACAATAAAATTATCAAACATAATTTACAGAGTTTTGATTCAGTTTTTTATAACCAATAGCTTTAATGAATTCCCATCATAAAATGAATTTTCTGTAAAATTCATATTAGATTTTAGTTTAATATTAATCAGCGGAAACCCTAAATAATGATAATATTAATGCCCAAGTTTCATTCCGACGGGCTGAAGAGCAACTATTCTATATAAATAAATATCATATATTTTAATTTTTGTTTTTAGCACTACATTTCTGCTCCATATTTGGTCTTAGGCATCACAGATTCACGGAACAGGTAAAAAAATACTTTTGAAAAAAACCAACATTTTTTTCAGGGAAAACATTTAAGACTGTCACGATAGCACATGTAACTAACATGTACAGGTATGTAACTAACATGACTCTACATACTGACCTCCGCATACCAACGGTTGAAGAGCAAATATGGACTCACGAATATTTACATGGAGACCCTAACATACTCATAAACGAAAAATGTATATGTAGGAAGTGAGTCATTTAGAACAAAGCCCGTTATGTCCATATTTGAAAATGTTTGAGTATGTCAAAAAATTACAAAATAATAATTTTTGGACAGTTATAAAATATACTTATTTGATAATAAGTGATCTTGGAGTGGTCTTAAACTTATGAATTTTCAGTTTCAATGCATGCTTCAATTATTGCTTAACAGAAAACTTCCATTTTTTGCTGGGCATAACGGGTTTTGTTTTTGAAAGTCAGCCAAAAATTAATTGTTTGGTAATTTTTTGGTCTTGATCGTTTTTCATAACTCTTTTATTTATTATATATAGTTATGTATAATCTAGGTGACAAAGTGCTGATGTTTTGAATTTTTTAAAATGTTTTATTCAACTGATTATAAATGTGTAATATGCAGAACTAGTTGCCAAACGAGAAGAATTACAATAGAGGTGGCAATTAATTCATCAATATTGATTGTATCGATCCTTCTGTACCATGATGCGTACCTCGATTGACAAATATAAAGAACCCACACAATAGTATTCATTACAAATAGCAAGTGTTCAGATAACTTTTACAGTTTGTAAACGAACTATACGATAAAGGCCGATTAAGATTCGATTTTTGTTGGAATCTAGTAGTTTCTAACCTATTTCCTTTAAGCAAAATTTAGAAAAATCGAAACAAGTGAACTTAAAGGGATTGGATTGTGATCGTTAAGTGACAATCAAAGACAAAAGTGCTATATTTTTTATAAAAGTGCTTTGTTTGTTATCTCTGACTTATGATTTCCCACCCGTGTATTTCCTTTTGAGTAATAACAAAGCGTGTGCGAATGTGTGTACATGCCTTAATCGCCTGCGACACGTGAAATAAATCGATTAATTCCAACCCTTAGGATCGGACATGTAACATCGCATGGCTCCACCCCTCCCCACCCCCTCCCCAGTTCCGTGGGGGCTGGTGTGCATTCGTTAAGTTAGTTTTTCCAATTAATGCTTTGACCCAACTTCATCGCATTACCTTCCTCCAACAGAGCTCCGAAACTTCTACCCCCTTGTTAATGAGATTTCTTTAGCCCCGATAAAAAAAAATAAAACTTTTTATCAACACTTTAAACTTGCAGTAATTGCGTTCTGCTTGGAATTATAAATTTTGCTACCGGTTTATTTTTCTTTTGCTATTGTTTTATGGTTCATTACTAAGGAAGCTTTTCGGAGTTGTTTTTCTCCTACGTATTTAAAAAAAAAAAAAAATTAAAAAAACAATTTTATGTCATGTCTTGTTCATTGTTTATATAAGTTACAAAAAAGAAAGCATTTCCAATGACATGTAGCTTAACAATAATCGTTTTTTATTAAATAAAATGTTATATTTTTCTAATTTTTAACAGCTCTCATTTTAATTTAATTATTCAATATGGGGCACAACCTTGCTTACAACCACCAAAGTGCAGTTAACCGCATGTTAAAAGGAACAACCAGAAAAACGAGGAACCAAAGGGTGGACAACTTAAACAAATGGTAGGCTTACTTAGGAATTCATTGAAACTACAGACGATTTGAGAAAAAATTACATACAAACTTACCCAATTTTGGACTGAACATGGTGGAGCTAAAAATTGCTTATACTGTAAAATTGCTTAACAGACAACACCTTTTGTAACTGCAACGGAAACAGTGAGCAAAACTACCACCATATTATTTATTACTGTAAAAAATTAAATAAATATACATACTGAAAGCCAAAGTCCTACTGAAAGAAGACCACTGCCTGCCTCCAAAGAAACATCTTATTGACAAGTACTTTGAAGTGCAATGAATTTACTTTTCTTATGTCATAAGTGTAACTCAATTGAAACTTTTTTGTTGGCTCTAACCATTTGTTGACTAACATAATTATAGATAGACTTATTAGATACTGATGTTTTATTTATTTTAGTTTGTATCACAAAACGATCAGCCATAAGTAGAGACGGATCAGCTATAGCTTTGCCCGATTAGTCACTAGCCAAATAGTTGATTTGTAAAAAAGCCGATTTGTCGGCCAACTAGTCGGCCTATGCTGATCACTTAATAAAAAACTAGTACTTTTTACTCATTAAGCAAAAGCGAAATCTATAAAGAATAGGTTACTAAATTCCATTAATCGTTTTCCATTTCCCATACTAGTTAATAAGGATTTAAAACAGCAGACTAAAATAGCATCGCATGAATAGAATCGACAACACTAACAAACTCAAACAATAAGACATTCACTAGACTACCTAATTGCCCTCTCAAAACTAACCCACAGCTAAGTAGTATAAGCTAAGCCACCCCTGAAATTCAACACATGCCAAGTAAATCTGACAATACAACACATTCTTATGGAATGCACAAAATTCCAGAAGCAAAAACTAGATAATGGTCTGACAAATCAAGAAATACCAAGATTTAAAAAAAATAACACATTATTTTTTGCAAACTTTTATTTGCACCTGTAATTCAAATTACGGGGCGCAAATATAATGTAATTAATATACTACAATTATAGTATGGGTTCGTATGAGGGGAATAGCAGCCCAGTGGTTCATATGCCTGACCTTAAAATAATACGTTTTCACAAACATACAGGGTGTCCCAGACATAGTGTAAAAAAAAAAAAATTGTGTAACACTGCACACTAAACGGGTTAGAATGGCGCAGAAACTAGTTTCATATCTCAATCTGTTGAGGAGAGTGAATTTTTTTTTTTTTTTTTTTTAAATCTTTATTTTTATCTGAAAAATGGCAGTTTTCCCTACTTTGGTTTAGCGTAGAAACAAAAACGATGATATTTTCTTAATCAACATTAAATTTTCTAAAATATGACATAGGTCTAGTTATTTTAAATTCACTTTTAGAGGGCCTTTTAACGCTCAAAACACAAAACATTTATTAAAACTTAAATTTTTAATATTTTTTGAAAATTTCTCACTCCCCACTGGATCACCCTAGAAGCCGTCAAATTTCCTCAAAACTGCGAAATTTAGTTAGCTTTTTAGTGGTGTAACTCATCATCAGCAAGAATTTGCACCCCCTTCCCCCTAACTCCCTATAAATAAGATTTTTTTTGGGGGGGGAGGGGGAGGGAGGGCTTGCCAACTCCACAACTCTTTACCCCTCATGCATATGGAAAAGAGATAAAATAACTAATACATTTATTCAATCTAGTAGGTACGTGAAGTAATCAACTATTTATTCTCTAGCGTGTTTTTCATCAGAAATGTGAAATGCAATTGTATCATGAGTTACACTACTAAAAAGCTTACTAAATTTCGCAGTTAGGGGAAATTTGACGGCTTCTAGGGTGCTCCAGTGGGGAGTGAGAAACTTTCAAAAAATATTAAAAATTTAAGTTTTAATAAATGCTTTGTGTTTTGCGCGTTAAAAGACCTTCTAAAAGTGAATTTAAAATAACTAGACCTATGTCATATTTTAGAAAATTTAATGTTGATTAAGAAAATGTCATTGTTTTTGTTTCTACGCTAAGCCAAAGTTACACTATGCAAATACTCAGACTAATCACGAAATGAGTTTGGTACATTTCAAACCAGACACAAATCTTACTTACAAGTACCCACAGTTAACGAACATATACATAACCTTTATATGTATATGATTTCACAACACAGATCATGGACATAATATCATACTCATTAATGGCGTGACCACGACTAATATACCTGGAAATACTCTCAGAAGGCTTAAAAGAAGCTGGATGAGAGATTTGCTTAAATAAATCCTTCTTTTTTTTTAATCCATGCCAGGAGGAGGTACTGTTAAGTGCTACTCTCCCACACATCTATAAGCCCTGTAATATTACACTTAAAGAAAATTCACTTATAATTACTCCAATAACAGGTGTGAATAAAAATTTTAAAAAAAGTAAAGATCAATAATCAATTATCGAAAGAAGTGTTTACATGATTAAATAGCAATTCGTAAGGATGAATCTAAAATAAAAATCATTATGAATGGAGGTCATTGATTGCAGGGATTCCATTGAAATTACTCTATTTGTAAGCATAGAAGTATAGATGAATCAAAATAGTCAAATAGCCGTATCTAAAGTAACTCTTAAGCATAAAAATACTATATTAATGTAGAAAATTTCATTTTATTATTCCCAGGTAGGTAAAGTATTAATTTTTTCTTCTAAATTTTAAGCATATTTTCCTTTCCATACCTTTCCTGGAAGCCTCAAATTGCCCAAATATCCAGAAATTCAATAGGAATACTGAAACTATTTATTTTTTCTCGTCATTTCCTCCCCCAATCCTTTCGCAAACTCCTACTTTCCTCGCTCATCTTTTCTCACTTTGACTATGGCTACGTGGTATATGGGGATTAATTGTTACTTTTCTTATACAAAGATATATTTACTTCACTTACTATCTATTAACTTGACAATTCATATGTGTATGAGTATATAAGTAGAATATGTGCAATATACTTAAATATATATCATGGTATCTATACTATCTAATATACATTTTTCTCTCAATGTACATATAGATACAGTTTATTTTCTGTATATATCTTTTCTTATTTTCTGATAGTTATTTTTTTTTTATTTCATTTTTCCTACTTATATTATTATATTTACTGAAGTTCTTTATACAATTACTTACAATTAACCGTATTTAAATGTCTCATGCTGTGTATATACAAATAGCGTTATGAAATTATGCAAGCCAGACCATTGCACTACCTGATACAATTTTGTTATTCTTAGGGGACAATACGTCCCGGAATAAATAAATAAATAATTTTTTCATTTTTCATTTCATTTCATATTCGGTAAGAATCTTTCTGGTTTGTGAGCGCCTGCTAGTTCACTGTAATTAAAGTATGGAATATTTTTAAAATGTGTGAAATTCATGTTAAATAATTCGTTAGAAATTAATTTATTCCTTGCATATGTTTTACACTGTTTGTTTAAAACTATGAATGCTAAGCTTGAGAACAGAAATACATAATGATTTAAAAATATCTCTATCGTGATCTAAGGCGGAAACAGAGGCTCTGAACTGTTGTAGCGTGCTCTCCAGCAATAGATCAGGTCCGCTGAGAGAGTAATGTTACCGACCTGATACAGTTTGTAATGCTGCATTAATTGTTCAAGCAAGGCCTATGTTTAGCCAATTAGAGCCTACCTTAAAGGTTAATCAGTTGTCAAAGGTATTTTTCTGCATCCTTTATCATAGAGTAAATATTTTCTAAAGAGGTGTTGTTTCACGGAAAGCTTCCTAAGGAAAAATAAAAACGTCTTTAGGCACGCGAGACTGATTTTCCTACGATATCATGAAGATTGGTAGAGTAATAAATCACAATAATGGAAGAAAAATAGCCTCAATGTTTGTTTTTATATCAAGATATGAGTTTTTTATTCTTGTGGATGATTACAAAAAATATTTAATTATAGAAATTAAACATATTTATACATTATAATTATGTCATCATGAAGTAATTCAAAAATAAAAAATAAATGTATTTTATTTATCTTCGTGAAGGAACATAATTAGCAATGAATAAATATTGAGTAGGATTTTTAAAATGGATATATCTTTTGGCGGGAGGCTATACATATTTGGTGTAACGTTTTTTTTGTTTATTTTTCAAATTCATTTTAACACGACAAGTTGTATACATCTGACATCCCGACGCATCCTAGCACCATCCTCACCACGTATGCTAATGACACGTGTGTGTTATCAGTAAACAATAATCCCTTCATTACCTCCCAGACACTCCAATCCCATATCATAAAACTTCAAGAATGGTGTCAAAAATGGAGAATCGAAATAAATCAAATTAAATCCCATCAAATAACCTTCGCCCTCCGTCGTAAAACTACGACTTCCTGTCCTACAGTTACATCTTTTAACGATGTTCCACTAATCCCCGTTGAACAGATCTACTACCTAAGACTCCATCTGGACAAACGTCTTAGTTGGAATCCACATACAAGACTAAAACGACAAGAAACTGCCCGTCGCTATCAACTACTTCAACGTTTACTTGACAAACGCTCCAACCTTCCAATTAATTACAAAAGACTCATTTACATAACAATAATTAGACCAATTTGGACATACGGAGTTGAGCTTTGGGGCTCCACTAAACCATCCAATTCATCTCGTATCCAATCCTTAGAATCCAAAATCCTAAATGCTCCTAACTTCGTCACAAACAAACTTATCCACAAAGATCTTAATATACCGGGACCTTCTAATATAGTGCTTCATCGTATAGAACCTTTATTAGTGCTACCAATGAGTAGTTGCTTTAAAAACAAGTGACGTGTCATTTTTATTTATTTCATCACATTTCCTTGATGTATTATATTTTATATTGTATATACAGTTGTAAATTTCATTAAATAATTAAAAAAGAAAAAAAAAATTTTAAAACGTTTCAACTCTGTTGGTGTTGCTCGGATCCAAAATTTGACAAAAGTTTCGCGATTAGAAATTTATTGGAGAACGTATTTTGTTATAGTATAGAATTTGTCGCTAGGACTCACCGTTAAGGAGCCATATTGGTTTGAATGAAAAAGGCCACACATTGCCAATATTTATTGTGCGTTGAAGATTTTTTTGCACACTGTAGCTCTGTTGCTACTGCTGGGATCGAAATAAGACAAAAGTTTCCTGATTTGAAATTTAATTAATTTTTTTCTAATAAAACATTTGTCCCTAAGATCAACTGTTTAAGAGTTATATTGATTTGAATAAAAAAAATCTCATTGTAACGTATTTTTCACTTTCTAACGTGTAACTTTTTTTCACACTCAAAAATGTAACATTCTGACACTCTGTTGGAATCGAAAATTTTCAGATCAGAAATTTAATGGAGGATATTTTTTGGTTTCATAACTTTTTTTGCTGTGGCCTATCGTTTTGGACCTATATTGATTTGAAAGAAAAAAGTCACGTTTGAAACCAATATTTTCTCTCAACTTTATTTCGATTAATTATTAATTTAGTTCAATTATTAATTAAAGTAATTTGATCCTTTTGATTCTAAAATGTGAAATGGGAAAAAAACTGTACATAATAGATGGACATATCCATGGTCTATTGTTTTCCTCAGTCATGAAGAAATTGTGTTTTTACACTATTATTTAATTCCACAGTGGATAGAACCAACTTTTAAATTAAATCAGTTCAACTTTAAGGTAAAACATTTTAAAATACTGTTACAAATGATAAATAATTTACCCTGTATACATAGAGTTAAAAAAAAAAAAAAAAAAAAAAAAATCAATAAACTTTTACATTTGGCCATTCTATGTGTTGTTCAGAAATTAAAGCAGGTTTCTTTTTTTAACCCTTACTGTTGTAACTTATCCGGGCGCGCGGTTGACTTTGTCAACTATTACAGTTTTCTTTACCTTATGAAAATATATTCCTGACATAAGCTTTTATTCATTAACATCGATTTTTATTGTTTTAGTTGTACTGGGAGTAACATAACTTGAAAATAATAATTTTTTTTTTTTTATTAGGGAAAACAACAAACATTAAGAAAAAAATATATGAGAAATGTACTTTTACTTCTCAAACATTGCATACACTGCATTTTGATAACGTTATTATTAGAATTCTTCATCAGTCATTTTATAACCTTGGTCCTCTCATTTTATATATTTTTAAATGAAAATATACAACTTTATTCGGCATAACTCCTGGTTTATTCATAAGTATGTAGCTCTTTGTTTAAGGACTCTAGTCCCATCTTGAGGCTTCTCTTCAGCTCTGGCTAAAACTAGGAGTTATACCAAAAGAGAGTTGTATAATTATGAAATCTCCTTCTGAATTAATTGTAATTTTAATGTCATCTTCAGATGCATTCAATTAATTCATTATCAGAATGAGATTCTTATTCAGTTTTATTATTATCTTTTTGATTAGAATGATTTATAATCTCATCTTCTCAGTTCCGATCACACTCCGTTGATATTCCAGTGTATGTTCTAACTTCTTCTTCGTCAGAATACTCTTGAAGCTCTTGCAAAGTTCTTGGCATTAATATAAAGAGACCAATAATATTGATATAAACAGACCTATAAAGAAATAACCCAATTTAGAGAGGAAACGTGGCATTTATAATAAGTATAAAAGACCTACATAACCGGTGTTTGACTTCATCAAACAAAGCTCGACTTAAGAATTCAATTAGGAAAAACGTTACACGTGCCCACTAAACTAAATTTGAAACCGTACTAAAGGAACAAAGGAGTCGGGGGAAAGGGTATTAGCGACTGGAAGCAAGTGGGTCCGAGTTGGGGAAAACTGGAGAGGAAAACATCCTGGTTGACAAAAACCAGCTTTAGTTTTTGTTTTTTTACGAAGAGGTGAACTTTAGTGACTGGATGAATGAATATTTTTTAGACTTATTAAAAGGGATCAGTCAAATAAATAAAGATAAAAATTGTTAAAATTATAACTACTTCATTTTATTATGCCAACGTTTCGGCCATTGATAGCATTAGTGGTCATAATCAAGGCTAATAACAAAAATAGTTAAGTACTGAATCAGGAAATAGACAAAAATAAAATATATATATATATAATATATATAAATGTTATATAATATATATATAATTTATAAAATGTTATAAATATATAAATTTCTTGACTGTTACTATTAAATGTTTAGTAAGGTTCTTGAGGTTCAGTCAATAAATAAAAACAACTGGTGGTTTTTAGTGACGTTTCGAGACTATATTGTTCTTATAATCATGCCCTGCAGTGAAAAAAAACAGGTTACAATAAAATTATGTAAGCTATGCAAGTTATTTCAAAACATAAAGTTAGCTATAATATAAGTATATAACAGGATGTGTTATGATAATTAAATATATATAATTACAGAATATGGTGGAGTATGGAACTACTATTCTAAATTGATTAACTAAATTCTAACAATTCTAGTTCACAACTGACTTGGAGAATTTTTGAAAAACGGTTACAAGGTTGGGAGGGATTCCCCATCTTGGGAATACCTCCAGTTGGGTGGTTTATTCAAAAGTCAGTCGATACCATATCCACCAGTGTCATTGTAAGTAGTTTCATATTCCACCAGATTCTGTAATTATATATATTTTATTATTCTAACACATGTTGTTATATACTTATATTGCAGTTAACTTTAGGTTTTGAAATAACTATTATAACTTACCTATACGAATTTTATTGTAACTTGTTTTTTCACTGTATGACACGATAATGAGAACAATATAGTCCTGAAACGTCACCAAAATAGTTGTTTTTATTTATTGACTGAACCTCAAGAACCTTACTAAATATTTAATAGTAACAGTCAAGAAATTTGCCCATATATATATATATATATATATATATATATATATATATATATATATATATATATATATATATATATATATATATATATATATATATATATATATAAAGATGTACACCTATATCATTAACTAAAAATGAGCATATGATCTAATTTAAAAAAAAAAAAAAATTATACTGGCATTGACGAAATAAAAAAGATGTAGGTACTTTAAAAAATGATGAAATCAGTAAGTATAATACAAATTAAAATCATATAAATACGTGCAAATTAATTTCATTAATACAAAATAAAAAAAATAAAGTGATGGGATAAAATAAATAAATAATTATAATACAGGTATTAATAAAGTAATAACCTCATAAACTTATGAAAATGAGTTAAAAATGGAAATAAAATATGATGGAAATTGAATGTACTGAGAAGTAGAAAAAAGAAAATAAATATTTTGTTTTTGTTTCTTATGTTGGACCTAGTCAAACAAAATACTAACAACATTGTTTGATAATTAATTAAATGAGGAGTTTTTTTAATTTTAAATTTCTATATTCCAATTCTAGTAAAAAAATCAATGCTCCATATTATGTCGAAAATAACTTTAAATGTTCCATATCTTGCAGATTTGACCAAAAACAAGATACCTATACTTGTATGACAAGCTACTTACCAATTCGAATCCATTAGTCTCTCAACTTGCTTTTTGATTGATTCCCGATTATCCTCCAAGGCATCTGAAAAGGAGAGACTTTCGTTACAAGTTATTGACATATTGTAATTATTTTCTTATTGTACAATTGTATGCAGTTTAAAATGTCAATAAAATATTTTTTTTAAATCTCGATGTATAACAATCATATAAAACGCAACTCGGAGCACAAGGAGAAAAATTGAACTAAATTAATAAATATAACAAAATAATTAACAAGCGGGTTTCCACTTAAAATTACATCATTATTTACCGATACCCATTATTGGAAGATAATAATACATAAAGATTTAATTGTCTATAAATAAGATAAAGCTGAAATAAAAAAAAAGCTAGACCGAATCCACGATCATGAAGATAGGATTTGATAATCCGCTAACAGTGGAGGGAGGCATTAGGATAGGATTGATGGCTCTCGCTAATGCTTTTCAGTTTTATGCCCTTGCTTATAGAATAAATTGCCGCATTATTCTCCTTCCATTGCTCATAATGATCTCTACGTCGAAATAATTTTACGAGATTCAAACTGCCACTAATCAAACGAGCGGTATTTTTATTTCCGATAATCGCTTCGTAAATCAGGAAGGTTCCGAGATAAAATCAATAAAAAGCTTTAAAACATCATTAATGTTGGTCTTTTTAATGAAAACAGATAGAAGTGTTAGTTAAAACAGTTTCTGAGGAATATTTCTTTTATTGCAGTCCATTTAAAAGTAAACAGATGTTGAACGTTGAAATGAGGTAGCCATTCTTATAATTTTACAATATAGAAAAATTATGAATATAACTTGTAAAATTGTAATATCTTATGTAAAATGGCGATCGCCTCCTATAGGTCGATTTTTAAACTTCACTGTAATCCACTTCGTCGGGTAAACGAACGTGGGGTAGACCAAGACATAGATGGGAGGACTGCGTCATGCCCGATCTGGGAGATGTGGGATTTGGGGAGTGGTTTGGAGGGAGGTGTGAGGTCAACGGTTGGTGGGGTCGGCATCGAACCTTTGGGTTCGCTAAGCCTTATTTATTTATTTATTTTTTTTAATTACGTTTTTCTAATTGTAACTACAGCTTAGCCATTTTAAGGATTGTAGTTAGGATTATTTCATCTTTTGTTCAACTAATAAATAAATTTTAAATACGTTTGTTCTATCTCAAACCAATATATTTTTTTTTCTCTTAGTTTTCATTTAATGTATTTTTCAATTTGTTTATTAGAAATATAAATTAAAATAAATTAATTGTGGAAACACGATTTGATGCGCTGCTTTCCTCTGACACTTTATAACACTAACTTGAAATATAAACATAAAAAACAAAAACTTAATGTGTCCTGAATGAGGAAGAACCGACAACCCTGCACAACTCTCATTGACCCTGATCAACCATACCTACCTCCCTCCACTTTTCCTCAAGTGCCATCAGCCAGCGCTCAGTTTATATTTTACTTTGTTTTGTGTTATTTATGATACCTATATTACATATGCGTTGCTCCACTAACTATGATAAATTGGAAAGGGTTCAAAACATTGGGATAAGGATCATTAATGATTATCCTCATTATACTAGCATATCAACCATGCTCCACGACCTTAACTTACTCCCTCTAAAACAGTATGTCTTCAAACAAACCAAAAAAATCTGAAAATTCCCTAGTAAAAGAAAGTGGTAACTATGATAAAAAATTCCCTGAAAAGATACACGCACAAAAGAACAAAACAAGTACTCTTAATATAAATCTCCATACAAACCACTATACTGCTATGTATACATATAGTCGTCATTTATGTATGCTAGTTTTATATATTGATTATTTATATTTATTATTATTGTTCTGCATTTAATTATTAATTTGTATTAATTTATCTTATTCTATATTTTATTTTATTATGTATTTATTTTTCTTTCTTTACTTTTTTTTAAATTTTTTCCTTATTTTTCCTACTGTTCACAAATAATCTTTAAAGAGTAAAACTATTTACTAAACTATAAAATTATGTTAATCATATAGAGGACTTTAGACCGGCACATATATACTAAATGTTTTGTAATTGTAAATATGTCAATAAAGCCTTGTTATTATTGTTATTACATAGGCGTTGTAAAATAATTATTGGAACAATACAATTTACATAGCTTACGAGCACTAAACTACTTGTGCAAACGATGAAAAATAAGACGTAACAACTCTGCACACGGACATAAAACATTCCTACCATCAAAGAACACATTTAGATCTGCTACGAATGGTTTTACAACAGACTTCTAATTCATCCTTATCATACATCATACAACTAACTATATCCGCAGAAGGTTGAAAGGGAGCTAGATGAGAGATCTCTTAGAATAAAATGAAATATGATTAACAAGAGAGATGAAGGTGCCTCAGGGCATTGCTTTTCATCATGCCTCCCATGCCAGAACCATCTCATTTTTTTTATAGCCATCACATTCGTTGGTTGTTTAACTGTTATGAATGAGGATCAATAAAGAAAAAATATATAGGTTATGGAAACAAGAAATTCATAATATTCGTAGTAATTCGTTAATTTAAAATTATCTTACGTTTCTCGCTTCCCCTGTAAAATTTTACCTTTTTTGTTGTTAGAAAGTTGCGTCTTCTTTCTACCAGACAAGAAAATTATCATCCTCAGATTATAGAAACATCTTAGCCGGTACTTTTTATTTAAAATATTCTTTCCATTGGCTGAATAGTCTTGTTTTCGAATTCACTGAAGCAAATTCCGAAGTTGGCTAACGAATGTGTAGTTTCAGTAAGCAAACAGTTTGAAAGTTATTATAGAGTTTCATTATGTAAATACTGCCTGAATTATCATATGCGCAGTTGGCAGAGATAGTTCCGTATTCAAACAGAGAATCTTAACTGTGAATGAATTTAAACAAAAACTTGTTTGGGACAGTATTAACAAAGTTGTCTGTTTTTAATAACAGTAATATAAATAAACTTATCTTTTTCTTCGTATTAATTTTGTTGTTAAATTAACAATGTAATATGTTGGGAATATTATAAATAATTTTAATTATATACTTGAGGGGTTATTCTCATTCTTACTGTATATTGTTCATTTTCCACCAAAACAAAAAAAAAAAATTATGGTCAACCTTTTTATGAAACATTTAAATATATAGGGTGAGTATCTCTTAGTGTAAAAAAAAAAAAAATTGAGTAAAACTAGATAAAAAATGTCGCAGACCTCACTTTTCTATTCCAATCCGTTGGCGATATACGATAGATCAGACTTTTTTGAGGAAACCACGTTTTATACCATAAAAGCTGTAATATCTCCATTTTGTTTAAATATTTTATTTTCTAGTATTAGATTTTTAATGTAAGGTTTAAAACACAATGACATAGACGAACATGAATAGATGAACACAGACCTCAATTACTACCTTTCCATCTGGGGCATCGTTGGTTTATTCATCTTTGGATTACTGCCGAATAGTGTAGAAATATCATAGTTTTCCCAACAGATTGAATGATGAGAATTACTAAAATTTGTTACAATATATCCTACCACTACTTCATCCCGATATTCCTCCAGAACTTCGGCAAAATATGATTTTTCAGTACCATAGTACTGCTCCGCATCCTTCGAAAGCAATATAAATACCTGGTAGAAATACCTCCCCCTGTAAAAACAAATTAATCTATCCATACATTCACCTCAAAATGTGGTATTCTTCAATATCATCTGCATTCAGAAGCTAACTGCAAAATTGAGTTCTATGTTCATTATCACGGGGTTTTAAACCTTACATTGACAATCTAATAAAATAAATCCTAAATAATAATAATAAATTAATTAATCTTTGCTTTTTATTCCAATGAAGAGTTTATAAAGTTTAAAATGCATATTTTCATTAGGGGATTGTCATGATGTTATATTTACACAAGGTTTTTTCTGTTTCAAAAGAAACAAAATCATTACTTCTAACATATCATTCGCTGATTAAATTTGCAAATTTTGTGGGATTTGACGTTTTGTGGATATTTTCCTCGAAAAACGGTGTGCGTTGAAGTAATAAAAGACATTGTAACTTCCCTACATAAGTTGAAGATCAAACTGTTTTTTAGGTACCAAGTATGTAAAATTTAAGGTTACATGTACTCTGCTCGTATAAGAACATTTAATGCTAAGTCCGAATATGAGGTCAAAGTTCGAAAAATATTTAAACAAAATGGAGGTATTACAGCTTTTATGGTAAAAACGTAGTTTCCGCAAAAACGTCTTTGATTTATCGTATATCTGCAACGGATAGAAAGGTGAGGTCTGCGGCATTTTTCTACATGTTTGACCAAGCTTTACCCGGTTTTTTTTTTTGTATACTAAGAGATACCCACTCTGCATATATATATATATATTTCAAAATTTTTATTTTCACTGCTTCTTTTTTGATTGGGCTCACTTGTGATGTAGGAGCTGGGGTCAGACAGCCTGGTGAGGAAATATTAAATTTTGAGAGTCCTTTCATAGTAACATGCTAGCAGCTAAATACTGTTGGATAAACCCTTTTATGGATCAAAGCGAGCTTTGAGGTAGTGCACTACACACATTTATTGGTTATAATTACAGAGTAGTAGGTACATTTATCAATGAAACGCTAATTGCCAGCGAATTTAGTTAAATGTTAATAATTTTATTGATCTTGGGTACACCAGTCTAATCTCTTCTGGTAAATCCAAACGAATAATATTATTTAAATGTTCGATAGGTCTCCACTAAATAAAAAAATTATATATATAGTAAATATGTAATAATTGTAATACTTCCAAGGCTTTATCAGAACAAAGAAAATGACCTAAAGTGTATATGTTCTGTTTTGAAAGATAACTCTTTAACTGATGTATTATATAAATTTTATATAGGCAAAACCTTTCTAGCGGCATCAGAACTTGCACGCCCACTTAGAGAGACGATGTCCCAAGAGTGGCAGACATTGTGGGATCACAGCCCACTAATTAGACTTAAGATTAAGATAGACGTAAAACCAAGTAGAAGTTCCTGCCGTACTAATCGCAGAGAAGAAGTGATATTAACGCGATTTAGAATTATATATATTCAAGAATATAAGAATATATTCACCTTGTAAACAAAGAGGATCCTTCCAAATGTGAAATGTGTGGCAATGGTTTTTCAATATAACATACATTTACCGAGTGCCCTTACTACACCAAAATGTTAACTAAGTCAGGAATACCTCGAGACATCTCAAAGGCTCTGGGAAACGATTAAAAATTATTGAGAAAGTGATAGCCCTCCTTTATAGAGAAAAACTAAATTGTAAAATATAGATAAATGAAATTGACTTTATATTAAGAACAGACGAGCGTTGATGAACCTTAGGTTTTGCTCCCAAAAATCTCAAAAAAAAAAATTAGATTGTGGAAAATACAATTTAAGATGATTTAAAAGTATAAAATTAGATATACGTTATTTTTTCAATAATTAATGTAATTGAATCGCTAGGATTGGTCACTGAGGAAAGGGCAGACTAATACACCAGATTGGGGGAGACTTGTATGTAAATCAGACCTGCAAAAAGGATGATAATAATAAAGAATAATGAGTGGCAACAGAATGTACCTAAGGCCTCATGAAGATTATTAAGTCGATTCTAGAAAAATATCATGCTGTAGAGATTTTTTATTTGGCTCGTTGTGTGCAGTGGCCCAGACAAGTAGACGCTACTGTCGAATAAGCCCTGAGCATATTTGAAAGGAATACACTAAGAAGCATACATGAGGATTGACTAAAACTTGAATGACCTTATACAACATGATGAAATTTTATGGTTTACTAAACGTACAAAAGGACATCTAGATAGGACGCAAGGCAAAAGAATCGTCAAAAAAGCTTTCCACGGGATATTCCTAGGAAAGGGAAGAAGAGAGTACGAAGAGGTTCTGATAAAAGTGGGCGTGACGTACTGCAGATCGAATGTTTCTGGCAGATATTTCTGGAAGGAAATTGTTACGGAGGTCAAAGTTCACTAAAGACTGCTGAAGCAAATAATAATAGAATTATTATTATGTAATCAGCTTATAGTATATCACCAAAATAATATGAAGCTGTTTACCATACTAATCTATAAGATCATTATCGGTTATAATAACCGATTTTTTGTTTCCCCTTAAAATTTAAGAATTCACTCGTTGTGTCATCGGGTGATTTGTATATTTAAGGACCTACGTTTGTAAGGTGATAGTAGGACGCATCAAAAGTACTTCTTTGGGATGTAAGTTTTTATCCAAACATATCTCCCCTCCGAGAAAATATAAATAAATAAAATAATAAAAAAATAGATACCCTCCTAGGGCACTCTGTGACTATAAATTGGTAACCTTAATAGGGAAAAAAACCTGGCGCTTTGGCGTGATTTCTTTTAAATCTTCTTGTACTATTTTTTTATTATTATTTTTTTTTTAACACTGAATCTTAAAATTTATATTAATTTTTATATATATTAATCTTTATAAGAGAGAGCCATCGAAGAATTAAGAAAGAGGAAAGGACTCAAGGTCACTATCGAGGAACCCAAGCCAGGGTCCTCGAAAAGTAAATATGGGAACATGGCTCCCGCACCGTGCCCCTTGAGAAAAGAAGGGCAGGAAATAGCAAGGGGAAAGGACCCCAAGAATAAGGGTGTCTCCGAATCGGAGGGAGAAGAAGATGAAGAGTACACCCTAGTATAAGGAAGAAGAAAGAAAAGCAGGAAGAAGAAGAAAGAAGAAAGAAGAAAAAAAAAACCCAGAGGCTTACATATGCTAATATCTTGGCGAAGGTATCCCAGGGGACCCCAAAAAAGCCAGAAGAGACGGCCACGTACATCACCCTCAAAGGGAGTGGTGAGGAGTGGTCGCCGAGCAAGCTCTGGCAGCAGCTCCCGGAGAAGGAAGAATTAGAGAGCCTGGGCGCAAAGGTGAAAGTACTACGAGCGACCCAGGCTGGAACAGTCCTGGTCAGGACAGAAGGTGCTGACCAGGCCATGAAAATAATTGACTGGGAGTTGCTGAAGACCAAAGGAATTGAGGCGAGGCTGGCCAAGGTAAGAGGGGTCCCTAAGCATTGGGACGAGCCCACCATAGAATCCTACCTCTGGGGTAAGACGAACCTTAAGAAACCAGAAGAAGAGGGGGCCAGGAAGGAGTGGTTGAGAACCTGCTTCTCCACTCCGGCAAGGGGCGGCCTCACGAGGAGCTGGATACTCGAGGCACATCCCGCTATGAGGTCCGCCCTGATGACCCTGTGCCCCGAGGATGTTAGTGGAGGTTGGTGGTCCCTATCCATCAGAGATCACCTCGACACCCCACTCTGCCTAAAATGCCAGGACTACGGGCACATAGCAAAAAATTGCAAAGCCAGTGATGTGGCTTGCAGATGGTGCACGGGGGTCGGGCACGTAGCCAAGAACTGCCCGGAGAAGGCTAAAGGAACTCCCCCGTGCTGTAGAAATTGCCACCTTAAAGGCAGAGTGGGGAAGGAATCCCAGCACTGTACTGGCAGTAAGGAGTGCCAGATACATCTGGAGATGATGGACAGGGAGGCGAAGAAGACCCGGTATGCGTAGGCTGCATATTCTGCAGGTCAATATGGGCCGAAGACGAGTGGTCGCGGACGAGCTAAGAGCTCTCACCGGAAGCTGCGACATCATGGTTGTACAAGAGCCATGGTGTCAAAAAAATTTGGTCAGAGGATTTGGTGTGGCGTCGAGGGTTGTGGCTCTGAGCAGTGGACAGAGGAGGCCCAGAGCGGCGATAATCATCGTCAATCCGAACCTCGACGTAATGGAACTAAGGCAACACACCACAGCGGACCAGGCGGCATGCTACATTAGATGGGGCAGAATATCTTTCGTCCTCGTGTCCTCGTACATGCCGCCGAGACCTGTAAACATAGAAGAACATATTTCCGCTGTGGAGGCTATCGTACTGAAGTACAGGAACGCGATAGTCTGTTCCGACACCAACTCCTGGAGCACGGCCTGGGGTTCAGTGCGTACGGATGTAAGAGGAAGAGCCGTGGAAGAATGTGTGGCGAGGTGTCAGCTAGTGATCATGAACGAGCCCTCTGGTCCCACATTTGTAGGAGCGAGGGGCCAGAGCTGGATCGATGTGACACTTGCCACAGCAATAATGGCTAGACGCGTTACGCACTGGAGCCTACGGTCCGACACGAGCTCAGACCACCGGGTCATAGCCTTCAGTGTTATGGAGGAGGAAGGCGTAGCCCAGGAAGTGGAGAAGGGCTTTGTGACCCGGACGGCGAACTGGGCCGAATATACCAGTAAACTGGAGGGAGTATTAGTTGACCAAGAATGGGAAGAAATGGCGCCGATGGAAGGAGAGTCAGACATCGATCAGAGAGTGGCGATGCTGACGGGCGCCATTAGACAAGCGGCGAGTACCTCTCTCCAGCGCCGTAGGGTGAGAGCGCGTCCGGTCCCATGGTGGACGCCGGCCCTAACACAACTGAAGAGAGACTGTTATAGGGCACGGCGTAGGTACCAGGAGTGCAGAGAAGACAGGAAAGCTGCTCTCCGAGGTGAGTACAAGCAAAGACAGAGGGTATACCGAAACGAAGTGCGTCAACGGAAGAGGATATCTTGGGACGAGTTTATAGTCAGAGAATCGGAGAAGAATCCCTGGGGAATTCCGTACAGGGTGGCAATGGGTAAAGTAAAGCCGCTCCAGATAATGGCGGCCATTAGAGATACAGACAGACAGACCCAGGCAGCCACCCTGAAGGACTCTGCAACAATGTAATAGATGCAACGTACCCAAGGGATGATCCGTCCCAGGATAATGAAGAAGACACCTTCGTCAGAAACACCACGGTATACCCCCCAGGTACCGACCTATGCCCACCATGGGATATATGGGACCTTCGTCTTGCCGTGGAGAGACAAAGGACCGGTAGAGCCCCAGGACTAGATGGAATCGACGCGGCGATCCTCAAAAGGAGTTTTCCCTACATTGAAGATGAGCTGCTTGCCATTTTCAACCAGTGTTTGGATGAGGGGTATTTCCCCAGTAAATGGAGGATCGCCGATTTGAGACTCCTCTACAAAGGAGGAGGTAAAGACAAGGAGAGGGCTAAGGCCTATAGACCTATATGCCTCCTCTCAGTAGTAAGTAAAGTCCTGGAGCACCTGATTGTTACCAGCCTAAGACCGGTTCTCATAGCAGCGAGTCACCCACGGCAGTTCGGCTCGACCCGTGGCAAGGGAACTACGGATGCGCTGCTGAGAGTGCGCCATGACGCAGAAGGGAGGGCGGAGAAATATGTTATGTTATTGTTATTTGACATTTCCTCCGCCTTCGACAGCGTATGGTGGCCTTGCGTGCTCCAGCAGTTGCAGAGGTTCGACACCCCCAGCAACTTGTACTCCCTCGTTAGTAGCTACCTAAGTGCAAGAAGTGTGAAGATAAGAGGTAGCTACTACGAGGTAGAGAGAGCGATAGAGAGAGGCTGTCCACAGGGCTCAGTCCTTGGGCCTGCCCTGTGGAAACTAGTGTTTGATCAGTTGTTGGGGGAGCTAGAGGAAAGAGGGTTCCTTGCCACGGCCTACGTCGACGACCTGGCAGTCATCGTGGCCGCAGACAGCAGAGCCAGACTCAAGACCGAAGCGGAGAGGTGCGCCAGTTTCGTAGGAGAATGGTGTGCGGGGAGGAAATTGAGTATGGCGGCAGCCTAGACCCAGGCCATACTCATCAAGGGCTCCACGGATAGGGCTCACCCTATCACACTAAGCATAGGAGGTGAGAGAGTTCGACCAGGTGAGGAGGTAACCTACCTGGGTGTCAGGTTCAGGAAAAAATTTGATCCAACCCCTCACCTGGAGTATCTGAAGGATAGGGTGACCCTATCAATAAATGTACTAAGCAGAATAGGGGGTGCCTTCTGGGGCCTCAGATACCCAGCAACAATGACCATTTATAAAGGCGTGGTCTTGGGTATACTGAGGTACGCATCCCCTGCGTGGAGTGGAAACCTCGCACAGTATAAGAAGAGGAAACTGGCAACCATACAATGACTGGCTCAGTTACGGGTCACGAAGGCGTACAGGACGGTGTCGCATGAGGCAGTGCAGGTGCTGGCCGGAGCGATGCCCCTGGACCTCGTCCTCAGAGAGGACAGAATTAAGTACCAAGTAAAGAGGCAGGGGCTGGACGCGCTTCCGGAGGGACTCCGACAGCGTATCGGCGAGACCCCTAATCAATGGAAAAAGATACTTCGGGAGGATTCCATAGAGGAGTGGAATGGGCGGTGGGTAGCATGCCAGAAGGGCGCCACGCTTAGAAAGTTTTTCCCTACCGTCCAGACAAGATTAGAAGCGAGATGGGTCCTCCCTGACTACTGGGTCTCGCAGATACTTACAGGACATGGAGGGTTCCGGGGAAAGCTCAACAAACATGGAAAGGAAACCGCCCCCCGGTGCCCGACTTGCGGAGTCCCAGAAACAGCAGAACACGTGGTGTTGTCCTGCACTGAGGGAAGGACACCGTGCCAGGATGTCAAGAAAAACCGGGATCTTCGCCCTCGTCGAAGCGGACTTTCCCCGACTAATGGAAGAAGATAATTACCCCCATTTTAGGGAATTTATCTACGGGTGGAAGGAAGTGGTGGGCCCTACGCACTTCACCTTAGGAAGGCCCACCCCCGCGGTCGGCGAGCCACCGCCAGAGGAAGAACAAGACCAGCGACTCTGACTGACGGACTGGAGCGGGACCGGACGGATGCTGTGGACCAGGAGGGCTGGACCAGGCATACCGGACGGATGCAGTCTCGAGGAGAGCTGGATGGTGTGGACCGGACAGATGCAGCGGACCAGGAGGGCTGGACCGGGCTTACCGTCGGTCAGTATAAAAGGATAAAGGTGCGGTCGCTAAGGCGTGCTATGCGTGGCCGGGCCACACCACAGGAAATAAAAGAAGGTGCGGTCGCTAAGGCGTGCAAAGCATGGCCGGGCCGCACCATAGGATTGTACCCCCTAAATAAATGAAGCCTCATTTATAATGTAAATAAAATAAAAACAAAAATTGTAAATAAAGAGTTTTATTGGCAGCAGCGGCATACATAAAACCCATATGTTGAACCCGCTGCTGCCAAAACCCCGTATGCCTGAAAAGGCAAGGAAGGGAGGAGAAAAAAAAAAAAAAAAAAAAAAAAAAAAAAAAAAAAAAAAAAAAAAAAAAAAAAAAAAAAAAAAAAAAAACACTGAATCTGGTTCTGTTTTAAATACCTTATATACCTGTTTTATTTGTTAATTAATTTTTTGATAAGAGTGATACTTAGATGGATGTATGCATCAATATCCTCTCCAACCTACCTCTATCACTTGTAACGATCACAAGTTATAACGCCGCAATAAAGGCATCTCATTCAACGTAATGAATGGAAACCAACAAAAAAGATGGGCATATAAAATAAAGGTTAGACATGACTCTGGAATTTATTGGAAACTTGAACAATAGATACTCTACTATTTTTGTCTTGCTAATTCGTTTTATTTTTTCAATAAATAAAAATAACCAAACAATTATTTTTGTGCCCATCACATATCAATGATATGTTGCAGTACTATTTTATATTACCATCCCCACATCCGTGTGATTTTATTTATTGCGATACTTGGGACACTCGAAGTTGGATAGTCCCGTGCAAGAGAAGTGTATTATGTGAAAGAGGTGGAAGGGGGAGGAAGGGATGGGGTGGGGGTTAGGAGGACTTGATTAGTGAAGCCTAAGTGACGTACTCGCTGAGGCAACATAAGTCAACCGGCCACGTGATGTCCTCTGCGATATTGCCAAGCCCGGGTTCACCCCACGTACCCATCTAATGAGTTATAACTCATTCGTGAGGGAGTTATAGCCCCAAATTCTTTTCCAAAATGTCTTTCCTCACATACATCTGCTAAATAAGGCAAATATATGTTTTAAAAATAAATTTTGTTGAAAACAAAAAAATAATAATATAATGAGTAGTCCGGAAAATAATGCTTGCTAGAACAAGAAAATTAAGTTACCTATTTTTACTTTCTCTCTCAGTTTAATATTTTAATATTGAATGTTTTGGTATGGATATTAATACAAATTGGATGTAAATATTGCCATGAGGATAATGCTTGAAAAATGCTATGTCTGGAATGTCGATCAACACCACATCTTTATTGATTATAAACAAAGATATAACAGTATAGAGAGAAATGTCCTATATCAAAAATTAAAATTCTTGGTATACCTCATAAAGCTTATGAGGCTTATTAAGACGACCTTACAGGACTGTAAAGGAGTGGTGAAAATTCAAGGACTGCTGCCAAAGGATTTTAAAATTCATAAAGATGTTAAACAGGAAGACCCTCTTCCTCCAGTATTATTCAATATAATGTTGGAAGTAGTCATGAGACAGATCCGCACTAGATCAGGAGGATGTATATACCAGAGACTGACCAAACAGTTATCATTTGCGGATGATTTAGTGATTACAGGAATAACGACAAATGCGCTCCAGGAAGATTTCGAGAAGTGTGAAAAATCAGCGAGAAATGTAGGACTCACACTAAATAAAGAAAAGACCAAATACATGATAATGGCCAGAGAGGACAGAGGACATAGATACATTGAGGGGGCTGGATATCACTTTGAGAGAGTGCCTAAGTTTAAGTACCTAGGTGATATTATCACTGAGGACAATAGTATCAAAGAAGAAATAAAATCAAAATAAGGATCTGTCGAACGATCCTACAGCCGGTTGCTATTAACGGAAGTGAGACTTAGACCTTGATATCACACGAGGAAAAAGTATTAAACTTTTATAAAATCTTTTGCAAATGAGAACAAATGAAGAACTGAAAACTCTATGTGCAGCCGTAAATATTGTAGCCAATATAAAAAGAGGCAGAATAAGACGGCTAGAGCATTTGCAAAGAATGGAGGTTAGTAGGCTCCCTAAGATGATGTTGTAGGGGCACCGGGGTTGAAAGAGAAGGAGAGGAAGGCCTCGTCTTCGTTGGCTGGAAGATGTAGAGGACAATCTTCGGACTCTGGGTGTGAGAGGATGGAGAAGGGCAGTCGAAGATAGCTCTGATTGACAGAATTTTAGAGGACGCCAGGGTTCTACAAGGACCATAAGCGCCATAAGATGACGATGATGGAAATAAATATTTATTATTCCCCTTCTGAAGAAAAATGTTTTGTTTTTTACCTCCTTTGTATTTCACTTAGAAATAATTTAGTCTTTACTAACAAGTTTTTATGTAATTTTCGTATAATTTCGTTTTACGAGTTCAAACTCGGTTGGACCCTGTTAAACATTTTATCTTTATTACGTTATTGATAATGTGAGGGTCTGGAAAAAATGGAAGGTTATGAAATTGTTGGAGCTTAGTTATGAGTTTCTGCTTAATCTTCCCTTCTCTTCAGACCTTTAGCCAACCAACTACCATTTTCTTAAGGACCTGAAGCCCTTTTTAAATATTAAAAAAAAATATTGATCATAAGTCAATAGAAATACGAAATGGTTAATAATGAGGAATTTAAATTCAATTTAGAGGAATAACCAAGTTAACAGAAATGAACTGAGAGAAACAAACCATATTTTGATTATTACAAATGTTTTTTCATAATGTATTATAAAATTATAGACCTGCATTAGACTCAGCAATACTATCTGGTTTATAATGACTGGTCTATTATTGAATTAAATAGATACATATAAATGCTGAGAAACACTGGGCACATCTCCAATGATGGGTTACATGAGGATAAGAGATCTAATAAGATAACTATGCAAAATAAAGTAAATGAAGAAGTGCCTCTGAACAGTTACCCTGCTTATGTTACAGTCAAATGACTAAAATGCTTTATTTTATAAAAAGGTTATCGCAAACATTTTTTTTTTTTTTTTTTTTTTTTTTTTTTTTTTTTTTTTTTTTTTTTTTTTTTTTTTTTTTTTTTTTTTTTTTTTTTTTTTTTTTTTTTTTTTTTTTTTTTTTTTTTTTTTTTTTTTTTTTTTTTTTTAATGATTTTTACAAATAAAATGTAAAAGTCCTCAGGCTCTTTCCTTTATGCGTCATTTCAATCATTACCCTTAATATCGGTTTCTATATTATGATTTAGAACATTTTCTATTTCCTCTTCACTCAATCCAAATTTTTATTTGACCGTCCGTTTTTTTTTTCTTCTTCGTCCATCTCCTGCAAAATTCGTGGAATAACTTTCAATTTTTAAATAGGTTTCCGTCTGATAAAAAAAATCTGAATAATTAATACTTCGCTTGCTAAAATAAGCAAAAGTAAAAATGCAAAAGAATCCTACTAACATTATGTCATACCCAGCAGATTGCCGAGAAAAGGATGGGACAAAATAAAAACGAGAGCGGACGCTTGTTGAACTTTGTGCAACATTGAGAACTAAATATTTTCCACTCAGGAAACTATTCCACCTATCACAAAGAAAAATTACTGGTGGTATTTAGAGTAATATCTCTAGGAACAGCTAAAGCCAATTTTCAGAGAAGCTCACCGGAAGGGAGAGAGAGAGAAAAAGCTATTCGGGTGTTGTATAAAATACAACGTCGAGACAGATAGAAGGTTAAAGAAGTGATATTTCAAAGGGGAAAGAGTAATGGATTGGCAAATGGTGAAAAGTGTTGAAAATAGGATAAAAAAATGAACCAATATCAAGATAAATGTAATAAATGTAAGTAATATAAAAATACTACAGATAAATTTTAGTACACACCTTCCTTCATTATTTTATTTAATTCAATTTAATATGGGGTCTGATGATTAAACTGAAAAAAAAAAATAAATGTCCTGTAGTTCTTCTTTTATGGTAAGTTTCATAAATACTGGAAACCACTAGCTTCCCTCTCGATTCCAGATAACTTCCAAGTGACTGTAAGGAAGATGGCCAAGGGACCTAATGTACAAATATTATTGAAATGATACCAGTCAGTAGTTTCCTTACAAGTTACTTTAATTATTAGTCCACATACTTACTTGATGTATATATACGATACAATTTTAAACATGAATAAATAAATACAGCGAGAAACAATAAAAAAGTATTAAATTGATGAGATTTTTTTTTTTTTTAATTCAAAATTATCTTTAAAATATAGTCCATTGGCTATTACTTACATTTGTTAAGCTAAGGTAAATTAACACTACGGTAAGGAGGATTGTTAACTTATCTAGTACACTGCCAATACTAGAAGAATTTTTTATATCCAGCTACCACTTGGAGAACACCTGAACTGGCTGGAGTCCAGCAGGCATCGTCTGGAATCTTGCCAAATACCTTCCCCAAGGGGAATGTACAGGGATTGTACTGCCTTAAGCTGTCGTGTCTATGAGGAATTTAATTATCAACATTGTGTAATGTAGGTCAATTATATTTGTTCGGTTATTTGTGAACTAATTGTTTTCAACTAAATGTTTGTCAAATTTTTATTGACTATTAGGTAATTATTAAAAGACCTCTAAATCCTATTATTTTATCAATCTAATTATTACGAATTCCGTGATATTTTGAATCAGATGCAATAAAATAAAGATAACATTTTTTGGAGAGAAGTCGAATATTCAATTTAACGTAGGTCGCTAGGTAAGCATTTCCCTCACCCTTCTAAAAAATATTTAATAAGTTTGTCAGAATTTAACATTCATCGCTGAATCTCAGTATAGCTGAGTTTAGGACATTTGTGAATAATAATATTCGGTTTTTAAGTAAAACGGATGCAGGTGGCCAGGGTATTGGGAGATTTGTACTGGGAAATGCCATGTCCGCACTCCTCAGTACCAGATTCTCTGTCGTGCAGTTTATTTTTGGGATTTTACTGAGCGAGTTTTCAAATTTCTTTAGTGATTATTTGGGTTTAAAAGGAGTCGGGGATCCAAAATTCTTGAATAGTTGGATAAAAAACCAGTTGAGAAGATAAATTGTAAGTAATTAGTAGATAAATCGTCGTGAATTGTATTTATATTATTTTTCAAACATTTACTAGGAATCTGAAATTTTCACTATTCCAGATTCTTGTTCGTGGCTGCTGGAGGCAATACAAACAGATCTGGTATAGGTGTGCCGAAGAAATAAAAATATTAAAAAAGAAAAAAAAAATGTAATGTTTCAATTCACAATGAGCATACTATATATGCATATAATAATTGTATAGAAATAGAAGAAAATGGTCTAACTGATTTAAAACAGATTATTATGTAAATAGAAAAATATTTAATTTTTGTTTGGTTTTATTGTTGTCTTACAATAAATCTTTGTAAATTTTGTAAAAAATCTATTTTGAATCCTTATGCTCCGTACTACATTTATCAATACAGTATGATAAAATTTATTTATCATTTATAACTACATATTTGGCAACATAAAATTTCATTTTTTATGAAAATCAAAGAATTGAGGGAAATGCTCACGTAGTGTCTATCCGTGTACCAGAGCGGCTAGCGACCAACGCCGGGTTAAATGTTATAATGAATGAAATAATATCATAGTTATAATTTCACCTATTATAAATCCTAGTCAATTCTCCTTTTCCTAGTATTCTAAACTGTGTTACCAATTATCATATGGTAGAGCATTCCATCAGTATTCCAACCTGAGATAACCTAATAGGCTTAATTGATGTGACAACATGGAATGTCAGTTAATTGGGTAGAGAAATCAGCAGACGTTTTGCACTTGATGAGATTAGAGATGGGTATAGGTACAAAATATTTCGAAATATCGATATTTTTCTTCCGATATATCGATACGTTTCTTATGATTAAATATTTTTTAGAAAATATCAAACCCTTGCAAAAGTTTAAATTAGAGAAATTTTTTTATGTTTAATGATTTCAATGCTTTTCCACTTCAATGCCAACAGAGCGATTATTCCCTGTAGCATGGCAAACCATCACCAATAAGGAATAAATTAAATAGGAGTATATTGGGATATGTACTTAAATTAAAGCAGAACATCATAGATATACATATTTATGATCTGTTGTTTTTCCCTGTCAGGAGAAAATTATGTTTACATAATAATTTATTTGAACATTAGTACTTCAGTAATCAAAGTGACATTATGGCGTTTCGTTATCATTTGCTGATGTTGTTTTCAGGATTATTTATTTTGTTATTGAATAATCTTTAAAAAGAGCGCCCTAAGCAACAAGTAGAACTGCCAGGACAGATTGAGAACTTTATTAAAGAAGAATGCAATTTCAGGAGAGAGATCACGTAGCCGGGGTATATTGCTATTGTCCTTTTCTGTTCCGATCTAAGTATGATAACTCCTAGTATTCTTATACATTTTATTACAAACTTTTATAATAAGCCTGCAAATGTAAAGGTTTTATTATGTCTCGTGACTGTTTGTTATAATAATTTCCAAACTAATAGCATAATGTGATATATTATTTCGATATATTAATTTAGCCAAACAGGTAAGCAATTGGATAATATTCTAATGAATTTTAATTAAGTTTTACATTTGTTTCTTTTCAGTGCACCAAAATACTTTGAAATAAAAATAAAAACAATATATTGTTTAAAAAAACTAAAAAAAACAAACTAAGTGTGGTGAATAACTTGCAGCAGTCAGACCTTATATTTTTTAGAGTTCAAGGTTCGAAGCTGATTTCCCTGTACAATTCGTGATTCGTTTGCAATTTTAACATTGTCCAAAATCAACCAATAACTTTTGGTTTTTTGACATATCTCAGAGTAGGAATGGGCAAAATTTACTTTAAAAATCCTATCTTGCACAAAATGTAATGATCTAACAATTTTTAATTTATAACATTATTTGATTGGATCAGTCATTTCTGTGTTATGAACTCTTAAACATGACCAAAACTAACTTTTTTTGAAAGTGTGCAAAATTCGTCGATGTTTTACAATCAATTGTAGTGAGATTCCTAAATCAAATTCAACTTAAGGGATGTCTTTACACGTAGAATTTAATAAACTTTAGTTATGTTAATAAAAATTTTTTCGATTGAAAGCATTTTTCTATATTTTTTTTTCAAAAATCTGAAACAAGTTTGGGTTATTTTGCCCCCAAACATTTTCCCCTTATCAAATTTAGTTTTATTTTTGATATTTTTTTCTCAGGGCCCATCTGATCTATATAAAAACATAAAACCTGCTACTTTATCTTTTGCAACGAAGACCAAATTTTGGGGGTAATTTAACTAGACTAACAAGGGGAGGACACACTCAGTCTCTCACGGATCTTGTTGGCAATATTTTTGGAGGTTCCTGGTCAAAACAAATTATACACGTATTTTGCCGTTCCGACCAATGGGCCCTAGAAGCCGAGAAAAAAAATAAAATAGCAAAAACTAATTTATTTTATATCTCGAGTTTACGAAATGATATCGAGATGATTCTTGCACCAAGGTTCTTAGTTTTGATTGCAGATTTAAGGAAAAATGCAGCCGCTCCATAGATTTTGGTTTAGATTAATTAAATTCTTAAAGAATGATTAGATTTTCAAGCAAACTACCTCTATAGATTTTTTCACACAAAAATTGACGTCAGATTCTAATTCCTGTACCCAACTTACCGATTGTCCTCAGCGACCACCAAATATATATTAAACAGAAGTGCAAGGCTGCATGGATTTATTATTGGAACAGGATTCTGGATACAAACTTAAAATGACTTGCCCTACGGCTCCAGGAGGGAACAAGCGGCTAGGCTGCGCATCTGACACACAAGACTCACACACCAACACCTACTTCAAGGTACTTCCCAGCCCATTTGCTCAAGGTGCCATGTACCTCTATCAGTAGAGCACATATTTAGTAGCTGCAGTCTACACCCTACAGCTGGAACACCCATCTTCAACAAAGACCTAGGTACAATCTTCAAAAACTATCAACCAAATTTTCTGAAGTTTCTCAGGAATTGCAGAATCTTTAATACCATTTAGATAAACAATAATTCAGAATTTGGTGCCTCTGGCTATGTTGCAGTACACGGCACCTTAAAATAAATAAATAAAATAATCATAATTACATTAATACAAAATCTCTCATTTCATTTCCCAATAAACAAAATTATTTATTGGTATCAAAAAATTAAATTAAATTATGCCCAATTCTGAATAAAGGATAAAACTATTTTTGTAGGCCGAAGGATAACATTAGTCACTACTCCACATGATACTCCGCCATTGTTGTCCTTTTAATAATTGATTAATTCTTTTTATATTTTAAAAGGGCACTCTTTCTCCTCGTTTAATTCTTTGGAATTTAGCAGTTTCGGCCAGTGTCTATAATGGCAAACAAAAAATAAGTGGTTTTTAATATTCAAAGATCTATTTTTATTTTTTTTTTCATATATGACATTTGCTGATTTCTTGATTATAACCAGAATTATGTGGATAATATTTTTAGGTGAATTTTATTATTATTGATTTAAGCCCATCTTGGAGCGCTTATGCATCTGGTTTTAATTTTGGGTAATGGGGACCAAGATTTCACCATACCTCTAAATTTCTACTGATCAAACACAACAAGGTCAGAAATTTATAAATTTTTAGGTAAATAATATGCCTGATGTGAAAAAATATTCAGACTTCTTTAGACTCAGGTATTTAATTTTTGATTGATTGCAACATTTATAACTTCATTGAATTTCAAAAGCCATTTTTTTATATTTTTACAAACAATAGACGTTATTTTTAGAATAGGTGGAGTAAAAGGTCGAGAATGAAAATAATTTAACAAGTACATAATTGATCTTCAATTAATCTTAGCTGAATAATACATGCCTCAATTGCCCGGTTCTATTTATATTCATGAATCGAATGATGACCGGGCACGGAACCCTGGCCTCCTTATATTACACCAATATAAATGTTAATAGCTATATTACTATATCATATAGGATAATTATTAAATGTATTAAAATACTATTAATAGCCATTTTGTAATTAAAAAATAGAAAATGGTTTCTTCTTGAAGAAACGCTCGACATACTTTAATACTTTGTTCTTAGCGTACAGTATTTGTAAAATCAAAATTATTAAATTTATAATTTATATGACTTATTAAGTTTTTCATTAGATAGGGCATATTTTTTAAAACTTTATTCAAAATCACATTGGACTCCATCAAATGCAAGACGTAATGAACCCTAAGGGCGGATTTGAACCTTAATAATTAATAATGTCATAAATTAAAAATTTCTGTTATTTTTAATACTGTTTGATTTTATTTTTTTTTTTTTATATTAGTAGCTTAGCCGAGAAAATTAAAACATCATATGGATGAAATTGTTGTCAATTCGTGTGTAAATAATATAATAATATTCATTGCATTGAATTATTTTTGATGAACCATTCAATTGACTATAGTAAATATCAGTAAGTAATAGTGATATAATAAATATCTATCTCTAATTTAAATGTAAAGCATTATATCATATTTCCGTAACCGCGAGCTACATTAAATAGGTTTTGCACAATTTGCACACCTGCCGATCGTTTTAGTAGATATTTTAATTTTTCTTGAAGCGAATGATAGCTAAATAACTCAGCTTTAAAATCCCGTATGAGGGATTCCAATATCTTCAATAGGAGTGCGGAGGGAGTAATTTTTCTCTTGTACAAAGTAGCCGTTTAAGTAGGGGCTGCTTTGAACAACGCTGATTTTCGACCCATTCCATTATCAAATTTAAGTTTTTAAAAACTGTTTTTAGAGTTTTTCTATTTTTGTTTTGAGTTTAAAAACATTGAAGAATATCACTTTTCAGCAAAATTCTTCTGTAAATCCGCCAATAGGGTTCACTTCATTATCATAAGTTAATGAAACATAAATAATGAAAAAACAATTTTTTTTTAACAATGTTGATAGTTTTTTATAGCTATAGCTTTTATAAAAATATAGCTGTTAAAATAACAACTCACAAAATATCTATTAACATAAACTTTATTTAGATTTAAGTAACTTATCTTACCAAACAAAACACACAAGGAAAACCTGAATAGGATGAAAAAATTTCAAGAAGCAAAAGTTTAAGAGTGCCACTGTAACTTACAACTTTCAATCAAAATTTGATTATTAAAAAAAAAAAAATTTATAACAATTTATTGAAATTTACAACTGTGCAAAATATATACATCAAGTAAATGTGCTGTTAACTATTACAATAACGTGACTTGAAAGAACTACTCATCAGTAGCACTTTAATAAAAATTCCACTCTAGAAGTTCTCTTAGCCATATTCTTTTCAGACGCCTCAGAGGATTATCGGGAATGGTGTGGGAAGGAAGTAGAAAAATTAAAGGGTTTTAACTGTTATGGAAGTGGTTATGGAGCTTACTATGAAAGGGTAGGTATCTGGTTTGGGCTAAATCAGCAACATATGGAACATTAAGATCTTTATGGATAGGTTTATGGGTGACAAAGTAAGGAGCATTGAGGATTTTTCGAAGGTTTTGGATTTTAAGTATTGAATACGAGCTGAATTGGATGGTTTAGTGGAGCCCCAAAGCTTCAACATTTATTAAACAAACGTTCGAAGCTCCCAATTAATTACAAAAGACTAATATACATGACTATGATTAGACCTATCTGGACGTACGGAGTTTGAAAAATCCTTAATGCTCCTTACTTTGTCACCAATAAACTTATCTATAAAGATCTTAATGTTCCATATGTTGCTAATTTAGCACAAACCAGATATTTATACTTTCATAGTAATTTCTTATTATATATAGCTGTGAGGTAGTAGAATAGACAATGTGATAGTAGTCACGGACTGTAAGGTAAATGTTATTATAGAATTGTACAAGAAATTGCTCTAATGTAATAAATTATTATATTTAAAAAATGTAGACAACCTGAAGATAGCGCCAAGACTCCGAAACATATAGTTTCATATATAAATAAATTGAAGTTATGCCTAAGCATTGATATTATAATTACATCCTCAACATAAAGGATATATGTATATATATATATATATATATATATATATATATATATATATATATATTTTTCTTGTTCACCACCAAAGGCATGAATCTAAAATAATTTTATTTATAAGTATGGTTGAAACGAATTGTTGACATTCACCAAATAAAAAAAAAAAACAGTCGATGACACAATGTTTAAATTAAAACCGTTTCTGAAAGGTGTTAATAACTTTTATTAAAAATAGGCATCCAATGTTATCCAAAATATGCCTTTTTTTGTCTAATAAAATATATAAAATTTAAGAAATGAATTAGAGACATGAAACAAATAAGAAAATTTTGCTGAATAGATTGATGAGCAATATATTACTCGTATGAAACAATCCTGCAGTCACATACGCCAGGCCAGATGAGGTTTGGACGCGTTTAACGCTCCCCTTGATGGGGACTTTCACTTGATTATGTTTCAAAGAACATTCTAATGAACAGTTATACCGACATCCAAGTGCTATATGATACTTTTTTTTATTTTGCTTTGTTGGTTTCAAATCTTGATTAGTACTATTGGGAAAAAGTTTATTCATTATATCTTCAAGCCATGCTAGTATCAATACTATATTTTCATTCAGAATAATTTTCTAATTTTGATTCGTTGAAATATGCAGTGAAATATTCTAATGCTACGAAAGTGTCTTAAATATTTTTATCACGGTCGAATAAAAGGCTATTTATAAGAGATTTCTACTTCGAGGATAACTGCTGATGAAGAGGGATTTCCGATCATGAAGTGCATCAATCCATGGAGTACAGAGGGGAACAATTAGTTCGGATTAAGCATCCACTAGGGAGTCGATCCATACGTGCTTAGTAAGACCGGCTAATTGGTACAGAAATCCATTCAAGCTGTTCTTTAAAGAATTAAATAGAGTTAATATACTATTCATCTATAATAAAAATTAATGGATAATAGTAACTTTGGTACATAAAACTATTTAAAAATATTTATTTATTAATATTTAATTTATGCATAAATAGTATACTTATGAGATAATTTGCGAAACCATAAAACACATCATTTCGACTGAAATTTTTTCGAAAATAAACTACTGCGTATAATATTGGGATAACCAATAATTTAAATTATTTGATTTGATTATTAAATTAATAAACGTTATTAAAATATAAATAATTTATGTTATGTTTTTTTTATTTTGTCTACCTGCAATAAGATGAGTACCCTTACAGAAGCGCGGCTACAGCCCTTCACTCACTCAGAATACCTTTTATCAATTCAAACCTCCTTACGATTTATTTCGGTGTTTTAGTCGCTACTTTTCGAGAGGAAATGTTATACTCCTTCATTTAAGGAGAAACTCTAAATCCCTGTTCAAAGTAATATTAATTTCTGTCTACCTTCTCATATTAAAATGAGAAATAAGAAAATAATGAAGCGGAAATAAGAAAATATCAAAAGATAAGGCATTAAATCAATGTATAAGTAATATAATGCTAAATCACAAGTAATGTTAACTTCTAACAAACTTTCTGATGTTAGGGAAGTATAAAAAACAAATTATAAATATATAAAACATAGAATCCTTGTTAAAAGTTATGATGTTAATTTCTGCTATATGTTCTCAAGGAAAGTGGAAATAATAAATATGAAACTTGTGATATACTTTCTCACATTTATTTTTAGAACGATTTGTTTTATTGAAATAATAATACAATCTTCCTCGCTTTAGGGAAATAAGTAAGATGGACGACAAAGAATCCATTCATAAAGCACGTAAACTGAAAAATTCTCACTTAAATTGATTGAATAAATTTAAACATATAAAACACCAAATCCATGTAGAAATTAATCTTCTTAACTTTTGTAACACTTTAATATATTGGGGAAGAGGAAATAAGAAAACATCAATTTATAAAACACTTTTTTTGAAACTCATGTTCTTAACTTCTGTTTCATCCTTTTACATTTAAGAATATTAAATATCAATATAACACACTAAACAACACAATCCAGGTTGAAACTGTAGAAGTGAATGTTTACATGTAAGATTATAGGAAAGAATCTTCGATAAATGTAAAATGGAAGTTAAGCATGAGGATCGAACTGGTCGGTGTAGCGCTAGTCAGGACGGGCTGGTGGTGGCACACTTATGTAAGGGTAAATAAAATGTTCTATTCTTTATCCTTTTATATTATTATTATTATTATAACGAATATTCCACTTGAGGAGAACGATTGAAATTGAAGCCACTTCATTTTTGGCTATTCCTCCTTCTTTCCTCCCAGAGTCTCTTCTTTCTTTCGGAATGCTTCTTCTTCCGCTCCTCCGTCAATTCATTTACTGGTTGTCGTGATGTTCTTTGTTCAAATGTCATATTGTTGATTTTGGTCCGTTATTCGTTACGATCTTCAAAATTTTCTATATTGATCAGCCGAAGGTTCCTGTTTGGCTTCTTTAACCATTCTGTTGGGCGTTTGCTTGTTCTTATAACATTGAATGATTTCTTTGCTAATCTGGAGCTTTCCATCTTGTAGATGTGCGTGTATAATTTTGCTCGGCGTTTTCTGATTTCATCTGTTAGTATGCTGCTATTTTGATAAAGTTGATTCTGAGGTCTCTTCGTCAGAAGTACATTTTTATTATTTGGTCCATATATATTTCTGTGGGTTTTATTTTGATTTTATACAATTTTTTTTTTTTTTTTACTTCTAAAAATATGGATAAGAAAAAAAACACGAAAATATGTTACAGTGATACAGTTTACATATAAAGGAAGGAAGCAGAAAACTGGAGGAACAATTTTTTCAAAATTAATTTGAAACATACAACCACCTCAATTTGTGTGTTAGAAATCATTCCTTTAAAATACAATTCCCTGTAAAATGCAACCAAGAGCGGAATTTCCTAACAGCACAATGATAATTTTGGACCACTGTACGTGACCCGAGTCGACGGAACCGGAATAAAAAGGGTTCAAATAAGAACGGGTTGAGGAATGGTCCCTGAGGAACACCTTAAACGGGCGGATATTTCTGGGAGGGCGGCTATAGATCAGGCAGGCACTGGCAATATCGGGTAATGGCCGCCTTATATTTGCAAGCCCGTATATTACAGGCCCCTGAGAGCAACAAGTAATGCCGGCGACCGAATTGAAAAGTGGCTGCCACCACAGCTGATTTACTACCCTTCTTACATCCTGCCCTCCTCGACCAAGGAAGTCTGTCTTCCAGTCTGTCAGCTCCCGGCTAAGCCTCTATAGCCATTCAACTACCAACTGGAGCGACCATTCGTCTAGGGGTCGAATGGTCTAGAATCGAACATGGTCTGGAAATCGAAGAAAGAAGAAATCGAATCAAGAATTCTTAGGATTGGTGAAGCACAGAAGTTTCTAAAAAGAACAGCCATTTATAAAATGTTATTTAAGAAAATTATCCCTTATCATTCTTTACTTACAATTAGTAATTACAGTTCAAATTTGAGGTAATTTAGCCTAGCTTTAGAAATTGAAATCTATTTAAAGAAAAAATGTTAATAAAAAGGATAAGGCTGGTTCGATATTGTAAAACGAAACACTAAAAAAGGAGTAGAATTAAAGTTTTTGATTTTAAAATTTACAGACTTTTTAAAAAAACAAATACCCTTAAATGAGATATTGTTTACTAATAAAATAATATAGTTAATTTGGTAGGTGTCGTAAAGAAGTGGATAAGTCATATTAACTTTAAAACTTATCCATAAAGGTATTCATGTTCCATATTTTGCTGATTCAGCCCAAACCAGATATCTATCTTTTCATAGTAAGCTCCATAACCACTCAATTCCCCTAACTTCTCAAATTGCATCTCACACCATTCCTGATAATCCTTCGAGGAGTCTGAAAAGAAGATCTTCTAGCGTAGAATTTTTATTAAAGTGCTACTGATGAGTAGTTCTTTTCAAGTTTTGTTACATTATTGTAGTAGTTAACTGCACATTTACATGATGTGTAAATTTTGTACAGCTGTAGATTTCAATAAATTGTTATTTAAAAAAAAAAAACTTTAAAACAAGTCAAGTATTAACCAAGGAAGTAAGAATTTTAATATATGTGTGAATATTGGTTTGTTGTGAGCGTCTATGCGACGCACACTGGGACCATCTCCTCACTAACACCGCTCAAAATTCTATTATTCATTTTTAGGTATTTTTACTATTTTTTGTGATTTAAATAATCTACATAATATGGTAAATCAACAATAAGCCCTCCAACTTGTTACTTTCAATGTATTAATCCCTTTCATGTCGCGGATTATTGGACAGAATTATACAGTCGATTGTAAAGTTCAGCGCATTTCAATACGTTATTTTTTTTTATTTTAAACTTTTATAATTCTAGTCACACTATGTGTTGTTATAGTGAAGGTATATAATATAAAATATTGATAAATAAGATATTAAGGATGAAATTCAAAATATAAATTCTTAAATCTTAAATTTAACTAACTCAATTTTGCGCAAAGGAATCGCAAAACTGCCATAGTGATATGATAATAGAAGCTGAAAAAAATATGTGAAGGCAAAAGTGCAATTCCCTTGCACAAAATTAAGATATTGAAAATATTGAAATTAATGAAAGGCCCACAACAAAGATTTTATGGCTTACAGGAAACATTTTAGTAGGAAGACCTCTAGAATTAAATATGTATAAAGATATTTGAATTTGATTAATTCAATTTAGAGGAAGGATTCAATTAAAGACGTCTTAATAGCTGCTAATATCTTTGATCTATTGTATTTATAATTAACCTTAGAAAAATGCCAACATAAAAATCTAAATCATTCGACCCCAAATTTGTGACATGCTACCAATGGAGTCGGACCATCCATCTTAGAAATCATTACATGTCACATTACATTCAGCTTCATATTACGGATTCGGATAATTATGATTAGAGCCATAATAAACTTTTTTTAGGGGATCAGGTAAAACTAACATTGATTCAATATTAACATTTGAAATGATTCTTCAAAATTCAGGTGAATATTAAATAACAAAGTTAAACACACTATGAAAAAAAGAAAAAAAAAACATTGCATGGTTATTAATTAATTACAATCCTGAAAATATGATTGATACTTAAAATATGTAAAATGCTTATTGATTATATTTTATTGTTTTATCTAAATTGTACCTACATTTATGTATTGTATGTGTATGTATGTATTGTATTACATTATGTATTTTTTGAACTATTCAATATGTAGTTCTACAAATTTTGTTTATCATTACGATAATTCTATCAAAGAAAGTTTTATATTAAATATATAATATAAGTTCATAATCAAAAGTAAGGCAATTTATTAAATTAAAACTTATTATTAATAAAAACTATGCCTTTTTTAGCAAGATTAAATCTTTATCTTTTAGTTTATTTTTTAAAATAAATTCGTAAAACGAAAAAACCACCTTTTGGAATTTGGAGCGTGAGCGCACTATTTAAGGCTTCAGTGTACGACGGCCACTCCACATATTTACAATAGCCAGGGTATTTTCTAAATATTAGGATTTAATCACACATTTTTTTTTAATCCCCAAATCGGAAAATTCATACTGTATCGTAATTTATACAGTATAAATAAACAAAAATATAGAGCCTAATTTTAAATTTCATAATTTTTAAATTGTTGAAGATTCAAATTTTATTTTTCAGACGATCTTAAAAATAAAAAAAAAAGGTTGGTTAAATATATGACTGTGAACTGGATACTTGATACTTAATTGATTATATTGACATAACTTTATTTAGTTAATATTTTTTATTGAAATTTACAACTATTTGGGTCATTCCCCTGGAAAAGGGAAACCATACAATCTTAAAGAAAAAAAAATATTCAGATTACTTTTTTACATATAAAATAATAAATATTTTATACTCGCAGCTCAACTTTCAGCTCTTTAATAGACTTTTTCCAAGGCATTTATAAGGGTTGTTTATGTTCTTAAGAAATACGTTGAAATATTATACCATTTGTCAATATAACAATGTTCTTAATAAATTAATACAGAAATAAAGAAATAAAGATTTTGAGATTGGCAGTTTGAAGTATAAATTATATCGCAATTTTTATGTTTACACGCTATACACGCATTTTATTAAAAAACAAAACATGGGAGGTGAAATTGAGAAACGGTATATAAGAGACTAGACATCAAAATGACTAATAACTTTAAATCCAATCAGTTAAAACAAATTTATTAGTTAACCAAATCAGTTAAATTTCATTTCCACCCAATTTAAGAGGTGAGGAAATGAAATAACTGCATTTTTTTTTTTTAAATCACATTATCTATTCAACGCGAATCAAAAATTACTAGTTACAGAGCTATATGTGTCTCTAGATATGTTACACTGCGAAAAAAAAATTATAATAATTCACTAAACTTTTTAAATTCGGGGATGAATCACAATAAAAATACGGAGCCTTCTCAAAACGAATGAAAACAGTTGCCAATTCTAGACCGTACTGAACTCGACCAACCATGCAGATCCCCCTTTTTGTAGGTAGTAGCGAAACCTAGAGACGTCCTTATTTATCATTGATATGTTTTATGTTATTTATATGATGGAATGAAACGAAACTCCGGAATAATCTTTTAGCGGGCTGTTTACTAGGTATTTTGAAAATCTATTTAGTTCTCGATTTAAAGGTTTTTGGAATCTTTTAACATTTTTCTATTAGCCTACAAAATACTGAAACTAAAACATTATTCATTTTAGAAAAGTAATGTTGAATAATTTAAAAACATGGGCTGGGACAAAGTGAGGGAATGGAAATTCGATGGTTAAATTTTTTTTCTTAAACAGCCATAAGAGTATAATTAATATTTGTTAAAAAAGAAAAGAAAAAAAAAAAAAAAAAAAAAACTCATTCGATTCCCTGAGAAGCCCAAATGGGACAAGGATTCGCCCTTTCTACGAGAATGGCCCGAATATAAAATAAAAATATAATAAATGTGAAGATATTGTTCACGATAAGACGTCAATAGTCAGTAAAGCAACGATCCATTAGAAGGTTTTTATAGCAGTAAAGGTTTGCTCCATACGTTAGAAGGCTTTAAATTTTTTTCTGTTCCGGAAATCTCATCGCAGTCTGAAAAACAGTTTTTGGTGCTCCACAAAATCTATCGATTCTGGTCGTATCCAATCCTTACAATACTGAACATATGACTAAAAATTTTCAAACAAAACAGATACCTATCCTTCTATGATAAACTTCTTAATCTATTTTTCTTCGGACTTGCTTCGCACTCGATTCCGGATATATCTCATCGTCATCTGAAAAACAGATGGCCAAGAGACCTTCTCATGTAGATTTGATAGTATATTTATTTTAGCAGTTTCTTTGAAAGTTATTGGCAATTCATAGTAACTATATTTCCTCACATTTACTTTATATATTGTGTACAGTTGTAAATATCAATAAATAATAAATTAAAAAATTATAAATATATATTTAATTTATAGTAAGGTGGAAAATATTCAAATAAATATTTTTAAGTTTCTATATTTAAAAGAATGAGTTATTGTTTATATGTATTTATTAATAATATAAAAAATATTATATTGTGATTGTCAATAATATTCAACGGATATCAGGGTTGTGTAATAGTTCCCTATAGCTTCCGACCACAATTCCGATCGGACAAACTCGTAAATCAACGGACCTCTCCGCCATAAATTAACATTGACAAGGGGCCAGATTTTTTTTTTTTTTTTTTTTTTTTTTTTTTTATTCTCCGTTTAATAAGCGATCAATCTCGCCATCTGGGGAATAAATGCCGTAGATATTGGCCGTGGAGCAGGTATCATGTTGTCAAAACGGGCAGGTCAGGAGCATGCATTATTTATTAGCTCCTCTCTGGGAATTTTAAAAATATTCATAGTAACGAGAAGGAAAAGTCGGGCGGGCCTTTTCCCTTTTTTTCCTCTCTTTTTCCCTTCTCCATCAGACAGGACGAGGTAGTTCCATAACTTTCTAGCATATGAGAAATATCAAACATTCAATAGAAGTGATGTAGGATGTTAGAGGGAAATTTTATTTATTATTAGTATTCTTACATGTGGGTATGTGTGTGGGAAAAAGAAGAGAGAGGGGGGGAGAGAGAGAGAGAGAGAGAGAGAGAGAGAGAGAGAGAGAGAGAGAGAGAGAGAGAGAGAGAGAGAGAGAGAGAGAGAGAGAGAGAGAGAGAGAGAGAGAGAGAGAGAGAGAGAGAGAGAGAGAGAGAGAGAGAGAGAGAGAGAGAGAGAGAGAGAGAGAGAGAGAGAGAGAGAGAGAGAGAGAGAGAGAGAGAGAGAGAGAGAGAGAGAGAGAGAGAGAGAGAGAGAGAGATTGTTATAAAACCATTAAAAATAAATGTCACGGCGATATTTCGAATCCTATTTTCATATGTATTATCATCGACTATATATGTATATATGTATTATTTTTATCATTTCCAATTATTCCCCTAAAACAGAGCGTGAGAACCAAACAAAATTTTTAACATTATCGTCCCTTTTGTCTTCCCAAAAGCTCTTTATCAACTCACTGTAATGTTTCCATCTTCTTTTGTAAGTTTCTTTCTAGTTTTTGTAATTTTTTCAATCTGTTTTACAATTTTAAATTTGTTACGAAATTCTCGGCTATTAATAATATCTTCCTCTGAATAGTGTATTGATTTAAGTCATTTTGAGTCTCTTTTAGCCATTTTTCAATTTGCTTGAGCTTGTTATGTTAGAAATTCCTTTTGTAAGTCGATCTTCATTCTGTAAAGGTGGGCCTTTAGAATTTCATGCATCTTTTTCAGTTCTGTTATGGTGTCTGAGTTTTTGTACAGTTCATTTGTCGGTCGCTTAATCCAAATCCCATTTCTACAAACTGGACCATATTTTCCTAAGTATTTTCCATTCTTGTTTTTCGAATAAATTGATTTTATTATTGATTCTCCTTGTTTCTCCCATTTATTAACGTGGTTTCAGCTGCTTATAATGTATATATCTGAACCTTGGAGGTAAAGAACACTTATGTCACATTTTAGTAACTTTGCAGGAAAGCAGTTTTATTTTTAACAGAGTTCATTTCCTCAACTGTTTATTAAATCTTTACGTTACTAACCTTAAAATTTATTGGTCTAGGTCATAGTATTCTATTTCTCTAGATAAAGTGAATAAAAATACCTAAGATGTATTTTTTGTAAAAAATGGACATAGTATTCTTTACTACCGAGGCACACACACACACACACACACACACACACACATATACCTATTTATAAATAAATTGTGAAGATCAAAATGATCGAAAGTTTTAAATGACTTGCAAAGCAAAATGAAAAGTAGTTTTTGAATCTTGATTTTTGTTTCTGAAAACTGTATGTAGAAAATAAGACTATGTTTTAAATTTCTTCTTTTATTGATCTTAACACAGAAATGAATACTGCGTTTACATGCCAACTTGGATTTATTGCGAATAACACGTCTGCATTAAATTATTTACTATTATATGTAATTTTTCATGATATAAATCAATATTATTAAATATATTATTTTTATTTTTGAAGAGAAAAGATTTGACCCGGTCGGGATTCGAACCCAAGTTTCCACCTCTCTAGCGTGGCGCCTTATCCAACTAGGCCACCGGGGTCGTATCCGAACCAGGCAAATCTTCTCTCTTCAGTGATCCATAACCCCCGGGCACTCGCAATTCGCGATGTGATTCCGGGGATGAATGTTCATATTGAACATTACATTTAACTTGGATCTATTGACAATCCGTCACCGGTATATATATATGTAATTTTTCTTACATAAAAATTTTTCTGGATTTATTGTCTTTCATGATATATATATATTATTGGATATTTTTTTGTTGCGTTTGTCTTGGAATAAAACCGAAAGACACTGGCTTCTTCAAGCTCACATATTTAAGTTTTTAAATTAATTATAAAATATCGAATCAAACACAACATAGAAAACAGTAAAACACTATGGAAGTATTGCATTGTCGGATGCCGACAGCTGATAAGGTAGTCTTTGACAGATTGCAAACAACCTAAGGAACAGCAAACTGGAAAAACCGATAAGGCTGATTGAATAGGTTTTCTTTTTCCTCCGTCCGTATACCTTGCCCCGAGAACCTCGCCCATTGTTTCCCTACTGTCAGTTTTAGGAGATTTTTCTTTTATAAAGTTTCACAATATCGTTCCAGTGACAATAACATTAACGTCAATGTCTTCTTTTTCTAAAATAGCTTTATTGATATTCAATCATAGCAAGGTAATTTAAGAAATGAGTGACTCAACGTCACAGTGAATATGACTCAGTTTTTTTTTTTTTTTCGTAGGATCAGGTTTCTTCTTTTTTTCATCTACTTTGGGCCATTTTTCATTTAACCTAGTAACCGAAAGGCAAAATCTATTCAGAGGTTTTATCTCTAAAATTAAAGAATGAATAAAAAAAGCTCAACAACATGGAAGTACAATAAAAAATTATTACCCGGCTGCACACATTTTTGACAGTTACTTCATAAAATCGTAAATTAGATATTTAACAAGGCGTTGGTCGCTAGCCGATCTGGTGCACCGTTAGTCGCTAGGTGAGCGTTTCCCTCAGATTTTTGATTTTCATAAAAAATGCAGTTTCATGTTACCAAATATGTAGTTATAAATGGTAAATAAATGTCATCGTAATGTATCCGTAGTCCACGTCTCTGATCCAAACAATAGGACGGGGCGGATATACAAAATTTACAAAGATTCATTGTAAAACAACAAAAAAACCAAACAAAAATAAAATGTTTTACTATTTACATAATAATATGTTTTTCATCAGCTGGATCATTTTCTTTTATTTTTATACAATTATTACAAGTATATTTAGTGTGTTCATTGTGAATTGGAATATTGCATATTTTACAATTTCTATTTTTATTTCTTCAGCACACCTATACCAGATCTTTTTTGTATTGCTTCGAGCAGCCACGAACATGAATCAGGAATAGTAAAAATTTCAGATTCCTAGTGAATGATTGAAAAATAATATAAATACAATTCACGACGATTTATTAACTAATTACTTACAATTTATCTTATCGACTGGCTTTTTATCCAACAAGTAAAGCATCCACGACTCATTTTGAACCCAAATAATCATATCAATCGAAAGAAATTAGAAAACTCGCTCAGTAAAATCTCACGAATAAACTGCACGAGAGATAATCTGATACTGAGGAGTGTGTACATGGCAATTTTCAGTAAAAATCTCCCAATATCCTGGCCACCTGCATCCGTTTTACTTAGAAACCAAATATGCTTATTCGCAAATGTCCTAAACTCAACTATACTGAGGGTCAGCGATGAAAGTTTAATTCTGATTTACTCATTAAATATTTTTTAGAAGGGTAGGGGAAATTCTCAATTAGCGACCAACGCCGGGTTAAAATATAGGAGGTATATATTAAAATAAAAAACTGATCTTGGAATCTATATATATGGAATTTTAATTACCCATTATTTCATCTTTTCAGAAGAATGTGATTCGAGGAGGTGGATGAATAAACAGTGTTCAAGTGAGGAATTATTATGAAATGAAATAGGTAAGAAATAGTAGAATAGGACAGTACGAATAATAAAGGTTGTTTTATAGGAAACAGTTCGATGAAAACGAATATACAAACCAATAGGCTGAAATCAGTTATTCAAAAGATGAATTAAAGATCGAAGAGTAATGATATCTGCACTAATCTAAACATACAATCTATACGAAGGTCTTACAAAGATGTGATGGTTTTTTGGCTTTTAAAGAATGGGAAAAAAAGGTATGAAGGAAGTGTTGTCGTCGAGAATTTGCACAAAGCCACCTCAACTCAAAATGTCAGTAAGTGATGTAAGAGCAGCCGGGAATCTCAAAAAAGAGTGTCTTAAAGGGATTTATTAATATCTTTATCTATAATTAATTCCTCCATGTACTAATTCGTATACCAGAATATACTAAAGAATGAAGGAAGAAACTAAAAGTTGACGAGTATGGTTCTTAATAAGTCCATCAGACCCAGCACTACCTCTGCTCATAAATAAGATAAAAGAGGGATGGCAGTCAATGTGGGATGAGAGCCCGGCGAGCAAATCGAAAATAATTTAAAAAAGTGTCAAACCGTTTCGATCTTCCAGCCGAAGCAACCACCGCGAGAAGTGATCCTGACGTGCCTGCAGATAGGCCACACAAGACTGACTCTCCAACATCTGATTAAAAGAGAACCACCACCTAGATGTCCAGGATGCAACGGAGAGTTGTCAATTAGACATATCTTTGAAGATTGTCCTGATTACAGAAACATCCTCCATCGCAACAATGTCCCGATACACTTGGACCAAGCATTAGAGGATGGTGAACAAACGATCAAGCGTCTCCCCATTCCTCCTCGCTCCCGCATGAAGCGAAGATAGTGTCGATATTATGATCAATAATTCTTCCTCTATCTAATTTACTTAACGTAAACTCTGTATACTTTTTATTATTATTATTATGATTTTTTCTATTTATACCGAAATTAATAAGCGTGCGTTGATGACCAACCATGAAGTAACTCCGACCAACCAACGAGTATGATTCTGGAAAGACCTCGAAATTTTAGTCGCTGTGTGAGATTTTTGGAGGTTTTTTAAATAATTAGAAAAATACTGGTAATCTAGGATATATATTAATAAAAAACTATTCCTTGAATTTTAAGAGAGCTTCTATAGTGAAATTCGGATTGAGTGGTGATTAACAGGAAAGTGAATACGATCCAATTAGTACTGCCTTGTTTTTCTCTGGGTTGTATCTTATTCTCCACTGCCCATCGGTTGGTACTATTTATGCCAGCTTACAAGATGCTCCGAACTTCTAAAAGGATAATAGGAAAGGTAAGTTTGTAGTATATTAGCGTATTAATGATATGGATGTTGGATGTATGGAAAATTATATGTATAAATTGAAAACATGGTCGGTGAAAGGAAAGACCATTGAGGGACTCCTCGTGTTGAAAGAACCTCGTGGTTTGGAACGGTAACTGTTTGAGAAAAGAGTGATAAGGAAGACAGAGCCCAGCCAAGAGCACAATTGGATAAGGAGAATATCTGTAATGTAGAGAAAGATTACAAGATCAACAGAATTGTAAATCGAAGAGAACGAGGATCGTGATTTCCTGTTGGCTGACGGAAGAATCGGTATTTTAAGTATTGTTAAATGAGCCAGTTTGAGTAGAATAACCAAAACAAAGGCCTGCTTGAAGAAGTGAAACTAGAGCACTATTCTCAACAAAGGTAATGAGTTAAGGTTTAACTAGTCTTTATAGTGGCTTAGATATGTTGGATATGAATAGGGCTCAATTGGAAAGCTGGTCTTGGTGAAGGAACTTTATTCAGTAGACCAAAAAGGATTTTTTTCCATGTTGTAGGAAAGGTAAAGGTAGGCTTCTAAGGAAAAGTTATAAATGTGATAGAGTGCAAGATAGATGGCAAGAAGGCTGAATTCGATCATTTATACATAGAATGATTGTGGCGAAAATCATTTGTTCGTGATTTTAATGTGAGGCTATAATATCTTGGGAGAAATATATAGTCAACATTTTTTGGATTTAATGGATCCTAAGAAACAGGATAGAATTTCGGATTGGTTGAAAGGTCATCTGTATTTGAATTTACAAAAAAGGAGTTAAGTTCGTCCGGGGTAACATGGTAATATGCTACACGGATTTGGATCTGGTAACAGGGAAATTCCTTAGAAACCTTCACTTCGATTTGGAACCTGTTGCTACGGATAGGATTTTAAGATAATACTGTACTTTGACAAAACAAGATTCTTTTTTGGAAAACGTTGTGGTAAAGACAACGGACTAAGCAAATTAATTATAAGGATAAACCACTGGTTCCTATAAAATACTTAAAATTATTTTTGCCTCATAATTCGTGAAAACCATATATGACTAATGATTAGGATCACTTGGTGTTTAACGAAATATTTAAATGATTTTTAAGTTGTTTTCAAGGAAAACAATTTTATAACAACATGTGGGAAATGCAATAGGTAAATAAATGGTTGGTTGGTTGTATTCATATTCTGAACGAACATTATTTCAGTTTTTCCCTACCACTGTAATATCCTCTTGAGAATAAAGTCGAGGTAACTGTTTGCTTACTGATGATTCATGGGTTTCTAATAACCTAAAAACTAGTTTCTAATTAAAATGAAAGACAAATGGTTGGAACACAGTAATAGCAATTTCGTTTACTAAAAAAATAACCAAATACATAATTAGGTTTGTATAAATATTTAAAATTCATTTCATAAACTGTCAAGTTGTTGATATTTTTCATTATTTATGCGCTACTCTAATCTCTCAAGAGTAGTGGTATCGGTTTTGCTATCGGCAAAAAAGAAAACTCCACCTTTCAGGAATTACAGATCTAGAAGCAGCTGATCTCTTATTACCAGTGTAGGTGTTTTACAGAAAAAAATCTGATGATCCAGGAATCAAACCCACAACGAGTCATGGACTACTTGAAATACTTGCCCAATTATGCTCAAATTGTATGCTATTTAATTTTGTAGTAAAGACAGTGATTTCCTCTTTACTTTTCCTGGTCCAATTTCACATCAGTGAGTGAAACTGCACCGAATCAAGAATATTATGAAACGACCAATTGAAAAATATGCTCTCGTTTAGTAAATAAACAAAATATTTTTAAAAAATATATATAAAATATAGAACGATATAAACAAATAAGAATAAAAGAAACTGATTGTTTATTGTTTTAGACAAGATAAAACGATCAGATCAATACGTCAAAACCAAATGTTGAGAGATTAAAAAGATGAGAGAATCCAGCTTTTTCCCCTATCATGGACCTATGCTCACATTTAATTGAAAGTATTAAAAAAAACTAATAGGATGTTTAATCTTTTTTATTGTTTCTGTAGCATTCATATATGATACAATTTATATATAAAATGTTCATTACGTAAAGACAGGTAATCGTTAAAATCAGCATTGCAATTAGTGACATGATACTAAAATGTATATACAGGGTGGGTACCTCTTAGTGTAAAAAACCGTTAGCTTTAAGACTAGCTTCCCCTTAAAAAAAAGGGGATCCATAAAATTCACCTCAAAAGGTGTTATTTTTTAACACAACCTGCATTCAAAAGCTGACGGCAAAATTGAGGTTTATGTTCATTATCATTGGTTTTGAACCTTACATTGAAAATCTAATAAAAAAAATCCTAAATAATAGTTATAAATAAATAAATGTAATTACATAAGATCCTATGATCTGGTGTCGGTTTATTGACAGTTTTCCTATATTTTCTATTAAACAATAATTTTTTTTCTTTGCTTTTTATTCCAATGAAGAGTTTATTATGTTTAAAATGCACGTTTTCATTAAGGGATAGTCATAATGTTTTATTTACACACGTAACTGATTTGTATGCCAAATGAGAACATCATGTTTTTTGGTTTTAAAAGTAAATTTCTCCATAAAATCGAAACAGAATCATTACTTTTAACATATCATTCAAAAGTTGATTAAATTTAAAAGTTTTTGTGAGATATGCAGTTTTATGAATAGTTTTTTTCGAAAAACGGTGAGCGTTGAAGTAATATAAGATATTGCACTTTGCCTAAATAAGGTGAAGATCAAACTGTTCTTTTCGTCAAAAGTTTGTAAATTTCAAGGTTACATGTACTCTGCTATAGAAAATTTAATGCTAAATCCGAAAATGTGCTCAAAGTTTGAAAAATATTTAAACAAAATGGAGATATTACAGCTTTTATGGAAAGCTGTAATTTACCGTATGTCTGCAACGGATTGGAATAGAAACGTGAGGTCTGCGGCATTTTGCTACATTTTTGATCTAGTTTCCCCCATTTTTTTTTTTTTTTTTTTTTTTACACTAAGAGATACTCACCCTGTATATAAACCCAGCCCCCTCAGGATATAAGATTAAATTGGAATCATGTTCATAAAGTTGAAAATATATTAAGAAGCGTTGTACCAGGTTTCGAGTGAAAAAAACATTGCAGAAGAATGTAGAGACAACGATTAAGAGGCTGATATAATTCTTATATATGGTTTTTAACATAATGAAATTAGTAATATTTTTTCAGTGAAATCTTTTAGAGTATATTTTAGTGGCATAGCGTTGTTTCAGTAAATAATTGTGCTTCATGGTTGCAACTGTCTGGGATATTTATGCTGTACTCTTCTTTCATCGAACCAAGCTTCTCCTTCAGCTGGTTGCGCAACACATCTTAAAATAAAATATGGAGTATCGATCGTAAGGTATTATTTATATCTCGTACTACTAATTATTATTAGCGCTGCTAATCATTAGATACAGCACTGCCAATTTCTGGGATTAATACTAACCGGTAAATATTTCGCCAATCCATCCTCATGATTGTATAACTAATCACATCAAAGTAGACGAAATATACGGCATTATATCCAAAACATAAACGGTAAAGGCACAGCGCATTTCCTCGAATCAGCCGTCGTTTTCAATAATAATGTAAGTAGAATTGATGGATTATTTGATACTTATACGGGAAATTTTTATTCAAATACTTATTTCAACTGTTGTACATTGATTGCACAGTTCAGAAAAAAAAAAAAAAAAAAAAAAAATTCCTTCCTTGAAAATTGTTCCCGATTATTATATTTTTATGGGTGCTAAATTCAAATCTGAATGAAAAAAAAAATCGTAGCTAACATCGTTATTGAGATATTAGACGCTATTTTTGACCTGAAATAGTGTATTTTTTATTTCATTTATTTATTTATTTTTTTTACTCCAATAAACATTTTTTATGGCTTTTATACTTACAAGTATGCTGAGTTCGAATCAATACAAAAAAAAAAAAAAAAAAATTCTATCAAAATGAATGAATTTTTATAATCCTTTTTTTGGTGAAAAACAGTAATATATAGAATAATAATATTTAATACTGAACATATTGTATGTATATATTTTTTTCATTTGTTCTCTACATCACGTGTCTCCCGTTGTAGTGTCCACCAGTAGTCAGCAAGCATCTTCTTATTGCATTTACCACTATACTTTTTTTCCATCTGGACTATCTCGATCAAATAGTTCATCGTGTTCGTCTAAAACTGCTCCCAAGTCCCGAAAGTGAAAAATGAATTTTTTAGGACATGCTGCAATCCTATGACCATATATAATAAAAGAAATTCTTCAACGATGTCATTTATGCAACAAAGCTTAATCATCATGCACTCTAATTTTTTTTTATTTGTAATACATTATAAAAGTTTCAAAACCAAACAGGTTTTTATATATTTTTTAAAGCTTTCAATGATAAAAAAGGCTCGAAATGTCGAAAACATCTCATTTTTCGACCTAAAACATTAATTTGAAAAAAAAAAATGGTGCCTGATTGAGAGTTTCTGACTTCAAATTTGAATTCAGAACACTTCAAAACTTAATAAAACAACATTTTTGTTTAAAGTAGTATTTTGATGCAGAAGAGTCTAATCAGTTTTAAAGAGCTTCTTGATGCTATCAGTTCCTTGAGTAAACCTCCGCTTTGCTTCCTTAGAACTAATAATGAACGTTTAACGTTCAAAACTAGTCTTTAAATAAAAAATTCCTATAGATGTGGGAAATAAATCATCGATGCTAATCGTATTGATCCTTCTACCTCAAATAATGTAACTGTTGATTTATTTATCATTTTCTAATTCAATTCGTAAATTCTTAGGCAATTGTCGGTTAAGTGCAAAAATCGTATTTAAATGTTGTCAGGCTAGAAGGGGATCTCTAAAAAATAGAAACAGCGATTTCATCGCAACGTGTTTGCTTTTCCCATGTACTATCGCTTAGGGTGGTGTCATGGAGGCTAGAATGAGGATTGTCACATTTTCCAGAGTTAAAGATAAAAATTATTGACTTTATAATTTATATTTTTTAATTTTTCAGAACTATGGTTATCGGATATTCGCCCTTCTAGCCTATGACTCTTCATTTTAGGATAAACGCAATTTTATTTTATAATGATTCTCAAATTAGTATTCATCTCTTCAATAGACTCATAACTGTCCGTTAGACATAAATAAAGAGGAAAAAAAAACAGCTTTCTGGTGATAACCATAACCCAAAATTCAGAGACACACATAATACACAAAATGCACTTAACCAACCATTCATAAGTGCCACACAGTTATATAAGGTAAAGAGATTTTTTTTCTTACTGTTTTAATATCATCAATAATCAGATTTATTCATGTCTCAATTCGTTAAGTCACTATTTCCAAACGTATTTCCACAAGTTCTAGAAGGATTCGGAAAACATATAAATTCCTAGCTTGTTCCTTTAGACACTCCTATATGTTTGCCAACGGATTCGAACTGAAGCTCCGAAGTTGATTTTTCTTCCTTTTTTCATTATTATTTATTATTGCGATACTAAAAATTGTAAATATTCGAAGAACAAAAATGTAATATGACGGATTTAAAAAAAAAAAAAAATTATTAAATAAAAAAATAAGAAAAATTATGAAATACAATTATTAAAATCTACTTATTTAACTTAAAATTAGTGGTGCTTGCTATGCTAAATAAGAACAAGTATTTAAGAAAAGGCCAATTAAAATTAATCATGATCGCAGATGAGGAGGAATTATCCCGTGAATGGGCCCGGAAATTCGCACAAATTTTCAGTTGCTTACTTCCCAGTTATTCCTAATAAAGCCGAGAGGAAATCTAGATCATAAAGAGGGTTCAGGAAATGTCACAGCTCCTTCCCTTTATTAATATCTAGTACGGCCGACAGAAAATTTGAAATAAAGGCCCTTAAAAATGGTCTCAGGGCAATAAATAGGATTAAAAATTTAAGATGGAGCCAAGTTGAAAGATTAATTCTTTCTGGGATTTGTGAAAGCATGGGGAACCATAAGAAATCGCTGGAAGTATACACCTCTCCCCCCCCCCCCTCGGGTCTGTCCCCCAGGAGATGGTGGGGACTCTGCTTCCTTACAATCCATGACATAACTTACCTGAGACCTACCTCAGTCTCTACCAGTGTCTTCTCCAACAGTTTTGGAGAAAAAAATCACGAATAAAACATTTTATGGTTTTTCGAAATAATTTTTAAACCGTTACTTTAAATTCAAACCCTAGATAATATTATACATATTAGAACTATATTCACCGTCAAATAAAACCGAACACCCATGACATTGGTCAAAAAAATTTGATATTTTTTTACAATATTGGAACCTAATCTACATATTTAAGTAGGATTAAGTTTTGAGTTAGTTCATGAGAGATAGTAGTAATTATTATTTTTTTTTATTTTTACTCACTATTTTTCAACAAATGAAAGATTAAATGATATTCCTGATTGATTTTAATCCTCTTTTACTCTATTTTCACCTTAGGTTCGCCCTGAATACTTTTATTTTTTGGTTACCCAAGACAACATTTGCTTAGAAAAATGACTCATGATGAAAAGGAAAAATCTTTGTGTGAATTAAAATGGGTTTAATACTACAGTTCCAAGCTGCAGAGACGACCACTTCAATTAAGACGACCACATTAAGGGCGTCCAAAAGTCACCCATTGATGGTCATTTATTTAAACGCAACCACTCAAAAAACACAATTAAACAGCTTCTAGCATTAAAGACTTGGTAGCTAGTTTCCAGGGGATAACAATGTTTTGAGTCAACCGTTAGAAGAAGAATGAGAGAGTCAAACCTTAGGTCCAGAAGGTCAGTGGAATAGTCTGAACATAACACATAAAAAATATAATTTAGTGCATTATTTATCTAAACACATTTACATATTGTACAACATCCATTCTTGAATTCATCCAGCGTCGACATGTGAAGTTCCTGGACTAACTTCAGTTTATATCGAATCCTCTGTTCAGAACATTGATACCAGCGCCGCCTCCGGTCCAGAAATGTGACCATAAGGACATTTTCTTATTTAGTTTTGGTAAGTGTAAACATTTTAGTTTTTATGTCTCCCCACAACACGATTTAGGTGAGCCCCATCACTTAAACATAAAATTTTGCAGACCTTACAGTATACCCAGTACAGAAAAAAGGCACCAACATCCATTGAAATTCTCAATTCTTTTAAACACAAGAATTTTATCCAGTAGGGATTTAGAAAAAAAAAAAAAATCATGTCTATATAAAAACAAAACTGACACTTCAGTACATTCAACTCTTCCTTGCCTTTGGCACTTCTTATCTTCTTCATATTTTCTCCCTTCTACTTCCAACCAATAGGAACGTGAATCTAAACATTTCAGTACCACTACTGACCTCCATATTGGATCATTTATTTCACTGGGATTTAATAAAACTCTTACAGACTCACCCACACTAAGCAGTGGCAAATCTATTTCTGTTTTTTTCAGTTTTTATGTCTTTTGATATTTTTGCATTTGTTTTAAGCTGTTCCTGAATTTTATCGTAATTAACTTTCTGCTTCAATCCTTCCTTAGTACTGCACCATGTAGTTCTCAAACTCCTCCTAAAAAGCCTTTGTGCTGGAATTGTTTTCATATCTGCAGTAGGTGTGTTTCTCCATATCAGTAATTCTGCTTCCACATCTTCGTATCGCAACAGGTATTCGGAACATAGACTGACCAGCAATGAGTCCCAACCGTATCTCAGTCTATGTTCAAAATAAACATAAAATAAAGGATAATGCTCTTTATGAATTAACTTTTAAAAGTTTTATAGACCAAGTTTCCATGTATGTATGCAGAGTGTTTGGTGGAATTGGAACGAAAATTCATCCGACTCTCACCTACCTAAAACTAATGATATCGAAGCAGGTGAATTAAAAAAACGGACAGAATTAATCAATAGGAAACCCTAGATCACACACAATTTTATCGACTCGGAACAATTGAATGAGTTGCGCTAAGAAGTTTTGATGCATCTACCAATAGCAATAGTCTGAAAAACTTAATGGTGTGAAGCTGGCCTAAAAGAGGCTTGTGTAATTGGTTCAGTCCTTCACCCTCAATCCTCAAACAGAAAGTTTACAGAGAAGGAATTATATAGAAAAGTAGCAAAAAGTCATGGATGTATGAATGATAGATTAGAGTCATAATCGTAAAGAATGAAAGAAAAAAACAAAAAAACATAAGCTTTATTCTGTGACACCTAGTAATAAATAACAGATGAAATTAGGAAAATGAGACTAATGTTCTATTGGCCACATACAAAGAATGGGTCCAAGCAGATTAACATGGAAAATTGTACAAGATTCTGAAATATTAAAAGGCAAACCCGATTGTCTTCAGAAGGTACATGAAGATTTAAATAAATTGGCTTAAATAAAGAAGAAATTAAAGACACAACAAACTGTAGAAATAAAATATAAGAGTGGGAAGGCTTCCAAGACAAAACAGCTCCAAAATGACAGTTGAGAAAATTGATGACGGGAGAGAGGTAAGAGAAAAGTGAACAGATAAAGGAGTATTGGAGAAAGCGTAAAGCTAACTTGGTGGCAAAAATGTGGTCCTTAGCTGGCCTGAAAAAAAAATAAATACACTATACACTATTACATAATTTCGGAAGATTGATAATAAGGAAGCGGGAGAATAAACGGTGTTTAAATGAAGTGAGAGGAGTAGCTTTGAGAATTGAAATGGGAAAGAAATTCCGAAGCAAGGCTGCACGAATAAAGGATATTTCAAAGGAAGCAGTTCAATGAGAAGCGATATAAAAATCAAAAGGTTGAGATCTGCTATTCATAAGATGAACGGAAGTGTAATGTTTGAAGATTTTTTTGACAGAAAAAAAAATGTCTCTAAAATTGTATTCAAAGATTACAATAGAAAGGTACCAAGGAAGTAGTTGTCGTCGAAAACATGGATGAAACCACCTTAAGTCAGAACACCACTATCTGATATGAGAACGCCTGGAGTCCGAAAAATAAATTTCGTAAAAGAATTCAGTATTCTATTCAGTTTCATTTTGAGCTCAAAGAATTCTACGAAATAAGGATCCCATAATCGAGGTGGCGAAGGATGTATGAGGAAACTAATATTTGACGGGTTTTGCGTGGGAATGATTGACGGAATCTTAAGTTTTCGAGTAATTTGGGAAATGTGGTTATTCTAATACAGATGCCAATCGGAAACTATTCCGAGGTTTTTGATAGAATTATGAAATACATGGAGAGGTTGTTGAGATAAACCGGTGATTTGTATTTTAATATATTTACTTTAAGAAATATGCAAATAATTTTAAATTTTATTATTATTATTTTTTTTTTTTACTTTAAGAAATATGCAAAATAATTTTAAATTTTATTATTATTAATAGTACGATTAAATTTTTCGCATGATTTTCTTTAGTATTATGTTGACACTATTGTGGTAGTTCAAAAGGGGCCCAAAGCTCAACTAAACCATCATCTGAGAAGAAAAGACCTACAGGCCGCAGTGTCAATATTGTTATGTTGTAAAATGTTATCTAAAACATAAATATTATATGGATGATATTATTTTATTATGAGCGACATTATTATATTCATTGATTTTTATTTCTCACCTCTGAATTTGTATATTATAATTATTTAATTTTTTTCTTCATCAATACTTTTTTATATTTGTTTACTTATCTTGAGTAGTACGATAAATTACGAAAGAAATGAATGAATGAATAATAAACTTTATTCTGGGACAGACTGTCCCCTAAGAATAATTAAAGTGCACAATAAAAGGTACAATTGTATGGCTGAGATTAGTTAAATCAGTACATCAGTATTACAAATTAAATAATGAGAAAAAAGAAGAGAAAAGCAATAAAAAAAAACAAAAAAATAAAAATAAAATAAAAATTAAAGTTAATTAAAAAAAAATAATAATAAATAAAAACAATCAACAGTAAAAATTTTAACACACTTATGTACATTTACATATTATTTACATTTTTGTGGAAGATCGAAGATCGAGGAGATGGATAGATAATAGAAGTTAAGGAAGAGGCTTTGCGAATATGGGTAGGAAGGATTTCCAAAAAGAGGCAGCACGGATAACGAAGGATTTTTCAAAGGAGGCAGTTCTATGAGAGGGGGTATATAGGTTGGAAGGTTGGGATCTTGTATACTGTATTACGAACTGAAGATAATTCCATTGATAATTATGGCAGCTTGAAAATTCAATATAAAAGTTATTCAATGAATGAGTACTTATGAATAACAACAAAGAAACAAGGGTGGAAAAAAATATCTACTAAATAAAGCTTAAATTATCCATCAAATTATGAATGAAAAAAAAAATGGTGTCTATATGATGGTTTCACATGAAAAAAATTGAGTGCTCCTTGAAGTAAAAAGATAAACAGTAGTTCGACTGAAATCACAAGTTTCACCGCCAACAAACTAAACAGCGTATCTGCTAAAAGTTCAAATCGTTTTCCATTTTTCAGCTGTACAAAGCTACCTTAAAGGATTTGCAACCAATACAAATGTCTTTATGAGAAGATAAAATTTTCGTGTTTATCAATTATTGTTTTGAATTGAATGAATTGTTTCGCCTTAATTAATGTCATAAAACGGATTTACAATGGATTGTTATCTATTACATGTAGGTATCTAACGAACCCTCTGTTTGTAACTGGAAAATCACTTTTCTCTAATACGATGCATATAACAAGATGCAGTAGCATAGAGATGAAATTACATTTATTAGATTAATGTCAAAACCGGTAAAGAAACAAACAAGGGAAAAAAATCAGGATGAGCATAATATTCTATTTATATATATATATATATATATATATATATATATATATATATATATATATATACAACTGTACAAATATATACTAAGTAAATGAGCTGATAAAGATTACAATAACATGTCAAAACTTGATAAGAACTACTCATCAGTAGGACTTCAATAAAAATTCTACACTAGAAGATCTCTAGGTCATGTTCTTTTTAGACGCCTCGGAGGATTATCGGGAATGGAGTGGGAATCAAGTTGAGAAACTAATGGATTTGAGTGGTTATGGAGCTTACTATGAACGGATAGGTATCTGGTTTGGGCTAACTCAGGAATATACGAAACATTAAGGCCTTAATGACAAATTAAGGGGCATTTCGAAGGATTTTGGGTTGTAAGGGTTAGATACGAGATGAATAGGATGGTTTATTAGAGCCCCAAAGGAGATTAAGATTTAATAAAACAAAACACAAGTATTATCTTTTTGTAAACCTTGAAATAGGAATAGGTATATCATAGATAGCTGTCATAAAATTATATTATATCATAGTTGACCTGATGTGAACAGAGAGTTTAGGTTAGATTGTAGGCAGAAAGTTCTAGGTTAAACCTCGACTTATCCCCAAGTACCGGGATAAACTGTTCTCGGATAGGGCAACTTTAGAAACTTTCACAGAGTTATTTCAAGATTGAATGAAAATAGGTAAACATTTTCTATTGTTAAGCTGAAGACTACTTTAACGCCTCAATTAAAAGTTAATTAATAGCAAATAATTAATAGGGATAAAGGTATCTCCACCCTAACGCAGGCTTTCCAGAAAGGAAGCCCGCAACACCTTACGTCAGTTTGCGCCCTTCAGTGAGATATATAATATTTAGATCATAAGCTCTTTGTTTTTTTTTTTAAATTGTAGTAACTTTATTTTTTTCTTTTGAAATTAATAGAAATAGTTTTTAAATGTAAAAAAAAAAAAAAAAAAAAAAAAAAAAAAAAAAAAAAAAATAAGTGTAAATGTTATAACATAGCAGATAATTTACATTCATTTAAAAAAAAAATGCCAAAATACAAATTAATTAAAATAAAAATAGCTTCAAAGGGGTTAAAAATACATCTCAGGCAGTTACGCGCGTTAGCAATGCTTCCACTAGTCGTTCCCTAGAAGTGTCTTTCAATTAATTTATCACCAATGTCGTCAAAGTGTTTCATTTTCGTGTTTGTCTTTACGAAGACATACTTTCACTATATCTCAACGAATGAATTGTAATATTTTTTTAGATTTTACCTATTATTAAGAACATAATAAAAAAAAATTTACGGCAATAATAATTAAGGAAATATTAAATATTTTATTTTTTAAACTATCGAAGAAATCGAAATAAAATTGTGATGGATATATTAGATGTATATAACAGTATTTTTTATTAAAAAGTCAAGTAAAAATTTCAATATGTGTATAACCGTTGTGGAAACGATATGTTTGATTTATTGAGAAAAATACAAACTAATCATGATTATTTATATATTTATATTTTTTTTGGTATTTATACCTTTTTTAAGTAAGTATTTTTTTTGCATTTTAATCTCTTTTGTTAGTCTATTTATTAAAATTTAAAAACTGTATAAAAAAATAAAATACAGAATAAAAATACAGTAAAAATACTGTATACAAAAATACATATGTATGTATTTATATGTATAAGTAGTATTTTTTTTTTTGTATGAATAGATATTTATGTGATAAATGTTTTCTTGTGAATTTTCTTAATAAATGTCTCAAACTCCAGAAAAAAAATTTATACGATTCATGCCAAGTTGTGGCATTTGGCAAAACCATATTTTAAACGAGCAATATAAATGTTATCCTTAGACTTTAAGTATCCTAATTATTCATAACGGTATAATATTTATATTAATTAATTAAAACGCATACAATGTTTTACCCACTCACTCAAATCTATCACTCAGTTCAAAGGTCTCATGAGACACACATTATTCGAAGTGTTAGATGGTTTAACACCTGTAGCACATTGGCAGCCACAGGTAGCTTCTGCACATATCATCAAGTTAGGATCAACAACTTTTAAATTAAATCCTTGAAAATGGATTCTTGATCAGCCAAAATTATTATTTTTATACGATTATACATATATATATATATATATATATATATATATAATCAAAAATAAATTATTTCACTATTTAATCATTCGAAAATTACAAATTTGAAATTAACCTTAGCATTAATTAAATAATTTGAAATATATTTATAAAACAAGCTGAAATTAATTTAAAATAAAAAATATATAAAATATTTAATGGGACAAGTATAAAGCATGTAATGAGAAAATAATTAGATAAATGTTTTCTTAATGTAATTCGGAATATATTATAATAAAAAAAAAAAAAATGGTTTTATGATTATTTCATTTTATTGTTTTGAAATTTAAAATAATAGAGTTGTTTTTATGTTGATTAATTCTCAAAAAAATAAGGCAAGCTTATATGTAGATAATAAATTTATCAATTAGAATTGATGATTAGATTTACATAATGATTAAAACTATTAGTAAAATAGCATGTTATATTGTTCAACTAGTTATCAAAGTTACTGTTACTACAAGAAATGTTTTGAATAAATTTCAGTTGAAGAAAATGGATTTATCGTAAATATTAAAAAAAAAAAATTGTATTACTAGGATAGATTGATGCATTAAATAGAACCTATTTTGACCCATTGTTCGTCATTATTTGCTTTATAAATACTAAACTAGATAAATATTCGAATAAATGATTTTGTTTATTTTCCGAATCATCGTGAACCATATTCAGCTATTGGAATTTGGATGAAAAAACAAATGTAATAAACTAGTTCTAATGAGTTTTAGGATTTTTTATCAACCCGAATTTTTACGGTGCTGCGAGTAGTAATTTTAGTAGTAATCTCTGGTACTTACTTTACCTAGATTGCTGTGAATTGTGCTAAGTAAAAGACAATCCGAAACATATAATAATGTCATGCATTAAATATTCTGCGGATCGATATCATTTTATAAATAAAATTAAAAATATAATAAATAAAGACAACCCTTCTTATATAGAGATAATATCAAAACTAATTTTCTGTACTAGAAGCGTTAGGTCATTTTATAAAATCCACTGGCATTAATTTATAAAAAAATCATAGTCTTTGATTGATTAAGATAAAAAAACAATTATTTTGAATAAATATTGTTTTTAAGTTGGCCAATGGCGTCTAGCTGAAGCCTAAAAAATATAATTAAAAAAAAAAAATTGTAATTTATCGAAAATATCGGTAGTATTACAGGAATGTACAGTGATCACCATTTCCCCTTCCATTCCCATTGACGACCATCACTTCTATTCTTCTTATTTTTCGCCTGGAGTGAGGAGGGGGGGGAGATGGAGGTGTGGGGACGGTTAAAGAGACAGACAGAGCCCTAGGTGCGAGTGTGTGCACGTGTGCGTGTACGTGTGGGTACGTGTGTGTGGGTCGATAGCTGGGGGGCGGTAACAGGTGTCGAGCTGGTGCGGGTCGATACCGCCCCCCTCACGGTGGAGGGGGCGGCGCATGCGCACCAGCCACCCCCCACCACCGCGCCCGCCGCTCACTCCACAGGGAGTGCCGCCCACGCGAGCCAGACTCCTCCATGCCGGCCGGCAGCCTGTAGTTCTATCGTCCGTCTGCCTCTTCTGTTTCTCACTCTACCTGCATTTCTGTCTTTACCACTTTCTCTATCGGTCCGTTCGGAGCCAACGGGTGTTCACCAAGCAGCTGTGAAAAGAATATTTGTCATTTTTGCAAGCACCGGACGACCAGACGAATACAGAGTAATCCTTTGACTATACATTGTTAAGTATATTATTAAGTAAATATAAAAGTTGTACAAAATTAATACAAAAAATAAAATAAATTGAGCAACGAGTTCGACTGTGATAAGTGATTAACTACAAGACCAGGGGCCAAAGCCCCTCTAATGAGAGGATGCCACGCTGCTATATGGTGAAGAAGGCGTGCAATAAATATTCGCGTGACACGAGCCCTAGTGGAGCTGCTCAGTGTCAGCAACAACCCCTGTCGCAGCATCAAGAGCATCAAGAGCAGCAACCGCAGCAACTGAAACGGCAGGAAGCTGACCTTCGGGAACCGCCTCCACCACCCGCGGCTCCCTACTACCCGCCACAACAAAACAACGCAGGTTAGTCTAGCTTATAATTGCCACTAATCAACCTAGAACAGACAACCCCAAAACCTCCTAAAACAAAAAAAGTACAATGTAAAAACGAACAGTATTTTTGTTTTCTTTCTTGTAGAAATTTAATTTACCACTGTAAGTATTTACCCCTGTCAAGTTTTTTTATACAGAGTGATTTTTTTCGTTGAGATTTTATCTATCAGCATACTCTCTCGATGCCACGCTTGCCCAGCATGCTCCTAATAAGCACGTTTATTATTATTTTTATTTTTTATGAAATAAAAATACAATGAAAAGTAAAATATTTTAGGAAGTAGAAAATTTCAAATAATTAGGTTTTTAAACAATGTTGCTCAAAAAGTATATAAAAAAAAAAGAACTGATACATTTGTACTAATTTTTAGTAACTGTCTTTAGTTGCATTAAAATCTTAATGGGTGAATAAATGCATTCGTGGTTCCTCGTTTTTATTTTCATTTTTTTATTTTTAAATCTAAAATAAGTATTTTTATCCTGAATAATATTTCACCATCATAGATGATATTTCAAATGTAAAATGTGACCCAGAAGCCTTTTAAAGGTTGGCTCAACATATGGAATGAGGGAATGAATCCCGCTAAGTTCAAGTTAAAGTCTTACAGGTGATCCTTATCACCTTGCTCTATACTTAGATAATAAATTCTGGGGGGAAATTTCGGAATTTTTAATTCTGCCAGTTAGAGTGAGTGGCATGCCTTATCTATGAATGATTCATTGAGGGGTTGTTGGATAGTGACTCACCGTTCTTGCCGACATCCCCCTGACCACCGCCGATGAAAAAACATCAACGTTTCTCTAAAATGTAATGTTGAAAATCAAAAAAGTTGTACATAGTTGAATCGTATGCATTTGCATGGTTTTATATTTTTTCTTTTTTTTAATTTAAAATTTACAAAATTCATTTTGTTTGATTAAATTCATGAGGGGCTTAAAAAAAAAAAAAATTATTTTTCCAAGTTTCATGTAGATTTTCGGGATTATTTTCAATATTTAAAGTATTTTATTTATTTATGGATTAATTATTTGAATTGAAACATTAATTTTCTTTTAATTATTGATGCTTTAAATTGATGATACTTATATAGACCAAGAGAATAAATATATGTATTTTTTAGTATGTATATATTTATATGAGTATTCATTCCTTGATATCTAGGTTTAAGTTTTAAGTTAAAATTTATTTAAAGAATAAGGAAATCAAGTCTTAATGCTATTATATATATTCATTTGTATTTAAATAAACTGGATCAAAAATGATTTAAGAAAAGGCAAATTTATATTGCATAATATGACAAGTTGTAATAGTTTTTTTATGTATTTATCGTTTCATAGTCTTAGTTTATTAATTAATATCAAAACTCCTTAAAGGATATATTCAGCAGGAATATATAAAATTTTGTGCATTTCCGTTGTTTGTAGTTGATAATGTATTAATAAAATTTATTCATTTAAATTATACACTGGCCATATTTTTACTTTTGTACTGATATCCTTGGTTAATTCAGACTTTCTATCATAGTATCATATAAATAAATAAAAAAAAAAATGAAAAATCATGGTTCATTTTAAGTTAAGGCTAATTACGTATTTATGAAATATTTTTATTTCATGACGTTATTAATAAACATTTTATATTTTATTTATTTATTCAAACTGTTATTTTATAAAATTAACAGTGACATATTACATATCTAAATTTTATATTAAAAAAAAAAGGAATATAATTCGGCGATATTAAAAAAAACATACTTGTATTAAAAAATAAATTAAAGAAGAATATGAAAAAATGCCTAAAGCGATAGTAAAGACTCCATTGCAGTAGAAACATATTATCGCCCAGAAAGAATAAAACACTAAAATAGTTTCTTAGTTTATTGCTAAAACTAAAATAAACTTATTAGTATAATGCTTTTAATTTTCATATTTATATAGCTAACTTTAGCTTTATTCACTTTATATCTGAAATAAAACCGTGATAAAAAAGAATATTATTATTTTACCGTAACTAAAATAAACAGAGCACTGCTAGCTAATATTAAACCGTCTGTATTCAGAAAAATGTATTGAAAAATATTCCAAATGTTAAATTGGAATATAGAGCGAATATTCTATCTCAAACACCGAGGGCTTATGAGATGTATATGTGTATATGTATATAACAAGAATTATTGGACTAGAAATCAAATATTTGTGTAAAACAGTAAGCCGCCTGCTGTCATCGGACCCACTTCATTGTGTATGGTTTGTTTTTCTGCTTTGATGATTTTTCCCTATCAAACTTTTTTTATTCGTTTTAAAAGAATATTAAAAAAGACCGGAATAAAAAAAAAAAAAGATTCTTTTGTCCTATTGAAATTGTAGTCAAAGTCCTAAAGTTTTAATAAATTTTATTCGTGTTTTCTTTTTTTAAATTTGTATATGAAAAAAAAAATCTATAAACGATAAAAGTTAAAATTCTAATAGTTTAATGAGTAGAAGGATTCATATAGTGTCCCGTTCAGACGGTGCCAGAAATTAAAGCCTAACTCAGGCCAAGTTCAAGCCGACCAAATCTAAGTAGCAAACTCAAAATTATTTTTATTTTATTTTTTTTAATTTAATAATTTCAGAAAGGTATATTTTACTCTTAATCTAAAATAATTGATTCAGATAGGTGTCAAAAATGTTCAATTTGAAAGATTGCATCCGTCACGACTGCAAAGAGGAGATGTAAGTACATATTAAAAATATGTATGCAATGAAATTGTTGCTAATGAGGAAAAGGCGAACTCCTTAGAAAAATTCTTTCGATGATCTCCGGCTCTTTAAATCTACTAAATCATATACAGGGTGAGTATCTCTTAGTGTAAAATTGGGTGAAACTAGATCACAAATTGCTACGTTTCCCATAAATGCCATAGATCTCATCTTTCTATTCCAATCCGTTGCAGATATACGATAAATCAAAGACTTTTTTGAGGAAACCACGTTTTTTCCTATAAAAATTCCATTTTTTAAATATTTTTCAAATTTTGACCACATTTTCGGATTTAGCATTAAATTTTTCATAATAGCTGAGTACCTGTAACCTTTAATTTTACAAACTTGGTATCTAAAGAACAGCTTGATCTTCACCTCTTGATCTTATTTGGGGAAGTCACAATTACTTATATATTGTCTTATATTACTTCAACGCTCACCGTTTTTCGAAAAAAAAACGTCAAAGCTCACAAAAACTTGCAAATTTAATCAGCTTTCGAATGATATGTTAAATGTAATGATTTTGTTTCAATTTTATGGAGAAATTCACTTTTGAAACCGAAAAAACATGGTGTTCTCATTTGGCATACAAATCAGTTACTTGTGTAAATAAAACATTATGACAATCCCTTAATGAAAATGTGCATTTTAAACATAATAATCTCTTCATTGGAGTAAAAAGCAAAGAACAAAATTATTGTTTAATAGAAAATAAAGGAAAACTGTCAATAAAGCGACACCAGATCATAGGACCTTATGTTATTACATTTATTTATTATTATTATTTAGGATCAATTTTATTAGATTTTCAATGTAATATTTAAAATCCAATCATAATCAACATAGACCTCAATTTCGCCCTTAGCTTCTGAATGCAGATTGTATTGAAGAATACAATTTTTGAGGTGAATTTTATGGGCAGATGAGTCTGTTTTTACACAGACACCATGGTGTTGGAAAATTATATTTTGCCGAACTTTAGATGGAATATAATACACTAAGAGATACTCACCCTGTATGATCCTAAATAAAATTTTTATTTTTATTTTTTTTTTTTTTTTAAAGAATTGTTCGTTTTCCTTCTCAGATATTCCCAGAAAGTAAATAAATAAACAAATAACTAATACTAATGATAATGTAGAAACAACATAAATATTTTGTAAAATAAAATAAAATATTTATTGTATGTAAGTATAGTAATAATTTAATATATTTATTAATTAAAAAAAAATAATGGAAAAAAAGTTATATACGAATGTCAGAAGCTGATTCACATAATATTTGCTGTTCTTTTTTACTACTTGAATGAACAAGGTTAGTGTAAAACAAGGGTTCGCTAAGCCTTTTATTTATTTATACGTATCTCATCTCAGACCTAATATCTATTTAGTAAAACCAGGCCCGAAACTAGGGAGGGGCAGAGGGGGCACGTGCCCCGGGCGACAGATTTTAGGGGGCGGCAAAATTTGAAAAGTTTATAAGAAAAGTATGTTATTAATAACCTTTTCAAAACAATAATAATACAATCAATATTGTTTAATTTTATTTCATTTTTTCTTCATAATTTATAAACTTTATTTTACTGTACTACGGAGGTATTGTATTTTAATGGTTTAGGAGGGTGGGAGGAGGGGGCGGCAAACTGATCTAAGCCCTCCCTGACTGATCTCCTAGTTCCGGACCTGAGTAAAACCATAAAAACTGAAGAATCAAAATTAAATGATTATTTTGAAAAAAACAATTTCCTATTTAATATTGCATAATTCAGTTAATTTCCTAACGTGAAGAGAGTCAAGACCACTTCATAATCCGTTTCCGATCATAGAGCATAACAGCAAAGATACACAGAATTTTCCTCGCTTAGTTTGAGTTGTCGGTTGGTCTTATTCTATGTTTTGTCATTTTTACAGCGCTATATTAGGAGTTTAGTCATTTATGTTGTAAATCTGTCGACACCGAATTTTCAACATGAATACAATTTTTCAACCTTAACTCTAACGTTAAACTAAAATTAGGTTTACGCCTCCTGAGATTAGCCTGTATATGAACAAACCCATCCCAGCTATAGGGGCCTTTAAATTATTAAGATGTCGTGTTATTGTGAGTTGCTACCGAAAAAATAAGGATCGATTTTTTTTTTTTTTTTAATTTTTCAATTATTATTCGTGGGAACGTAAAAAGCTTTAAATTATTAAGTGACAAATTATTCACTGTCGACAGTTTGAAATTTTAATTTCTTGTATAATGTAAAAGGTTCTAATTTCATAGACTATCTGAATTGCATTCTTTAAAAATTAATAAAGTTTTATAAGATATTATTTATAGCGTTTTAAGATAGTCACTTATTTTTTATGTATAAGAACTTAAAATTCTACAGCTTAAAATTTGTAGTTATCGATTTTTTTTCGGACCTCTAGTATTTATTAATGAATGCTTTTTAAGGAATGATGTTTCTATAAAACGCATACAAATTTAAAGTTTCAACAAAAAAAGCATAATTCGTATTTTCATGACTTTTTTTTAAATCATGTAGAAATGGATTTAAGCCTTTAAACCATCCATATTACTTATTGCCCACATTGAGGCAGATTGTAATACTTTCTCTAAATAAATGTTTTTATAATTTTGAAAAAAAAAAAGAAAAAAAACTTAGGAGATTAGTTTAGAGGAGGATTGGTATTTCAAAAAATATAATATAAGGAAGGTGACGTTTTTAGATAATTAAGAAAAAAGGAATAACCAACGTAACGTAAGAAAAAGGCATTTCAACACGGCTTTCAATTGTGAAATATTGACATCTCTGAAGAAACCATTAATTACACTTATATAAAGAGTTTAATGTATTTTGCCACCTAATTTATTTTATGTAAGATATAAAACTTTAAAAAAAAAAAAAAAAAAAAAAAAAAAAAAAAAAAAAAAAAAAAAAAAAAAAAAAAAAAAAAAAGTTTACAGAGACATATTAGGGGAGTGCCTTAACTAATTGTAAGATAAATCCGATTTATTTATTTGATGGTCACGGTGACGACACAATTAAAAATTAATTGATTGACTATTTTTATTGTTATGCTTACGACGCTTCCAGGAAATCATTACAGGAATAACTGTGAATGAATGAAGTGTTAAGTTGATGAAGGTGATAAGAAACATCTAGCATTTCGAGAAAACTGCCAATGTTTGGCAATCGGTAGGTTTTTCTAAAAAACCAATTTTATAGAAAAAAAAATAAAATAAAATAATCAGATTCATGAGTTTTTACCCATACATTGAACATATGTGAATAGAGGTAACACAGTTTTTCAAACATATTACTTATCACACTCAATCACTTGACCCTTTATTTACGGAACGTTCTAAATGAATCAAACACAAAATCACACTAAGAACTACTCTTAGCTACAATAACAATTTAATTATTTTTTATGTTTGTTAATTTTTAGTAACTATGTTTATTATATTCACATTATGAATATATTTAAATAGTCAGGAATCATTTTTTTTTTATATTTATTAAAAAAAAAAAATACACTGAATTATAAAAGGGATTTTCAATAGTTTAGGTAATAGTATGAAGCATAATGATTTTATAACCTAATGCAATGGTATATGTACATTGGTTTCACTGTTATTTATTTATTTTTTTTTCTATTTTAATATTTAAACATTAAAGGCAATACAATAATTTTAATGTTATAATTATAATATATAATCGCGTATATGTTAAACTATTTGCGAAATAGTATATGGTGGGTTGATGTTTTAATGGGTTGTTTTTTAGTTTTTTTGTAAATGAAAATTGACAGTCTATATAAGTCTATATTGCAATAATAATTAAAGCTCAATTAATATTTACTTTGTTCTTAATCAAGCGATTATAATAATTTAATTTATTTTAATTAGACTATGGTAAGGCGCAAACTCAATGTTTAATGAAAATGAGCGGTGAAATTTCTTAAGTTTATTAGCAATAATGCATTAAGCAGGAGGAATATTTTCGGGTGAATTCCTCGTTGCGATAGTAGTAAATAGTAAGTAAATTCGTAATTTCTGGAATCGAGATTAAAATTATATTGAAATGAAAATAAAAATAAAAGTTATTTTTGTACAATTAGTTCTTTATTAAACTCATAAATAATTATCGCTGTAACTGATCGAGTTGGAACACCGCCCTAGCAGGATTGAACCAGTAGCGAAGCCGGTCTATTCCAGTCAGTACTTGCATGAAACTGAAATAATTTTAGGTGGGCGAATAACGAAATCCTGACCTTTCCATTCCGGTTAGAACAGGTTGGCAACCTGTAGGATAGTGGGCCCTTACTGCGCTATGAAGGCATTACACAGAATAAGCAACCGAATAAAACAAAGTTCGATTTTACAATCGATTTATAAGCAATATTTTAAAGAAATTTGATCTGAAATTCTCTTTATATAATAAAAACAGTACAATTTAGTTAGCACTCATTAAATAAAATCTTATCGAATTTAAAAAAAAAAAAAAAAAGAAGTAAATTTGTTGACTGAATAGATCTTGCAGATTTATTTTGAGAGATCTGTCACAAAAAAAAAAAAAAAAAAAAAAAAAAAAAAAAATGACAAAAATAAGAAAACACTAATTCACTAATCCGCCATCTTGGCTTTAAGATTGAAGTTTTTTGCTTAATAGAAGCATTAGCTGTATTTTTTTTTTTTAAAATTGTTTTTTTTTTTTTTTTATACAAACGATTTAATTTTAAAATTTATCTTGCACAACTTTTTAGCCTTCAATTGAATTCGAACTGTAATGGCGGATACCGATTTTACACTTTTATGTTTCTTTTAATTTGTATATGTATGTTTCAAGAATAACTGATGATCACACTCGTTGTTGAAACATATCAATAAAAATTTTAAAAAAATGAATAAAAAAGCGGAAAATCGTTATTCGTTATTACAATACGAATTCTAACTTTTTCTTAAACAATGAAGCATAATTAAACAAATAAATGTATCAAAAGCTCAATTAATGAGGAACTATCAAGTATTTAAACGTGCTCTGTAAATTTATAAATGGCACAATTCAAACATAAAAATCCCAGTTTTACTGGAACTGAACAAACAATGGATTTTAAGAAAAAAAAAAAAGACTGAATACTGACTGCTTTTGTAAATATTCATTTTTTTTCTATCGATATTTTTTTATTTCTCGTCACATTTATTTTTTTTTTAACTTTTAAAAATATATATGTTTTCTGACTTAATTATTATAGATGAATATAGTTATATTTTTTTGCCTTTTTAACTGTACAATGAAATTGATATAAATGAGGTCTAGAACAAATAATTTTATGTTTTGAAATGTCTGTGGCAATTTGGGGTTATGAGAACCCTTCGGTATATATTTTTTTGTAATAGTGTCTAATGAGCTTATAGGACTACTACAGAGATGTACATTTCTTTGTTAATTATTGTTGAAAAAATTCCAAATTCCTTTTTCCTAAAGTACGATTTTTGCACTTACACGCTATTCACAGGTGCCACAGATACATGATAATGATTAAGACAAAATCCTGATTTGAACTGTGAAAGGTACAAATTATAATTAGGAACTAATTATTAATATATGTACCTTTTTATTTATTTTCGCACGATTTATAATACATTATTGAAAGATTTAAAAAAAAAAATTCAGAATTTTATACAATATTTTATTTTTATACTTTGAATTATAAATGAATTGGCCACTCGAAGCTCACCCCACCTACATAATGAAAGTTAAAACATCCGTAAAATGAAACGAATGCCGAGCGTACCTGACAATAAATTACATTCTTGTGGGTTGCAAAAAATAAAACTAGAAAATAAAGATAATTATGAAAAATCTAAACTAATGAAAAATAACTCACCTTTCCACACTCGAGAGAGAGAAACACTTTATTAAGCGGCCCAGTTAGACATATGATAATATTCAATTATCAATTAAAATATATTTAATATTTAAAAGATATTAATGTTTATCAAAACTTATAGTTTTCTATTTGAGAATCGTGCCTATAAACAAATGAAATGTCACATGGAGACAAAAAATGTGTGAATAAATAATTACACATTTAATATTTTTCTTCTTTTTTTTTTTATAGAAATTCTTTTTCTAATAAGATGAAAATTCACAGGTGATTTCCGATAAAAGTATATACATTTTTTGGATGTTGCTGATTTAGCTACCTTTTCATAGTTATCTCTATAACCATTCAAATCCACTTGCAACTTTCTTCCCATTGTATTTTATTTAACCCTTGTAGGGATCTGGATGGCACAATACATTCTAATATAAACTTTTATTTGATAAAACTTTTATTTAAGTTTTAACAATGTATTTTTGTCTTACAAGCAATTTATATGTCATATTTTCATTTCAATGTATTCAGTTGTAAATTTCAATAAACATCTACAAAAAAAAAAATTTTTTATCATAAAAACAAAAAATAGATTAACATAAATAAAATTAAAACGTGAGACACTTATTATTTATGCATAAGAACTTACAGTCTAAAGTTTCTAGTTATCGATTTTTTTGGAGCCTCTATTAATGAAAGCTTTTTAAGGAATAATATTTCCATAAATCGAATGAAAATTTGAGTTAAAATAAATGAAGCATAATTCATAGCATTAGTCACATTTACTAAATTTATTTTTATTTCATTGTATTTGTTGGTAAATTTCAATAAATAGCTACAAAAAAAAAAAAAAAATCATAAAAATAAAAAATATATTAACATCAATATACTTAAAACAAGAGACAAACATCAATATAATTTAAACAATTCAGGAATTATCCGGGGAATAAGAAAATATCTAATGCTATCTAAAGTTTCTTATTAACCACATATTTGGTTTAAGACAACTCATTATCATGCAATAAATAGTGGTGTAATTTTTGTATAACTATTGTTATTATTAACTAATGATTAATCAAAAAATATTAATTTAATTTTTTTCCAATTTATTCAGAAACGGATGATATTTGAATAATTAGAGAGATATTGTTCAACGTGAGGGGTTACCCCATAGGATGAAGGTAACATCCGGAGTGTTGCCGGTTTAGCCTAACGGGGTCGAAGCAGGGGCAGGCATTGTCCTACCTGGAACAAACCGACCGCAATGGCAAAGCAATATATCACCAAGTTAGTTCTATGTCCCGTTCTATCCCCCCTCCCCCCCCACTCCCTCCCTCTCTATCTCTCTCTCTCTTCTGTTGAATGTTCCCCCCGTCCGATGAGTAAAAGGTGTAAATACACTCCTTTCGTAACACACTCTACTGCATTGAGGTCTGTTCTACACTTGTACATTTAGATGGAAAAGGCGCCTTTTTCTTCGTATTTTAACAACTTTATAATATGAAAATAAATATATAGGTAACTAGATAGTTAGATAACTAAATTTGTTTACTCCGAAAACATTTAGAAATTATTTATATTCAATTGGACAATGAACATGAACAAAAGTCCGTCTGTAGGGATATTCTTATTTTTATTTGATCTATATAATAATAAATATAACTAAAAAAAAAAAAATTAAATTAGCATTTTAACAACTTGTGACATATAAACCTATAACACGTAACTATCATATAATCAAATTTTAGGATCATAAAAATTCGCATTTATGTCAAGTTAACCTATTTTTAATTAGACATGTTTACAACTATTCATTAATTAGTTTTTTATGTAGCACTTAAAAATAATTCATATTGTTAGAAGTGGGTCTTATATATTTCTTCGTTAATAGTTCGCCTAAGAAGGTCTGAATTTAAAGATATCTTCTGGCGTAGCAAAGGGCTGCTTAAAAATCAACAATTTATTGTAGTGTGAGAAGTTAATGGTGGAGAAGTCAGATAAGAACCTATCTGCTGATACTTATTTTATTGAAAAGCCTCAAATTATAGCATAGAATGAAAAAGAGAAAATAATGCAAGATATTCCTCACCGATATTTAAATGTAAGCAAAAAATTTTTTTTTTTTTTTTTTTTATTGAAATACATGTACAATCTGCCTCAATTAAGGGCAATAGGTAACAGTGCTAAAGATGTATTCATTCATACGTTATATACAAGTACTCATACACACAAAATAATGATAATAAAAGATAAAAATAAAAACAAGTAATAATTATAAAAATAAAACTAATAATTCAATTATCAAGAATAAAATGAAATAATAAGAATCAAGTAACAAAAATATATATATATATATATATATATATATATATATATATATATATATATATATATATATATATATATATAAAATAATAATAATAAAAAATAAAAATAAAAAGAATAAGATACATTCTTACTATATGTACAAAACAGACACACTCAGCCTGGGGACCTCGAATCGAGCCTATTCCCCAACTTATTGGGGGTCTAGGCCAGACCTGTAGAGATCCCAGCGCTGCTCTCTCAGCTGCATCACTGGTAATATCCAGTGGAGGCTGAGTGGGCGCTATAGCCACATATGCTCTGGGCATGAGTGGAGAAGCTGGTCAGTACCAGGACTCCAGCATAGCATTATATTACAAAAGGTCTCGGGGCCATTGCCGTTTCAACCTTCTGGGAGGGTTATAGGGATGGTTAAGACTGGATAGGGATTGGGCTAGAGGATTGGGATGATTGGATAGATTTTGATGAAATTTCGAGAATTTTGAAGGAATGAGATCTAGGACAAAAGGTATTCTTAGGTCATTGTGTAGGGTTTTGTTTGTAACATAATAAGGTGCATTGACAATTGTTCGGAGGACTTTGGATTGGAAAGTTTGAATGCGTTTGATATTGGATTGTTTTGCTGTCCCCCACAGTTCAAGTCCGTAGGTCCAAATTGGTTTTAAGATTGTTTTGTATATTAGGAGTTTGTTGTCGACTGAAAGATGAGAATTCCTGCCTAGTAGTCTGTAAAGTTGGCTGAATCTCCTATTGAGTTCTTGTCTTTTGAGTCTAGTGTGAGGGTTCCAAGTTAGTCTAAAGCAAAAAAAAAAAAATCACTTAAATGCCAAGTAGTAATTTATAGGTGATATTTTTTAAATATTATATTTATTGAAAATAAAAACTTTTTGATAATATACAAGTAACACAACTGATTTACATTTAACGACATGCATGAATGGTGTAGAGAATACTATTGGGTCCAATTGCTAGAACCCCAATAAAATCAAAGGAGGAAGAACAAAAAAAAAATATATATATATATATAAAATGAAATGAACAAGTTTATTTTATTGTCGTATTGCCGAAATATGCGGCAGTACTAAACTGGCTATATTCAAGACTAGAACTGGTTAATTATACGTTGAAAAGAAACATTTATTTTGTTAACACTAAATAAGACTTAACAATGTATATATGCCATTCATTTTATACTATGTGATAGGATCGATTTTATTTTTTGACAAAACTTTCATATAAATAGATTCAACATTGATAGCCATTTTTATAAAAATTAAAAAAATAGTATATGTGTAAGTGTTCCTTCTCTGTCATGTTTATAGATAATGGCATAGTTGAAAACAAATCATTGTCCTCATGAATGTGCATTTCATTTTTTTATAGACACTACATTACAATTTCTGCTATAGCATTGTCTACTATTTTTTTCTGAAAAAAGGTATCTTGACAACTTTGTGTGCTCTTAAAAATAATAATTTAAAATTCAGAAAGCATACTCCGGCCATAAATATACCATTATTTTTGATATATTTGTATGTCATTTTAATCCATCAGGATTACTTACTCATAGATTAAAATTTTACGTAATTTTTAAACTTAAAATCGGAGCAGGCCAACAATTACTGCTATGCGTCAATACGTTAATATGTCATTGAAGGAATAGAAAGATTATTACCGATAAACAAATACAACTTTAATTATTACTTAAAATAATCTAAGTCTTTTACCTGTGAGAGCGGATAAAGCTGCTAATGGAATACTAGTTTTATGCAGTTAAGTTTGGGAAGAAACTAATATACTTCAATATTATTATCTGAGCTATATTCAATTTAAATTTAAAATTTTTGTTATTTTCGAGCATCAAGTTGCAAATGATTGACAATAAAGGTTATCGATCTTCTCTATTTATCTCTTTTTAACGAACCGACTGAAATTCGATAACGAGCTGCTCTTGATTATTCATGGCTGCCTGCGCTTGTCGTCCGAAGCCCAATATACTTCAAACATAAATTAATGCTTCATATTGTTTAATGGAAGGCTTCGCTTATTAAAAAGCTGATCTAAAAATAATATGTTATAAATGAAATTAAAAATTCACAACATAATATTATTTATTATTTCTTTGTAAATATGGGTATTTTTTTTTTTTTTTTTGAAATATTATATATTCTTATTTATCGTGGAAAACCCAAAGGATAGCTTATTGATTCTCGTGGTGTCAAAACTTTATTTAGGTGTGTATTCTTCTAATTACGCCATAATTAAGTATTTCTTTTAATTCAAATAATTTTCTTTAAAAACAATAAAGAAATGCGTAATTGTAATTATCCAATTTTTGGACAAAAACTTGGTTGGATTTATTAAATTCCACCTACCGCGAACAGCAACTATTTTCTTTGCATCTGCACAGCTTCTTATATGAGACTCAAAGGATGGTTTTTCTTTTCTCCTGTTGTTATTTTTTTAATGTAATCTGTCATTCAATATATTCCTGTGTTATACACGATTATAAAACGCATAAAAAACATCGAAGACCAAGGAATTGCATGCATGCCAACGCCATTTGAGGTAATAGGAAGTAAAATGAAGAGAATTTCGGAAGAAATGGTCGATGTTTTCTTTCCTCGGGTAATGAAAATAAATATTTTATCAAGTGAAACATACTTTTTTTTTTTTTTTTTTTTTCTTTTCCCTAACCTCCGACTTTATTATAAATTCATACAAAGAAAAGAAAATTATGGTAATGGATCTTTTATTGCCTTTCGGCATTTTAAGATTTATTTGTAGCTCTGCTATCTTTGGAGGGTCTTAGTCTGCTGGAGGCAATCCGTCTACACGTCGAGTGCGGAGGAAGCACTCTGCCGGCAATGGTGGGTATCGGGTCAGTCCGTATGGTCTGAGCCCCTTCCCTCGGCGAGTACGTACGCTAAGGGGATCGTGCCTTGCCACCTCCCAGGCCTGGGAGACTGGGCTATGTCCTTGAAGAGAGGGTTGGCACAGTAGCTCAGCCCGTCAAAGAATTTGACGTGCCGGCGACTGATAAAGGCCGGGATCGTGGGCATCCTCTGCTGAAGTTTCAGCCTGAGGGATATCTGGGGAGAGCTAAGGAGGTGATGGAGGCGGTATGTCCGCGCTGGGCCAGCTCGATTCTGCTTCTGACATGCGTCGAAAAGGTGAGGTGCCTGTCGAGACTGACGCCAAGGTACACGATGGAGCTGGAGATGGTCTGCTCGATGCCATCCACTGTAAAACTCTTCGGCAGTTTTGAGATTTACCGCGCTTACTGAAGGACATAACTATGGCGTCAGTCTTTCTAGAGTTCACCTTAATGCCGCATGTCTTCAGCGCCTCGACGATGGTGGAGGTCGCCCTCTCAGCCATCTTGAGGGCCCGGCCGGGGTTGAGGCTGGACGCGTAGACCACGATGTCGTCAGCGTATGCAGCCACTACCGCCTCAGGTTGCTTTATGAATACGACTGGTGCCGTGAAGATGTTGAACAAGATTGGCCCCTGCACTGACCCCCTGAGGTACACCACAGGTGGTGGGGACAGGCGAAGACAGGCTCCCACCGACCCGCACAACGAATGATCTTCCGCTGAGGTTGCTTCCGATCAGTCGGCACAGGGCGACGGGAAACCGGAAATCCTCCAGTCGGTGCAGCAGCAAGGGGTGCGAGACGCAATCGAAGGCTTGAGTGCAATCCAGCGAGATGAGCGCCGTGGCCTTGTTCCGATGGTGTGAGCCTGGAGTTTGGCCAGATGATGTTCACACGCGACACCTCTCTGGAAGCCTGTTTGCTCTGGTGGAATAACATCTTCACGGCGGCAGTAAAACATACTTTTTTTTTTTTTCTTTTTTTTTTTTTTTTTTTTTTTTTTTTTTTTTTTTTTTTTTTTTTTTTAACCTCCACCTTTATTATAAATACATACAAAGGAAATTAGGGTATTGGATCTTTTATTGCCTTTCGGCATTTTAAGATTTATTTGTTGCTCTGCCATCTCTGGAGGGTCTCAGTCTGCTGGAGGCAATCCGTCTACATGTCGAGTGCGGAGGACACACTTTGCCGGCGGTGGTGGGTCATATCGTGTCAGTCCGTATGGTCTGAACCCCTTCCCTCGGCGAGTACGTACGCTAAGGGGATCGGGCCTTGCCACCTCCCAGGCCTGGGAGGCGGGGCTATGTCCCTGAAGAGACGGTTGGCACAGTAGCTCAGCCCGTCAAAGAATTTGACGTGCCGGCGACTGAAATTTTCGAGGGATTCATAACTAATAAAAATGTAAAAAAAAAAAAAAAAAAGACAATGAAAATAGAATTTATAGAACATTTGTAAAATGATGAATTTATAAAATATAAATAAAACTTCAGCATTGAATGAAAAACTTCTTAAACCTCAACTATCCACGTATTAAATCAACAAACGTTACAAAATAAAAATAAAAATAGTTTGTTGCGGTTTTCAGTTAATAATAATATTGGGTATAAAAAGATCCGCTAACGTCATCCACGTATATTCTTTACCGATCGTGAACGTTAATCCTTAAAAAAGTAATACATACTGAAGGAAAATCTATAAAAACTATATGAATAAAAAAAAAAATTAAGAAATTTACGATTAACATGTACGATTTTCAAGGAATGAAATTAAAAAAATAAATTCCTTTCTTTCATTAATTTAAATAACCTTATTTTATTCAAGACGCATATAGTAAATATTTAAATAAATAAATAAACGAAACGGCTTTGCGAACCCAAATGCTTGATGCCGACACTTCCAATCTCTGACCACATACTTCTCGCCATCCAATCCCTTCTAAACGAATACCCGCAAGATCATCTCTTCGGACTCGATCCTCTTATTTCTAGGGTATAGGAGATTTGGTCGTTTACCTCGGAGCCTTACCTTTATTTTATTATCTTCTAAGGGATTGGATCGGTTTTAAATCCTATGAGGTTATATATATCCGAATTTAACAATATCAACCGGATAAATATCTCTTAATAGTGTATTCTTCTGAATTATAAAGTTTTCACAATCTTTTTTTCGGTCCAAATATTTCACGAAAAACTTTATTTAAAAAAAAATTCAAGTATCATTCTTCCGTTAACGTTAACGGCCTGTTTTACATCCGCAAAGAATTTCAGATAAATTAAAAATGTTTTAATATTTATTTTTCAAAATAAAAAAAAAACCCACTCAAGAAAAAAAAAATCAAAAATAAATAATTTAACGTAAAAAATTAAAACTAATTAAAATGACTAATATGTATATATAAATAGAAATCTCTTTTTCTTACTCACTTCCACCCTGGTAATTAATTCCTTCTAAATTTAATTTTACTCTTGTTAAATTATTAAAAAACAATTTATGTCAGACTTCGTCAATGTATTTCTTTAAAGAGGCAATTTCCAGTTATGTAAATACTCAGCTTATATTTACAGACGGATCAAAAACTGATGAAGGTGTGGGTTGCTCAGTGATTATAGGGTCAGTAGTAATACGCTACTCATTACCATGTGTCTTTTTTATTTTTTTGGCAGAATTGTATGCTATTAAACTAGCCCTAGAACATATAATAAAAATAATTTTTAGGAAAAAAAAAAAACCGACTTCAAGATTAAACCTATATAATCAAACTTGAACTAAAAAATAAAAAATAATATTTTAATTGCTTCGAAACAAAAACCATTAAATGACAATCAACGAAATTATCGATACTTATATACCTATTCACAATTTATGATCAGTTATTTTTAGAGTAGGTGCCAGCCAAGAAGGGCAGTTTAATCTTGCCTTTGCAATAAACTTTCGAATGGCCGGAGACAGTGGTGTGGCGGTGATGAAACAGTGGAAGCATCTTTACAATTACCATTTCTTTTCAAATTCTGTTTTTTTTTTTTTGGTTGGCATCGACTCCAAAAATAACTGATCATAAATTGTGAATAGGTATATGAGTATCGATAATTTCGTTGATTGTCATTTAATGGTTTTTGTTTCGAAGCAATTAAAATATTATTTTTTATTTTTTAGTTCAAGTTTGATTATATAGGTTTAATCTTGAAGTCGGTTTTGTTTTTTTCCTAAAAATTATTTTTATTTTTTACTTTTTAGTGGTGAGTATATTTTTGTTTACCATATACAGTCAATTCTCGATCTTCAAGCTACCCTGAAAAATAGTTCGACTTACTGAACAAAGAATTATAGAGTTTATCATTCCACTTATCTGCATGTAAATGGGAAAATTGAACACAAAATTGTAGTTGAAATCATTACGTAAATTTTCATTAATGGGAAAGTTGTTTGTACATACATATAAAATCATTGATACAAAAAATTAAATACCCGGTACCAATTTATCATATAACTTTCTGCTGAACTGCGCTTTTTTTCTGAGGGTGCCTATAAGTGAACTTACCGCCTTCCACCAGTGGCGATCTTTTTTTTATTCTTTCAGATGGTTGAAAGAGAACTACGCGGAATTCGGAGTTCACTAGCAATAAACGCCCAACTTCTTTCTCATTTCTCCACTTTGCAAATCAATTTTAACTTTCCGTTAATTGAAAGAATTTACAATAGCCACTGTAAAATTATTCACTCGAGTGAATAACTAATAATAAGTGACTGATGTAACTATAAATGGAAAGATAAACAATGACGGGAAACCGGAATATAAATTACACATGAAATTCTTTTAATTTGAGTTCGAGTTATAGAGGCGATGACTTCTAATAGTTCGTTTCATAGAGGTGGTCCTAGATGTTCTTTCTTCTTCATCAAAATTGATTAAGAATTGACGGAGGTTCTCAACTCGTCTGTATTTTTTTTTTCTGTGTATGTTACGCGATTACTCCGTCAATTCTGAATCAATTTTAATGATTATTTTTTAGATCGGTTGGGCATACGTTGGAGATGGTCCTATAAAAAATATTTTGAAATCAACGCAGCAATTTTTAAGATAAATCAAAAAAATAGTTAATAAGTGATTATATGAACTGTTTTTTTGTTTTTTCTTAAAAAGTGCTGCGTTGATTTCAGAATATTTTGTATCGGACCACCTCTGAAGTATTCCCTATAGATCTAAAAAAAAACATCAAAATTGATTCAGAATTGACGGAGTAATCGCGTAAAATACACACAAAAAAAATAAAAAAAATACAGACGAGTTGAGAACCTCCTCTTTTTTGAAGTCGGTTGAAAACACTTGATATGGACCAAAAAGAATACTTAATTTGTTCTGACTCACTTTCGGCTCTTACAAGCATTAGCAACAAAAACCATAATGTTAAAAACTACATAATATCTGAAATAGCCAACTTAATTGAATCCATTTCGAAATTCAAAATTATTAACTTTATGTGGATTCCGGGACATTCAGGAATAGAAGGTAATGAACAAGCGGAGTTAGCAGTCAAAGAAGCGTGTTCCCTCTTTCCATTACCCTCAATCCCTACCCCTATAACAGATCTAAAATTATTCTTAAAACGTCAGATCAATATAGTTTGGCATGAAAGATGGCTTGGAACCGACAGCAACAACAAACTTAAAAAAATTAGACCAATTCCAGGACCATGGAAAGAAGAACCAGGACCAAGAAAAGAATAAGTCATCTTTACAAGACTAAGAATTGGACACTCAAAATTAACCGACAGTTACTTATTGGAAGACAAACAACCCCCAAAATGCAACGAATGTCAGGTAAATCTGACTAAAGAACACATTATTATTGAATGCCAAAAATACAAAAAGCAAAGAAAAGATAACGGCCTGACGAATCAAGGCATTGCAACATTACTAGAAAACAACTCGTATCTCCACAAACACATTATTCAATTTTTAAAAGAAACAAACTTGTACAAGAAATTATAGTTCTGAACCTGAGTATGGTGCCTCTAACCAAATGTGGTGGTACATGGCACCAAAATGTAAATAAATATCTAAAAAATGCGACCCTCATACACAGCTTTTGAATCCTTTCAAGTGTACGGTAGTTGGTTGCACAAGTTGAACTCCACACAGGTGAGGCATTCGTAATCGTATGCATACGTGGAGCAGGCTTGAATAACTGTTTTTTACATTATAAATTTATTTTTGGGACTTAATTTGGATTTTTTGTGAAAGTAAGGGAACATCTTGTATATATTTATTTATAATAATTTTTTTTTACTTTTTCTATTTTATTGTTTTCTATTTTATGGGTAAGTTGGAGATCTGTCTAGCGTTAAACCAAGGTATTTTAATGATTTGGACCAAGGGAATTTTTTTTTTTTTATGTTTCTTAACAGTAGGCGCGAACTAAGAAGTTTTTCATTAGAGAAGTAAAATGCTTTCCTAGATATTAAAGAAACCTGGTACATTGAACTAAATCCATGATATAACAATATTGTTTAGAATACAAAGCAATATCTTTGAAAAATATGCCTAAATTCGTATTATTATTATTAGACATTCAAGGTTCATGATTCACATTAATGTTTAAATTTTTTTTTTTTTTTAATAATTTTTATTTAATTTTTTATAAATGCTATTTGTTTGTTTTTAATTTCGCTGTTGTTATCATTGTAATAAGAGATTTCTCTTAATAATAATTCTTTTAACAAATATTTTATATTTAAGTAAATTTAAGTAGGATGGATAAAAATTTCGTCCTATTTTAAGAAACAATTGTGATCCATCTAAAATATTTTCAGTTATCGTATCGTGGTTTTAACTGTCTAGTTAAAAGTTCCTTTCTTTGAATTTAATGAAATAAACTTGTGGGTTGGACAAGTTTTAAAATAAAATATAAAAGCAGTACTTATATTAAAATGGTTTGGGCTACTTTCAATATTTAAACAATGCCCTAATGGGATGCAATGCCCTGTTTTCCAGCTACTACATCATAAATTTCAACGCGTAATTCGAAAAGTTTATTTTTGAGCTGACCTCATACATAAATCTATGCTCCGAAACATTAATATTCACGGTGGGATAAAAACAAAATTTCAAATAGTAAATTGATTCACGGCCCTACGGGCCCGTATTTTACAAATCTCCGATCTCAGCACTTTAAGTAATTACTGCTGTAGTCAGAACGCTGAAACTTTTTAATTTGACATAACATCCAAGTTGGAATCGATTCTCCTAAATCGGGCTGCTTTAAATTCTAAAACCACGGTTCTGATCGTGGCGTGTTTCCTTGGGGATATTTTGCATATTTTTGTGTAAGTTGAAAATTTCTGTTATCTTGTGATAATTCTTAACATGGATTCACGTTCTGGAAGAAGGAAACTGAACACGTCAGTACAGTTACGGTCTATGAAATAGGTCTATCATAGTTTAAATTATAAATCAATCAAATAAAATTATATAAATTTTGAGAGTTTATGTTATTTATTATCTTATTGTTTATTGCACATTGCACACACACAAAAAAAAATTGAGAGTCGGATAATCCCTGATATTTCATTCTGAAATTCATCTTGAGGTCGCACAAATCGTTTTCTGTAGCCAAATGTTTAAAAAAAAAAAAATTATATTCTTATCGCTAGTAATCCTTCACTCTGAATGATTTAATTTATACTTAAAATTTATTTCCTAGTTTTAAAAGTGATACAAACGCAATGGAAATTGTGAGTCAAATAAGAGTGGCAGTGGAACGTACTGATGAGAAGGGTTCATAAGAGCTCGAATAAACTTCAGTAAGAAACTTCCACGATATTACGCTAGTAAAAAAAAATCTCAAATTCATACTTAGCAACCTCAGATCAATGATCAAAATTTATTTACATGTTAATTAATTGATAACCAATATTGCACAATATTATAGATATAAATATTTGTATACTTATATTTATATTTGTATATTGTATGCTATAGTCCTGGGACAGTATGATGTATCATTAATATCAGTATTAGTACAACTCCAATTTGTATATACAACCCTGTTAAAATATAAAAAGAAAACAATGGGTAATAAGGTAAGTATATAAACAATATAAGAAACAAAATGAATAAACATTAGAAATGGAATGAAATGAAAGAATAAACTGTATTGTGGGACATACTGTCCCCTAAGAATAAACATAATGCAGTTAAAAGTACAATTGCCTGGCCTATTATTTACAAATTAAATGCACCAATAATTGAATGGGTCAGCCGATAAACGTTATAAGTGACAAACATAAACTTTTGAGTAATCAGTGAAAGAAAATTATAATCTAAAGTTAGTTTTGATGGTTAGATTTTATTTTTCAATATAAATTTGTTATATTTACATGTATAATGACATAATGGAGTACTATATCATGCTTTGGCGCACTATTATAAATTTTAAAACCTCTGAAATAGGCACTTTGGAAAATTTCCTTGAACGAACATTTACAGCATATATTTTTTGACAGAAAAAAAAAATTAAACTAAATAAAAATAAAAATATGAAATAATAATAATAACAACATAAAATACAATCGTATATATATGAACTTATAAAAGAAAGAAAGAGCATTTTAGAGAGAATAGAAACACAATTTTTAAATTAAAAACTAAAGAAATAAATTGGAAGTATATGTATATATATATATATATATATAACATTTTACATATTTTTATTGATAAATAACACCATTTTTTCTTTTTTTTTTTATTAATTTAAAAATGTTGTTTAGCACTTTTGCTTCTAATTAACGTAATCGGAAAGTAATAAAAAATAATGATTTTATAAAAAATATTAAAATATAGGGTAAAGCGGATAGTTGTTGACAACTTTCAGGCAATTTTCAAACTATAAACTATAAATTAAAAAGAATAAATATAAACTAACTTTAAAACAGCAACAATAAGCAATATTAAATACAATGAATTTTTAATAAAACTAAAAAAAAAAAAAGTTATTTTAAATTGATATTTATCAAAAGGAAAACGAAATTAATATTAAGTTGAACTAAAATAATTAATCACAGTGGCTATAATTAAATTAAATTTTATATTTTTTTTTCTGATAAATAATTCTTTGATTTGAAGTTGGATGTCATTGGGAATAACTTTGTAGGTACGAAATGATTAGAAGCGAAATATAGGTGGTTGTAGCTCAGCACACAGTTATGGAGTAGCCTTGATACGGCTTCTTGAACGACCTTCCCAGAATAATGTTATTACTGTAATACAGTTATATTAATTCGGAAAGGAATATACCTGTAAATAAACCTTGTGTTATACAATAAGATGTGAGTAAATGTGAGCGTGAGAGGGACTTGCCGACACTCCAAGAAGACTCCGATATCTGGATCGAAGATTGGGTAGAGGAGGTTCTCATTACAGAGCCCGGCTGTTGACAGATGGCAGGTTCGGATTGATTAATAGGTCCCATTGGCTCCTCAATGGACCAGTCTCTCAGCACCGGCTTTTGGCAACTGCTAACTCAGTTAGCGATTATTGATGAAGGCGAGGATGTCTTGTTTTGGGCGTAGGCTACTGGAAGGGTGGAAGGAGCCACTCCCGATAAATTACTAGTTGCTCTTTCTGTAAGATTTCAACGTGTTTTGAAAGCAGCCTCTAGGACGAAATTCGTATCAAAACTTCACACTTAACCTCGGACCTGTATCCGATTTGTGCTAACACAAGAAACATGTCTACCATTATATCTTCACAAAGTGCTAATTCCTACTGGCAAACCATTGTTTGCAACTTTGATAAGACGCTGTACGGAGGTGAAACAGGTGTGTGGCAACAGCTGTACAACGCTTTAGTTTCTCGACTGCTCGAGGAATGGCATTCAAAATTATATAATTTGCGTTTGTCCGTTTATCAAAACACGACAGGTATAGCACACGTTACCTTAGTGAATAATAGCAAAACACCGAAAAATTCCTTATTTAGAGACCGGTAAAACAAGTGTGACTCGGTTGAAGACCACATCTGCGAAGGATAAAGGACGTTAAAGAGAACTTAAATAATAAACACTAAAATAAGAAATAGAACTGGAGCATAATTTTAAGTAAGTAAAGCAATAAACCAAAAAAAAAAAAAAAAAAAAAAAATTCTATTCTTCCACTTGACTAAAAATGTGATTATTCTTATTGATTTACGTAACCATATACATTAACCAGGGCTTTTATATCGTAATAATATATTACGATCAAAAAAATAAAAACAGTTTATAAAACATTGAATTATTGGGTTGTTTCAGAAATAATACAGGTTTTAAACATTCATTTTGCTTAGACATGTGCTTAGCAAGTAAACAGAGATAATTATTAACTTTAGTCCATTAATTGAGGAGTTTGCTGCGCGAAGGGTGCAGGTCCATATTTGGTAATTGCTGGGAAATCGAAAAAAAACTGTTTTTTAATAAATGTTTTTATTTCAACCCAAAAGACAAAATATCAATCGATGACAAACAGATTTATTCAATATTTGAGAGTATATTGAAGCAGATAATTTTTGAAAAAAATAAGATAAAAAGTGGGACCTGCATCATTCTTGCACTAAACACGTGAAATAATGCTTCTTTACCACCATTTTTGAGAAAAAAAAACAAAAACAAATTTCCAGCAAGATATCTTTTATTCGGTTACAACAATCAAACGACTATGGTTTACCATCTACACAAATACGAAGAAATCAGTAAAAAGAAACAGGATGCAGATCCATAAGAACGTATAATTCCTTTATTTATTATCGGATCTATATCGTTCTAGTACTAGTCAATCCACCACTTTTTTTTTTTAATATGGCATACATTTGCACCCAAAACGGTCTAAATATGGATCTGCACCATTCTTGCAGCAAACTCCACAATTATAAACAATGTTGATAAAGTGTTAACTAGATTAGATTAAGTGTTAAATTTTCTATGAGTCAGGGCCTCTGAAATTCAACATGTCAAAACAAGATTTTCGTCAAAGTTTATGTTCCGAGTTCAAAACTGGTCGAGGTGCGGCCCGAACTGCAGAGAAGTTAGTGTTGACCACTCAATATTATGAACCACACAAAATTATAATAAATGTTTTTTGTCCCCTATAAAATCGAGTATTATTTTTTCACTAAACTAACAATAAGGTTTAAATCCTTGCGTTCATTACGTCTTGCATTCGATAGTGAATAGGTCTAATGTAATTTTAAATAGATTCTTGAAAAATATGAGCTCTATATAATGCAAAACTAATAAATCATATATTTGTATTTTAATTTTTTTTTTAATATTTTTATTTAATGTATGTTTTTTCATACTTGCCCACCTAGTATAAAGAATATGGCGGCGTCCGCAATTACAGAAAAATTAAAATTTTAGTCGAGAAAATTAAAAACAATTTTATGCTGCTATAATAGTCACCATTTTTATTTTTTAGAACCCTCATTATCATTAAATATTTCATTTTGGATGAAAACTTAGAACTATCATTTTAAAGTGTTATGGTGAACTTGAAGGGTATTTTTTTCTTATTGTCTGTGGTATATTTATGATAGTGTACGAAAAGTGATGCGACCTAAACAAAAAAGAAATTTAATAAATAAATATTAATATTTTAATTTTGAATTATTTGGCTTGACTTCAAAAGGTACAACAAAAAAATAAAATAAAATAAAAAAATAATAATAATAAGTCATAACTTTTTCATACAGTGATATATAGTTCTTTCTGTGTTTCGATAGTTTAGTCTTATAACCAAACAACATTTTAATTTATTTAGTGTAATGAATTCTGTTGTTGCTGCTGTCTCAGATATTCAAAATCTACATTGTATTTAATTACTTCTAAAAGACTTCCCTATTGGATTTTTCCAATATCAACGACCCATTGTAATATTGAGAAGAGACCTCGACTTTTAATGAAAGGGAGCTCATAAGGAAATCCAATTTGAATATGACAAAGAAAGGGGATTTTATTTAAAGGCGAGAAATCGACCATAGATCCCCGTTGACTTAATCTGTATTCGGTGTCTCATAAAGAGCCGCTAAATTGGCTCGGTCGCCTTTTCATGACAAAATTAATCAGTCATTTCGGCGAGGGCGGCATTATAGGGTAGAACAGTAGGAGAACACGGTGCCTTTCTTCCTCGAAGCAGATTCGAAAAGACTTTTTGCACCCGGTCGGGAAATTTAAAACCCATTAAATGGTAATTTATGATAAGTCAGAGTGAAGCAAAGCCCATCAATCTGGGTTCTTCCAAAGACCCCCTCCCTCCTTTCCCCCACCCCTTCCTCATCTGAATGAAACTTCAGGAAAAAGAAACTCTAACTACCCAGCCCTTCAATACTCGGCAATACATTGAAATACAATTAGGCGAAACTAATGTTAACTCCTTCCTCTTTTTTTCTCTCTCTCTCTTCTGATTTAGAGTTCCCATTCATCATCTTTTCACTTCCTTGGCAAGACGTTTTCTCCGAATCTCCGCAGGTCCTAAGTGTTAGGGTGAAAATTGAATTCACCTCCATCAACATTATTTTTCATTTCAAATTTATATTAAATCAACCAGATTTACGAAACGAAGTAATAAATAATGGGAACTGGATATTCGCTATAAATGATTTTGGATAACCTTTCCATTTTGGAGTTGTCTTAACCCGCTCCTTTATATGTTGCGTGATATGATACATCATTTGATCAGACGGTTATGCGGTTTCGCTACATATATTTTTATATTGGCCTAGGGTCGAAGCAAAACGCTAATATCTATATTAATCTAGTGTTTTAGATTACATTAAAACTGCAGATAACACCCTCGATTTTAGCTTTGCTAGGAACCCTATAAGCCTCTCAGGCGTATATGATAAAATAATCTAAATGCATGATGTCCAAGGCCTCTATTTCCATAATAACGTACATAGTTCTTAGTATTATTATTTAAAAACCAAAAAAAATTGTTTTAAATTATTTATATCAGTTTATCTAAGCAAGAAAATTTCTAATGAAATATAATATTGTCATGTCCGTTTCAAAAAACAACTAGCAAAAAATTAACATGAAGTAAAACTAAGCACTGTTACTAATTACCTTAGGAAACAAATAATATACATTTAGTTCAAACAACAACCTTATCTTTATGCAGAGCCATTTTGTGTACAATATTTTAGATAGAGTTTTTCTAACAGTATGAACAGGTTAGGTTTTCCAACGGTTCATTTTCAATAAACAGGAATTTTAATTTTTTATGTTCTTGTTTTCTTTCGCTATTTTTTTAAATCAATTTTCTTTGACTAATTCTCGAGAAATCTTGATGTGTTAAATATGTGGTTCAGCAACACACTACGCTCAAGAGGCCTGTAAAAATTTACGTTTGAAGCACACTCTGCATCTTAGAGGTGTGTTATGTTTTGAAAAGTAGATCGTAACTGATCCTGAGAGAGCCGTATCAAGATTATTCAAACAATAATATAAACAAGACTGACTATGAATACCATAACCTAGAATTTGGTGTTTTTTAAAATGTTTTTTCTATGTTATCAACCTTCTAGAACTTAGGCTTATAGTGTTACCTACTGGGTTGAGGTAAAATAATGAAACAGGTTGAAAAAATTCAGCAGGACCTTTTAACGCAAAAGCTATTGCTATTAACGTACAAAATGGCAACGAAGTGATAAAGAACAACTTATAGTTAACTATATAACTGTAAATACGACGGGCATAAAAATAATTAATAATTAGCTTTTACTGTTTCTGAAAATTGTATATATATTATTTTTTTTTTTTAAAGACAATATTTTATTGTTGTTTCTAATCTATTTAGGTAATCTATTTTCATTTATTTTGCTTATGTTTTTATATCCATTGTATGTATGCTTTTATTTGTCATCAATAATAATTTTTTTTTTTTTTTTTTTTTTTTTTTCTCATTTATTGATATTTACAACTGTACAAAACAATATACATTAAGTAAATGTGTTGATAGTGAATTCATTGGCATGTAAATAACTTGTGAAGAACTACTCACTAGTAGCACTTCAATAATATCTACACTAAAAGGTCTCTAGGCTATCTTCTTTTCAGACGCCTCGGAGGATTATCGGGAATGGAGAGGGAAGCAAGTTGGGAGACTAGTGGATTTGAGTGGTTATGGAGCTTACTATGGAAGGATAGGTATCTGGTTTGGGCTAAATCAGCAACATATGGAACATTAAGATCTTTATGGATAAGTTTATTGGTCACAAAATAAGGAGCATTGAGGATTTTTCGAAGGATTTTGGATTGTAAGGATTGGATACGAGATGAATTGGATGGTTTAGTGGAGCCCCAAAGCTCTACTCCGTATGTCCAAATAGGTCTTATCACAGTCATGTAAATGAGTCTTTTGTAATTTATTGGAAGCTTAGAACGTTTGTCTAGTAAATGTTGAAGTAGTCTGTAACGACGAGCAGTTTCTTGTCGTTTTAGTCTTGTATGTGGATTCCAAGTAAGACGTTTGTCCAAGTGGAGTCCTAGGTAGCGGATCTGTTCAACAGGGACTAATGGAATATGATTAAAGGATACTGTAGGGCAGGATGTCGTAGGTTTACGACGAAGGGTAAAAGTTATTTGATGGGATTTGTTTGGATTTATTTTTATTCTCCAATTTTGACACCATTCTTGAATGTTAGTAATATGAGATTGTAGTGATTGGGATGCAATGAAAGGATTATTATTTACTGATAACACACAAGTGTCATCGGCGTAAGTGGTGAGGACAGTGGTAGGATGAGTCGGGATGTCAGCTGTATACACCGTGAAGAGGATGGGACCTAGGATACTGCCTTGAGGAACTCCGGCAGATTGGGTAAAGAGGGGTGAATAGGAAAATTTATGGTTAACTTTGAAGGTGCGGTCACTGAGGTAGGATCTAATAATAAGGAAATATGTAGAAGGTAGAAATTGACGGAGCTTATACAGCAGTCCCGGGTGCTAGACTCGGTCAAACGCTTGTTCTACATCAAGAAAGGCTCCCGTGCAGTACATTCCGCGCTCCAATGCAGAGGAGACAACGTCCACCACACGATGACATTGTTGGATTGTTGAATGTGATGTTCGGAATCCAAACTGGTGATCTGGAATTACATGATGGGATTCTAGGATAGGATAAAAACGTTTTAAAAGGAGTTTTTCTAGGATTTTACCCATGATTGGTAAGAGAGAAATAGGACGGTACGAGGATGGGAACTCAGGTGGCTTTTTGGGTTTAGGTATCATTTTAACTATTGATAATTTCCAGGAGTCAGGGAAATATGTGGTGCGGAGTACCGCATTATATATGTATGTTAGGAATAGGATGGCTTTACGAGGAAGGAGTTTTAGGATGTGGGAAGTAATTAGGTCGTGTCCAGGAGCTTTGTTTGAAGGTAATCTGTGAATTATGTTTAATATTTCTGAAGGATGGAATGCTTTAGGGGGAGGAGACATTTGGAGTGGGATGTTGAGTTCTGCTTCAATATATTCTAGGTGAGCAAGATTAAGGATATCAGGATGAGGGTTAAAAGTTTGGAAAAGGTGCTGGCCAAAAATGAGTGATTTTTCATCGTCAGATTTTGACCAGGTTTTGGCTTCGGTTAGTAGAGGATGATTACAGTTTCTGTAGTTCAGTAGTTTTTTGGTGGTATTCCATAAAGATTTGTCAGTGGTATTAAGGTTTTCTGTATCGTTATGTAATTTTTGAATTTTGTATTTTTTAATTTCTGTCTTTAGTTTGTTTGTTAATTTGCAGTAATTATTTTTATCTGATGGATATCTGGTCCTATGCCACTTCGCTCTTGCTCTACGTTTTTCTGTTATTAAGTCGCGAATATGGTGTGGCAAGTTAGTCTGAATAGAATTTAATTTTTGTCTGTGTGAGGTGTTATCGTTAATGCTGGTGGATATTGATGTGGTAAGTTTGTCTATGGCAGTGTCTATATGATGTTTTGTTTTGAGTGGAATTTTCAAATCTATTTCGTTTTCTAAATCGTAACGGAATTTGTCCCAATCTACTCGTCCCGTAATCAGTCTAGGAGGAGAGGGCTTAGGAACAGGATGTGAATGCAAGTGAAGCAGAACAGGGCTATGGTCTGACGAAAGGTCATCCAGGGATTCGACAAAGGTATGAGAGGTGGAAATTTGGGAAGAAATGAATATATCGAGGATATCGGGATGTTTTTTAGGAGATGTGGGCCAATAAGTAGGGTTTAAGGGTGAGAGAACAGAGTAGGAATTGGAGGTGGAAATACGGGATAAAATGCTACCTCGGGAGTTGGATGTTCTACAACCCCATCGCTGGTGTTTGGCGTTGTAATCTCCCCCTGCAATAAAGCGCGGTCCGTCAATAATAATTAAAATCAAAACTATTTTTACTTTGAACTCCGGCCATTGACCTTTTTTGTGAATTGTTCTCCTTATCCTTTCGCCAACTTGAATTCAGATAATAATAAAGAGATCTTTAGAAATGGTTCGGGACAATTCCTTTTGCCCTTTTATCATTTCTTTTGCGAAAAAGAATTGGGTTTTCAGCTGAGCATTATTGTCATTTAATGTTTTACCATTTCCATAAAAGGCTTGACGCTGGAAACATTAACAGATCAGATTTTTTGGAACCGCACACATATATACGTATTGTCAAAAATTCTGGATTTTGCCTGGAATGTTTTGCCACACCCAAGTTATTGCACGGCCCTTGCTCCGGCTAACTACTCCTGGGTTATATAAAATTATTTATTCGGGAAACTATTACCTAACATCTTTAATGCTTTTTTTTTTATGAAACTCATGTGGTTCTGTGTGAGCTTCTTCGATCTCCTTTCTCGTTGGCGAAAGATCATTGAAAAAAAATGGGTTGCTATATCATTTAAAATTTAAATGTGTGTAAAAAAAAAAAAAAAAAAAAATTTCATTTAGGCCAAAAATCTCTTTTTTTGATCGACCCAATATTTTGTATTGAAACATGTTATAAATAACTATTTCTTAAGGCCATTTTAAAGCGAAAAAATCGAAAACATGCAATCAAAACCTTCATGCACTAAAACTGAGCAAGAACACAAACAAGTTTCAAGATATAAAAATTAAGTAATGAGATCTTTTTTTTGAAATACCTATTAGGATAAAGTTACTATTCAAATATTCTCCCTCTAAAGATTTTTTTTTTTTTTTTTTTTTTTTTCAATTCTAATGCACCTTGGTTACAGCTGTTGAATTTTTCTGTTTGTCTCAAAATGATGATCCTTGAAATGATGATTAAATTACAGAAAAATAGAAATAAATAAATAAACTCGCTTATTTAGTCTTTAGTAAGAAACTTTTTTTATTTCCCATTTATTAGTACTAATTAAACTCTGATCATTCTTCCTTCAAACTAACGTTATAAACACAATAATTCTGGTTCTGTGAATCTTTTTATTTTTTATAAGTAGAAAGGACATCCTCCGATTACTTTAAAAACTTTGTTGCTAGTTTTTTTCTCCTGGTTCTCGCTTATGCTTCAAATTAACAAATAGATATTTTATTATTATTTATCATACTTATTATTTGCAGTACGCACCAGAAATGTAAAATTTCAGATAACTAAAAGAAACTTTACCTTCAACCGGCCGCACCGTTGTATTTTGTACAACACCTAACATGTTTTCCTTCTCTCTCACTTCTAATGTGTTTTTCGAAAAATTGGCTTCAGCTTTTCCCTGAGACCTTCCATTTGCCATCTATCATTTCTCAACGTCAAAAGAAGAATAGTTTCCAGTATTGGAACTATTGAGTCTGTGGTTTACTCAGTGTTGAACGAAGTCAAAACACGATCGTTCTCGTTCTGTTTGGTTATCAATTTTGTTTTTTCCAATAAATATTGCTAAAGTTGATTCCCAAGTAATATTTGCTGGAAGGAACTGAAATGCCTCTTTTGTGCAAAAACGTTTGAAAACATAATCATATGAAGAAACACATGCTTTCCAGAAGACAAATAACCAGCCTCCCATAAGAACGCAAGGGAGTTTTACAAGTACAATATCCAGAACCAACAATTTCAAACTCAACAACGAATCCTCTTTGTAGTCTCTAAGGAAGGTGAATAAATATCTCTGCGACTATGAAGACCACAATTTGTAAAAATCACTGTCAAAAAAATTACATGCAATAATTGTTCACAAAAATAAAAATTTGAGACGTGAGAATAATTATATTTTCCTGTAATATTTTAAATAAAAAATTATAAATTTCTGTTTTTATTTTCATTTATTAGTTCAAAATATTATTCTCTCGAGTAACATACTGTACATGTATTATATTTTAAATACAGAATTGTCAAAATGTTCGATTAGTTGGATTTAATATAAAATATGGACAAAAACGGATGAAAACACAGTGTTTTAGTATGCACCCCGCTCGTATAACGGAAATTAGCGCGACTGGTGGAAAGTTAAAATAATAAATAATTTTTAATTAAACTATAGTTCGCTACTTTAATCAACAATTACAGACAAGTAACGTTCAATTATTGAATTATAATAAAATTAATATAATATTGGAGTAATTTTAACTAAACACAAAGATATTATTTTTTACATTGAATAAATGAAATGGTACTGGTATTTTGGAATAAATACAGTTACAACAGGTCTAGACGATTTTCATTGCAAGTTTTTAATAAAGTTATCCTTAGTATTATTAATTTAAAATACCATTTCACTATTACGACATTTATTGTAGTCGTTTGTACCTGGTGGGTCCATTCTCGGCCCATTATTTCATTTCTATACCCAGTTGTAAAATCTTATCTTATTTAAGAAGGCCATTAAGAGTCTGAATATCCTGTTATCATCTTTTAATGCATTTTTTTATTTATCGTAAAGGAGTCCCATCAATATTAAAACCATTTTTATCTCTCGACTTATAAAATCTAAATAGTTTTGTTAAGAAATTGACCATTTACGTGGCGAGATAATTTATTTATTTTCGTACGAAATGGTGTCTTAAAAGCTTCACCGTTATGGCCGTTGACTAATTTTTATTCTATAAACGATTTTTATATTTCTTTCTTGTAAATTTGTTCAACTAAACGTTGACTGCCGAATGACAACAGATGCTTATCAATCAGAATGTTTTTAATGCATTTCCTAAATTTAATTATCAGTTTAATTTTAGTGGAGTAAAATTTATACTGTTTACAGGCCATGTTTAATGAGGCATTTAAATTCAAAGGTTTTCATTTTACCTAATCAGGTTTTAGGTATCACGAGTTTAAAAATGCAGTACTATAAGTAATTAAAATGTTAAAAGTAATAAATAATTCATAATTATGAATTTTTTTTTGTATCCTAAATAAGAATAATGCCGAGTATTATAAGTAGAAAATAATATTTCTCATTTCTGAAATTGAAAAAGTTTCTAACGAAGCCATATATTAATTTTGAACTAGCGGCACTCCTGAGTGAGATTTATTTGAACTATAGTTGCAGTTTTAAAATCCTTACCTGTTAGTTTTTTAAAATTAAAATTAGAAAATAAAAACAGTTTATGCATGCAAATTATCTATTTCATAAATCAGTGTTTATGGAGCTGTGTAAATTCAATAATTTATTTTTCGTATTTATATTTTTCCTAAGCTTCGAATTCTACTGTCTATGTATTTTATATCCTTATACAATTTATTTGAATTATATAATACAGACGTGGCTTGTGGAGTTGGTACATCATAGATCCCTAACTCTTTTCCTCTTAGATTATTTTCGGGCTCCTACATCATAGAGTAAATATTATATATGCTTATATTTTTTTAAATAATAATTTTATTCACAACTTGATTTATACTTAATTCAATTAATAATTTAATTCATGATACGTTACATTTAAACCAACAGACATGATCAGGCAAGAGGGAGTCAGCTCCCTGTGGTATTATCTCCAGGTGCGATATAGCTTTAGTGATGAAACAAGAAGATCCTACAACCAGCTCTTTTTTAGCCTCTGATGAGTTATATCTAAAATTTGTAATAATTCCACGTTCTGTACCTGTTTTTTAGACTGCCCATGTCATGAAAATGTCGATAAATTAATGATCATATTTCTTAGGTATCATCGAAAGTTATTTCGATAATAATAAGTTAAGAATATTAGAAGCGATTAAAAAGGATTCATTAGATACAAGTTAAGAAATAGACCACTGGTAAAAATAATGAAAAGACATAACGAAAGTCTACACATTACAGTTTTAAATGAAAATAACTTTTCATTACTTACCAATTTGACCAAAAAGGAACGAATTATAGAGAATGTTAGTGTTTTTAAATAAACGAAAAAGTCTTGCTCCAGCTTCCGCGCATAATGTAGTTATCACCAGATACTAACCGTATAGTGATGGTTTTCCAATTTCCCTGAAATTTAAAATCCACCACTCCTCTTCAGCACCATCCAAGTTTTAAATAAAAGCAACCAAAGAAAGTTTATTTATTATTCCCAATTGCTTTTAAAGATAAAATACATTATTATATTATTTATCCAGCCACCGTCATTAACGACTTGACAACATACCTTGCCACCTATTTATGACTTCTCAGGATTTTACTATTATCATTTTATTATGATGCTCGTTTCATTTCGAGACTGTTCATAAAAATAATAAATTTTAACATTTTTATTCATTTCTTTTCTGGATTGTTTTAACTCTTACTTTTTGAATATCACGTAAATTACACATTATATCCACAATTTCATATTTACTGAATAAAATAAAATTTTAAACAATTTTTTTATATACATTTATTGAAAATTACAAGTGTACAAAATATAAACATCAAGTAAATTTTTTGACAAAAATTATAATAATATGTTAAAACTTGAAAAGAACTACTCATCAGTAGCACTTTATTAAAAATTCTACACTAGAAGTTCTCTAGGCCATCCTCGTTTCAGACACCTCGGAGGATTATCAGGAATGGAGTGGGAAGCAAGTTGAGAAACTAACGGATTTGAGTGATTATGGAGCTTACTATGAAATTATAGGTATCTGGTGTGGGCTAAATGAGCAATATATTGAACATTAAGATCATTATTAATAATTTTATTAGTGACAAAGTAAGGAGCATTGAGGATCTTACGAAGGATTTTGGGTTGTAATGATTGAATACGAGATGAATTTGATGGTTTAGTGGAGCCCTAAAACTCAAGTGCGTACGTCCAAATAGGTCTAATCACATTCATGTATATGAGTCTTTTGTAATTAATTGGGAGCTTTGAACGTTTGTCTAGTAAATGCTGAAGTAGTCTGAAACGACGTTAAAAAATTTTAAATACGATTTACAAGAGCATAAACTGTGATTTCCCTTTGCATCTAAATATCATAAAAAATGAGTTCACTATTCAAAAAAATAAAACTGCTGTGTGATGTTGTTTTTCTTTGATATAATGCAAATAATACTACTATAATCATCATAAATTATAAATAATATAAATAAACTGACTATATAAAAAAAAAGTGGGTTGTGAACTGAGTATCTCGCACTGAAGGACGGGAAATGAGGTAATGTGTTGTTGGCTTCTTCTTAAGAGGTAAGCTGGCCTTTAGGTAGAGATACCGTCTTAAGAATTTAGATTAAAATACTTGTATTTTTTGAATAGACATTCCTTTGGCCATTCCATATATTTGAGGTGTGTAAGTCAAGATAGGTTTTAACAAATAACTAAAAATGTTGACTTTCATAAATTTCTATGCTTCTTGTTGTAAGGGTAAGAATAAAATTCAGATGATTTTTTTTTTTTTTTTTTTTTTGTAATCTAAAAGTTCGCATACCGCTATATTTTATTAAACAGTTATTTCTGTTGTCAATACATTTTAATAAAGAAAATCTTGTATTTTAAAAATAACTTTTTTTGCAGTATTCAAGTGAATTTTTCTCACTTCATTTCAATTCACACATTTCAATTAGTTAAACGCAATATAGCTTCGTCCCCTGGGTGCTCGGACTAGCCTGGATAGACCTATCCCTTAGCTACCTTTAGATAGCTATTAGCGTTATCCGATCGTTCTGTAACTCAGGCAGCACAATATCAAAGGGCTTGGGTTTCAGAGAACTGCATGAGGGCGGTAGTATCATAGGAGAGCATTACCCTCTATGAGTAGATTGCTATCAATTTGTTAACAATAATAGGCGTAGAAAGCAATATTAGCCTTTAATTGTTTATTCATTTTATTACGAAATGCTTACAAATTAACTATTCAAAGAACTACCCAAGGTGGTCTCCAGAAAGTTTTTTAGTTTCAACTCATATGGGTCTTTTCTCCAAACTCCAAACTGAGATTTTTACTTACGATTTTCTTTAGCATTCTAATCGCTGACTTTTTTTTTTTTCTGTGAAATACTACGCACAGTCGTTCAAAGTTTATTTGAGCAATAAAACTCATTATGGTAATTAATCGAAAATTATGAACTCATGAATGTCATTAGTTACAGAATACATCAACTAGTCATTCTTATAGACAATGGCAAACGTTCACAGCTGCCAATTAATTACAAAACACTTACTTACATGACTGTAATTAGACCTATTTGGACCAATTTATCTCGTATCCAAACCTTACAATCCAAAATCCTTCGAAAAATCCTAAATGCTCCTTACGTTGTCACCAGTAAACTTTTCCATAAAGATTTTAATTTTCTATATGTTGCTCATTCCAAACCAGATACCTATCCTTTCATAGTAAGCTACATAACCAATCAAACTCACTAGTTTCTCAACTTGCTTCCCACTCCGTTCCCGATAATCCTCCGAGGTGTCTGAAAAGAAGATGGCCTAGAGATCTAGTGTAGCATTATTATTAAAGTACTACTGATGAGTAGTTCTTTTGAAGTTATGACATGTTACTGTAATTGTCATACACGCACTTACTTGATGTGTATATATGTACAGTTGTAAATTTCAATAATTTGATATAAAATAAAATTTAAAAAAATGTATGTCATTGTTTGCTGTTATATTTGCCGGACGCTTCTCTTAAACATGACGAAAATTGAAGAAACAGCTGAAATTTTGTGAACAGCCGAAACTGCTCAAAATAATGGAAAACCCATTTTTTTTAATTAGTTAATTGTAAAAATATAGTATGGAATAGTAATATAGCAACAGGCAGTAACATTCATGAGTTTTTTAGCTTTCATGAATTTCGAATTAATTAACCAATCAGTTTCATTGTTCAAATACACTCTAAAAGACAGACATTTCTTCATATATGTGTCATATAAGCAGTCATTTCGGGCTAGTTAAAAGGAAAAAAATATCAGCTATTCGATATTAAATCGTATGTAAAAATCTCAAGTGCAAAGACTGCAATTCGGCAAGTCTGGTGAAAATGGCCCATATCAGTTTATTAGCCACTCAAAACGAATTTCGGCTTATGGGATGCTAATATGAAATGTTTTGTGTACCTGGTAGTTTGTATAGTTGGATTACATTAGTTGGCATATTTTAGCTAGGAACTACGAGAAAAATGTCTGTGAACTGGATCCACAATATGACTTGTTATCGACTAATAAATAAATAAAATGTTTACAACCATTCTAGTAAAAATTGCTGGTTTTAAACTACATTAAAAAAAAAAAAAAATACTTTAGACATAAAGCCGATTGGATGGCTCTATTTCCATTGGGGAAAATCTCTGATCCGATATGATTGGCGATATTGGTTTGCTGGTAGCGAGCAGTGTAAATATATGCAATCCTCTCAGTTGTATGAGGCTTAACTTTTGAGAACCAACTCCAATATATATATTAATATTATTTTATATATATGAAAATTATCTGTTAGAAATTTAATTAAGAATTCGAAATAAAATTATTGAATAATTGTTTTGTTTCTTTTATTTATTACTTTCAATTAAAACATTTTTAAACATAGTTTAAATATTAACAATATTGACATTGAAACTACTAAAATTGTGTCCATGGCTAATTTTAATAATTTAATCTTAAAATCTATTGTACAGTTTTTAAAACATGGTTTTAACTGTGGCAGATGAAACAATTTTTATTAATTTGTAGGTATAAAGTCTATACATATAACTAGGGTCATTATTAGATAACCGAAAATTAAAAAAAAAATCAAGGAACTGGGGATTTTTTTTTCGAAATAAGAACCACGCTGGTTTCTAACGTTGTTATCCAAAATTCATTTCTCCAATATATTATCTGTATAGCTTTTTTGCGACGCCATAAAAATTCACACAAATATGAGTCTGTCAGACTGCTTCTTGTACATATTGATTGATCCACGATTTTTTTTTAATGATTCGCAGTAAAGTGCTGATAATTAGTTCCTGCTAAGTTCATAATGCCAGTATATGATGCTCACATTTCAGATATAATTAATGTTTTTTTACGAATAAATTATGATATATTTTTAGTTATGATGTGCAAGGATTGGCTACGAGATAAATCGGATGGTTTGATGGAGCACCAAAGCTGAACTCTGTATATTTAAATATGCCTCTTCACCATCATGTAAATAAATCTTTCTTAATTAATCAAAAGTGTGTAGTCGTTTTGGTTTTGTGTGGGGATTCCAAGTAAGCCGTTTGCCCAGAGGGAGACCCAGGCTGCAGATCTGTTCAAAAAGTATTAATGAATATTATTGTAATGGAGATACTATTGGTAAGAGGTCGAGTTCTTCTTAAAAGACGGAGGGTGTTATTTGATGAGATTAATTTGGATTTATTTTCATTCTCATTTTTGACAGCATTCTTCAAGATTTCTGGTATAAGATTGGAATGCTGGGATGAAATAGAGGGGTGACTTTTAATGATAACAAACATACAGAATTAATCGGGATCTGTATAATTTAAAACAATATTTTGATTTTAAGACAGGAGAATATATTTTTTGATATTAAAGTGCTAAAACTCTTCAAAGAATATATATAAGAAAATTATGACTAAGAATAACGGTAAATAGTGATTTTTAAATTTTCCGATACAGAAATGATTTACCAAATAACAGTCTACTTAATGGGTGATTAAATTTCATAATCAGTATATATCCCCTTTAAACAATTTAAGTCATTCAATATGGATATTTACATTATTTTATATATTGAGAGATATGTAAACACAACCGTCGTTAACAACCATTTTAGCAATATCAGTAGAGCCTGGCCTTATTCAATTAATACTCTAAATGAAGGTAAAATCTATTTGAAACATCGCCACCGCCAACCTGATGACAGTACATTGCCGCTAATGAGAACTGACTTCCTCCGCCGGATCAGTCAGCGGACTGCCGTAATAATTCCATAACTCCCTCCCATTTCTGTACTAAAACGTGGCCATACATGTTGAATTACTCAGCGGAACAAATACATCATTTAAACGGCTAATGGGATATGTCAAGTACAGCCGAGTAATTAAATAGGGGCAATGGATTGGAATCGGCCCGTCGACGTGGATTGATTAGGCCTCCTAGCCTGCCTCTGGTCTTACGGATCACCATCCTTGTTTGTAAAAAAACGTTGAATTCCAAAAAAAAAAAAATTCTTAGGCAATTATATCACTTTATTAACATCTCAAAGCTAACAATATAAAGAGTTAAGAAATCCAGATAACTCAGACAATTTTCTTACATTCTTTAAAACCAAATTCCCCTTAGGCAGCTCTATCACAATCGTTCAACTTCCTTATGATCTTATACTGACGTATAAATTAATTAGTATTTATTATCATGGAATAAGTGTGAATAACTTACTTTATTATAACTATAAAGCCTGCCTTCCATGTTCAATATTATTGTGCCAACGCCGATATTGATCAATATATTGAATGTATAAGGTATAAATTGATACAATACTATTGTTGGCAATAATGCTCAAAAAAAAAAAAAAAAAAAAAAAAAAAAAAAAAAAAAAAAAAAAAAAAAAAAAAAAAAAAAAAAAAAAAAAAAAATCAGCCTGATTTTTATTGAAGGTTGCAATAATATCATAGACAAGTGTTCTTCCTTTTCTTCCTCTTGTGCCATTTTTAGCGTCGAGGAGCTTATATCCAACGCAGCTAGGCCTCTCAGTCTCTGCTAAGCTGCATCATTTCTCAAGAGGTTTTGCCTCTCTTCTCTCTAATTCTCTGTATGTACTCCATGTATGATATTCTAGGGCGACCTCGCGGTCTTCCATTACCTTCCGTTATTTTCTTTTTTCTTTGAAACGTGATCAAATCAGTTTAGCTGTCGGTTTTCGTGTGAGATCTTTAACTCTATCACTTCCAGCTCACTTCTGGTCTGTTCATTACTTTCTCATTTCTGCGCCTGTAACACGACCGTCTTTATTATGCAGCATTACCTAGCTTCCACTACCAAAAGTGAGATTGGAGAGATTAACAGAATTGTATATGAGCATTTTCGTTTCTCTACTAACATCTCTGTGCCCCACTTACAGATCGCGTTGTTGACCTGGTTGGTTATGGATATTCTTATCACTAATTCCGGGTCAATCTTCCCGGTGTTAATAAATCGAGTACTTCCTTATTGCAAACCAGCTGGACATCCTGCTGTTTGGGCTGCATGATCGTATCTTTGCGGTGGAGCTCCTCTTACCATTCTATAAGGTTTTGCAGTAGAATTTGCATTAAAATAAATTTATTATTATATTTTATGGATTTCATCCATGAATATAATAAATATAAGGGAACTTAGACTGTTTTCCAGCCTCACGCCTCTTTCTATGGGATAAGGCATAGGCTACTTTCTACTAATCCTCACAAATCCTTTTGGTCCCTGTTAAGCTGATTTTATGTTTGTGATAAGATCTCCGGGAAAACTTTTAGCTGTCAAAGCATACCATATTTATTTTCTAGGAACAGAGAACTGTAAGAAGTCGCAAAATCTTCCAATCTGAATCTTTTAAATCTTACTTTGGCTACAAGTCGATCTGTCGGTGAAGTGGCCTTCCTCATAATCATATTCTACTATAAATAGTGAAGCCAATGCATCTAGCTATTGAAAAAAAAAAAAAAGGTTCATATAATATATATATATATATATATATATATATAATCATCTGGCTCATAATTGAGGTCAGGAAACAATTCCTTCATATCCACGAATCGTAAGTCTCTTTACTCACCTCTTAGTTCACATATTTCTTTCCTCCTTTTTTTTTTCTTTTTGATAGCCACAGAGGTGATAAAACTTGCAGGCCCATCCCCACTGACAGCACAATTGAGACTAATACTGTGAGGGTTACTGTTTTTTTACCATATAAAATTGTCTAAAATATTGCTTTAATAATATTAATCGTTTAACATTCAAAACTTTATTCATTTATTCGACTATTCATTCTAATTCTTGTGAAAATGTATATTGCAATTAATTTAGCTATAAATCTTAAAAATCAATTCTCCAACCACATCTCAACCACAGATATTCAAAATGTATATATATATATATATATATATATATATATATATATATATATATATTGATATTAAAGGTAATTAACGCGAATGCCCATTCATCGCACAGAATATAAACTGTAAAAGACTCCAAATTATAAAAAGTAATTTATCAATGTATAAATGAACTTGTGGTGTTATTTTGAAGAATAAACTAAAATAGAACTCACGTCATGACCTTGTGTGTAGGCGTCAGAGCCCTAGACAATATTCAGCTAGGACCTGTCCTAGCTGAGTATGAAAGCTACATCATTGAGTAATAAAGCTTCATATAAATTTAATCAATTTTATTTTATCAAAAATTATAAATATACATTCTTAATTTTAAAATTATAATTAGTTATTATAAAGTAAAAGTGTCTCAATATAGCTTTATACAAAACAAATAATTAATTCATAATAATAAAGCCAATCGTAGTTATGTATAGATGATGATAGCGTGAAAAGGTTAATACAAATATAATCACGATGACACGGTATTATTTTATGATGATAAAAGTATGGTTGACTGGATGATGAATGGAGAAGAAGATAGTCAGTCATCGTCCTTCTCCTCACAAGTGTGGTTCGGTGGCCCTGAAGAAGACCTGCAACGCAGGTCGAAACGTTGGCACGTATTAAAGAATTCTTATTTGACGTGGTGTTACTTTGACTGCATCCCTGACTATCTTCTTCTCCGGTATTATTTTATGTTCTACGAAAATTTATTCATAATAACACAGTATTATTGAATGTTTAACAATGTTTCGTTCCTTTTCGGGACTTATTTATACTTACGAAAATATCAACAATAATTGAAGAGGAAAATACAGCATAAAAACGAATTGAATTATATAAAGATAAAACTAAAATGAAACACATATGAAGAATCATAGTCACACGGTTTGTGCTACATGTACGGTTTCACATGCAAATGATTTGATACATATAATCCTGAAAATACAAATAATTCCATTAATATTTTTTTACTAAAGGTACATGGGGTAACCAGACATTTATTGACACCTCAGATAGTTATTAGAGATAGACACTCTAGCTTAGAAATTAAAAAAATAAAAGATTCATTACCAAAAATTATTAAAGAAAATTCCTTATAAACCATACAGCTCAGCTTTCAATTCTGCCCTTATTTTAAAAGATATTCTCAGAATGTCAATCACTGTTTTTCCATTAGTTATTGTTTCTCTCTTTCAAAATACATTCCAGTGATGATATTCGGAGTGAACTTTTTTGTTTTCCTTAAAGTATAGTAACTAAGGGACAGTAAATGTAAATTTCAACTTTATTCTTTCAACTAATTATAGTAGGAAAATTTCCGAATATTTTCTTAAGGGTGTCAATAACTTTCGGGTTTACCCTAGAAAGGTAAAAGCAAAAACAAAAACATTGATGATCGACGAATTTAGTAAATAAACCTTATGCAAATGAAATAAATTAGGTGTTTAACTTTCCTGAACCAGTCAATAGCTGCCGAATCAATTGTTGCCACGGTTTGCCATTGTTGCTGATTGTTGCCAGAGCTAAGTGGAATGATTCATCAATGTCATTCCTGGATAAATAGACATAACAGGTATCAAAACAATAATGACGTTCAATATAACGCTTAAAACCAATTCTTTAATTATTTTTGCAAACATAAATATTTTATGTAAATATTAAGAGCAAATGTGACATTAAAAATAAGACATGATAAGGCATGATGGAGTCATCACCGAGTTGCACCATCTCCGCGCATTAATGGTTAGTCTTTTAATCCAATTTCTATGTATGCCCGGAATGTGTAATATGTCATGTTTTGTATCTGTTTGCTGGTATGTTCATATAATTTGTGACAAAGTAAGGATCATTAAGGATTTTGGATTGGGGTGATTGTATGAGGGAGGAATTCGATGGTTTTGTGGATCTCCATAACTCTATACCGTAAGTACAAATAAGTCTGATAATCGTCATATAGATTTTTTTTTTTTTGTAGTGAATCCGGAGATTTAAACGAGTTGTAGCATTCGCAATCGACGTGCAGCTTCTTGTCTTTTTTATCTTTCAAGAGAGTTCCAGGTAAGTCTCTTGTCCAGATGAAATCAAAGTTATCGTATTTGCTCTACATCAATTAGCGGTATAAAATATAAACTAAAATTAAAAGACATATCAATGTCAAGGACTAAATTCCTCCCTGACAAGGAAAAAATAGATCATGGGTATCTGTATCCATAATCGACTGTTTATCGGAATTTGCATTTTAGATTAATGATACAGTTACAAAAATATGAATCTAACACTTTTTCTGCACTTGGTGCATTTTATCACAAAATCATTTAACAAAATCTTGATACAACAATACAATAGAAAATCTTGTTCTATTGATGGGGCACACTAGGTTTTAATTAATAATTTCTTATATTTTCTAAGCCCTTATGGCTAATTTGCTACATTCTTGATAATGATTCTACCTCTTTTACTGGTTCTGAGGGTAGCAGTGGTTTGGGGACTAACAAAATATTATGATGAGTCACTATCTATTGATGGAGCTCACTAGGATTTTTGAATTAATATATATATATATATATATATATATATATATATATATATATATATATATATATATATATATATATATTTATTTTTTTATAAACAAAGTAGCTAGAATCTAAAGGTTTTTAACAAGACTTTTTTCATTTAACTCCTTAACGATAGGTGCTAGCGACAAATGTTATACAACTAAAAATATTTTGCATTTAATTTTCAATAAGTTACCTCCAAGCAAATTTTCGATTCGAGCAACTCAAAAAAGGTAGAACGTATCAAAAATGTTCCACTGTAGAGTATAAAAAATACAGGGTGAGTATCTCTTAGTGTATAAAAAAAAAAATGGGTGAAACTTTTGTAGCAAAATGCCGCAGATCTCACCTTTCTATTCAATCCGTTGCAGATATACGATAAATCAAAGACTTTTTTGAGGAAATCATAAAAACTGTAATATTTCCATTTTGTCTAAATATTTTTCAAATTTTGGCCACATTTTCGGATTTAACATTAAATTTCCTATAAGATCAGAGTACATGTAACCTTGAATTTTACAAACTTGGTCTTTAAAGAACAGCTTGATCTTTACCTTATTTGGTCAGCTAACGGCAAAATTAAGGTCTACGTTCATTATCATTGGATTTTAAACATTACATTGAAAATCTAATAAAATAAATCCTAAATAATAATAATAAATAAATAAATGTAATAACATAAGATCCTCTGATCTGGTGTCGCTTTATTGACAGTTTTCCTTTGTTTTCTATTAAACCATAACTTTTTTTTTTGTTTGCTTTTTATTCAAATGAAGAGTTTATTATGTTTAAAATGCACATTTATATTAAGGGATTGTCATAATGTTTTGTTTACACAAGTAACTGATTTGTATGCCGAATGAGGACACCATGTTTTTTCGGTTTCAAAAGTAAATATCTCCATGAAATTGAAAAAAAAACATTACTTTTAACATATCATTCGAAAGCTGATTAAATTTGCAAGTTTTTGTGAGATTTGACGTTTTGTGGATAGTTTTTTCGAAAAAACGGTGAGCGTTGAAGTTAATAAGCGACCCAAATAAGGTGAAGATCAAGCTGTTCTTTAGATACCAAGTTTGTAAAATTCCAGGTTACGTGTACTCTGTTCTTATAGGAAATTTAATGCTAATTCCGAAAATGTGGCCAAAATTTGAAATGTAATGTTTAAAATCCAATGATAATGAACGTAGACCTTAATTTTGCAGTTAGCTGACCAAATAAGGTGAAGATCAAGCTGCTCTTTAGATACCAAATTTGTAAAATTCCAGGTTACGTGTACTGTAAAATATTTAGACAAAATGGAGATATTGCAGTTTTTTATGGGGAAAAACGTGATTTCCTCAAAAAAGTCTTCGATTTATCGTATATCTGCAACGGATTGGAATAGAAAGGTAAGATCTGCGGCATTTTGCTAAATTTTTGATCTAGTTTCACCCAATTTTTTTTTTACACTAAGAGATACCCACCCTGTATGTTACAATAAAAAAGTATAAAGACCTATCCAAAAATAATTTATTAAAATATTTATCATATAAATTTCCTAGTTCTGAAGACACATTCAACGAGAAGGTCTTACAGTGCCGTTTGGGTCACTTGCCAATTTCCAAATGGCAGGTACCCATGCTTCCATATACAGACGATTCCGGAACAGAGAACGGAACGGTTTAAGAGAGGCCTGCCTTACAGACTGCTTCGTGAGGGTATTATGAGGACTGGAAGTGGTGGGGGTCGGGTTTTATTGATCAGGCTCGAGACCCGCTGAATGACGTGCAGTTGCGACCTGTTGTCCCTCCATTGAGGAGCCTACGTCACGTCTCCAGGTACGTAAGCCTATGCCACTACAACCATACTACTCCATGCCTCTCCCTACTACGATGCTACTCTATGACACTTTTTCAATTACATAATTAATTTAATTATCTAGATCGTGCATCGGCATGACACGTCCTGTCATGTTACATGTTTTTAACTTAATAAAAAAATATATATTAACAGATATAACATCTGAATTCAATTGTACTTAAAAAAATAAAAAAATAAAATAAAATGTATCGATCCTTCCTGAAACAAGTCGTGACTATAATATTCAGTCAAACTTATCATTACCTTTAATTATCAGGGACCTATTTTCCTCTTTTTTTTTTTTTTTTTACATTGTGAAGCGACGTTGGTAACATAATAATTTTCTTTTCGAAAAAAAAAAAAAAAAAAAAAAAAAAAAAACTGGTAATTTTCTTGAGGTGAGTCAGCGACGTCTAAATAATATGGGAATGGCCCAATCGATATCTCCTCAATCAAAATGTCTTCTCACCCCAGCACGGTAACACACAAGTTGCAGAGGGGAAGTCGGCTTAAAATTAATATTCCAGGAATCATGGGTAGGCTACACTTTTTTCTAAAAAAATATTTTAGTTAAAAATTCATTTTTCTAAAAATATATTTAATAATCGATTTAATATATATATATATATATATATATATATATATATATATATATATATATATATATATATATATATATATATATATATATATTCAGAGAAATATTCCCTTCTTTAATATAAATTTTGCATTTTTTTTTTTTTTTTTTTTTTTTTTTTTTTAACCAAAAATAACGAAAACAACTAGTGAATCCAAAAAAAAAAAAAAATAAATAAATAAATAAGATATTAAAACAGGAGAAATTAAGTGTGTTTTTGTTATAGTTTATATTAATTGAAAATTTGTTTATTTTGAAACATTTTACGATTTTAAATTCCTGTTACTATAATTTTTACTCAAACAATTTTCAATAAACCCAATTCACGAATTATAGTCTAATATTCACCAGCACAATCTTATGGTCTTTATAAAATCGCCAATTGTAATTATGGCACTAGTAACCTTATCCATCACGAAATAAACAAAAAAATCGAATTTAATTTGACTATTTAACTTACAGGATAACCAATATCACTTACATAGAATTATAGAACTATAAAATACATAAAACTCATAAATTATAATTTTTAGCCATCCTCTCTAATGAGTTAACAATAATTATAAACTAGCGTTATAGCAAGGAATCGGGGATTATCTCGAAGTTTTTTAAAGTTTATTAAGTTTTTAGCCTGATTTCAAGGATTTACATGCTTTTTGATTGTATTTAATCCCGCTATTGAAATTAGACTAGAGATTTACGAATTTTTGCAGGAATTATATTTGTTTTTGAAATAAAAAAGAAAAAGCCCAGCATTGTTATGGCAATTGGAAAGAAACCAACAAATTTGTTAATAAGAAATATTATTAAAAAATAAAATAATATTGACATTTTTTTGACGAAAGACGAATAACTTATTTAGGGTAAAAGAATCAATGAAGTGTATATATCAGTTTATGGGGTTACTTATCATTAATTATGCTGTAATTAACTTTAAATAAATAAAATTCGTGAAACCCATATAATTTTAACATAATCAATGTTGTTATAAATTAACTAACAGCCTCACTAGTAAATAACACAAAGCCAGCATTAAAAAAATAAATAAATTTGTAACGATAGGAAGCAATGTATGTACCAATGTATTTATATTTCAAGAATAAAGCCGTTAATATAAGAATTCCACATTTTCAATTTTTATAATTTTTCGAACTGTTTTCTACAACAAACGAAATGTTACAATCTACCTCACTGAAGGAAGATAAGCTATAGATATGATACATATAGATATAAAAAAGTAATGGAAACGTAAAAATTAAAATTAAAATATAATACTCTTAGACCGTATATGGCTTATTTGGGGGGGGGGGGAGCATACCAAGATTTCAGGAGTTCCAGCGTTGTTCTCTAAGCCTCGTCACGGATGTCAGAAGCGATTGCCATTTAAACCTGTGAGGAGTGTCATCATATGATAGGATGGTAGTATCATCTTCAAATATGGCTAAAAATGTATTAGGATTGGTCGGTGTATCGGCAGTGAAGAGATTATAGAGGAGAGGACCTAGAACACTACTTTTTGTAACACCGGCATCAATAGGATGTCAACTGGAGAAGTTTGAGCTACAGCAGACTCAAAAGGAGCAATTTACGAGATACGATCGTAGGACGATTAGGTATAGGAATTGGGGTAAACCGATCTTGGGCCCTGGTGCCTCACTCAATCAAAATTTTGTGCTACATCCAGAAATGCAGCAGTGCTATATCGCTTATTTTCAAGAGGAGGCGATATATGATCAACAACACAAAGGTCTTTTTGAACCAGTCTAGAATCCAAATTGCTGAAAAGGAATGCTTTGGGATTCGAATATAAGAAGGTTACTAAATAAATGTATTTTTTTCATATATTTTTGGAAGGATAAGAAGGAGGCATATGATGAGGTTTGGTTGGTAGGTCTTCCTGGTTTTAGCAAAAGAATGATAATCATATCAGAGGAAAGTTGGTCGTGCGAAGGATAAGATAAGTAAAGAACATGATCTTTTCATGGGAGTTTTAGGAGAATCTGGATAAAGAGCAGATGATATCCAGCTGATATGCGGATTTTCAAATCAACCTCAGAAGACTTATTTAATAATAAATCAAATATTAGGGAATACGGTAGTTAATCGGTCATCGAGGAGGTCATTAATGACAATATTGAATGTTCGAAAGCAAGGGCGTTGCCTATGCCATGCTCAGAAATTTTATAGTAATAGGTATTATTGTGTGCTAAAACTTGGATATTAAAGTATCCGAATACATTTTCAATAAGCATATAAGTAAACAGGCTTTCAGGACTAAATGAGGCTAAGTTAAAGTTGCGAGGAATGCAGTTATAATATTTCGCCAACGTGAGAGAAATAAATTCTTTCTTTTAATTTTTTGTAAAAATTTAATTTCTGCGGATAAACATATGACATAACTCACAAGTAGTACCGGGCTGCATAAGGATCAAAATTTTCACATTTTGCATTAATGTTATATAAACACAAAATTAAACAAATAGGTTGCATTATATAAAAGCACACATTGCTATTTAAGTATTTAATTAAAATTTCCGTTATGGGTGAATTACAATGACGTTGGTCAGAGATTCAGCGTTTTATTATTATTTTTTTTTTTTCGACGTGTGGGCTTCATGTCAATCTTCTGTCATAAACAAACTTTAGTTTGGTCACTGTTTGTTGTCATTGTCTAGTTGTCAATATGAAAAGGACGGCAAGTACTTTTTTATTTTTTTCTCGTAATTTTAATATTCCATGTTGCGGCTTGACATCGTCATAATTTACTTTATATAGTTATATTATAATTTTGAAAGATGTGCTTGACATATGGCTCATGTATTTCCAAAATCACCGAACTCAAAAATCTGCATTAAAAAAATGTAAAATTTTTTTATTTGAAATCCATTCATCGAGCCATTTTCGTACGTTTTCGAAATTGTTGAAGTGTTTGCTCCTGTCATGTATGAAATATCGAAAATGTACCTGAATTATCTTTTAATCCCAACTGCAAGTGGGATGTATAAGGTGGGATTTGAAGTAATTTCCATACATTTTTGACATTTCACGAAACACTATTAAAATTAAACATGATAACAAAACAAATATACAGATTTACGAATTGTGTCAATTTAGAAATACATGTGTGATATGTTTTAGGAAACAGGAAATAAATTTAAAAAAAAAATTATATTTTACATTAAATGATTGCCAACATTTATAACATCCTTTCCCCTGCAACTAACCATGATTTCAATCCCAATAAAAAATAAAAATTACTGGACAGAAAAGCAGTTTTTACTGTCTTAGTTATTTGTAAACAATCTTCTTCCTATACAGTTATCCATACTCCGAATAAAAGTAGTAGTATGTAGATATGTAGAAGATTATCGGAATTTGCTTCTGATATTGTAAAGCAAAGGTCAACATTTTGATTTGGTGATAATTTTCATTCGACAGAATTATTTTATTGATTTCATCTGGTTGAATTTTAATTTCTAACCATAAAAGAACATGACAAAATGACAAATCTCGTTTTTGCCAGTCAACAATGTAAATTTTATTTTATTATTATTATTTTTTAAACATTTATTTAAAGAAAGTATTACAATCCAATACTTTTATTGGGCAATAAGTAATGTGGATGGCTTAATGGATCCATTCACACATTATGTACAATAAGAAATAAATACAAAGAAGAGATACAAACAAAAAAAATATATAAATAAGTAAAAAATCTCCTTATAATATATAATACAATAAAATATTTAAAAAAAAAAATAAAATCTTAAAAATACATTTATACTTTATCATTGTAAATTTAAATTTGTATTATTGCTGAACCTTCCTAGAACTGTGAAGATGATTTCATTACAATTTGATACAGTTGGGCTTAGTAGTTTTGTTATTGTAAACTGAATTCGGAATAGTGTCAACCACAGAACGGCCAATTTTCTAATTCCGCCGGGATCCACTTGTCGCCTCACAAATTAACCTTCCACCGGTGGCGCCGATATATTTTGTACAACATTCGACTTGTTTTCTCCCTCGCTTCCTGTGAGCTTCCCGATAAATCGGCTTCAGCTATTCCTCAAGATACTCCTTCATTTTCCGCCGGTAATTTTTCAATGTGGTATAGGAGAGATAGTTTCCTGATTAAAATATATTTAGTCCTCAGTGTTGCACAAAGTACAACAAGCGACCACTCTCGTTTTGTTTTTTTGTTCTTTTTGTTGGCAATCTGCTAGATTCGATATAATGTAAGTAGGATTCTTTTGCATTTATACCTTTGTTTATCTTAGCAAAGTATTAATAATTCGGAATGTTTCGATTAGGTGGAAACCTATAAAATGTGAATCAATATCTCGAATTTTGCAGTACTGGACGAGGAAGAAAAAAGAACCGGACAAACAAATAAAAATTTGGAATTGAGTGGAGAGGAAATAGAAAATGTTCTAGTTCATGATACTGAAACCTATGTTGAGGGTAGTGGTAGAGTTAGAGAGGGGACAAAAAAAACATTGTTTAAAACAATTGTTTATTATTATTATTATTAAATTATTATAAAAATAACCATTTTAAGCCTGCAAATAATTATATTGACTATAATATTAAAAAAAAAAAAAAATGCTGATGATACCATCGTGTTATCAGTCAATGACGATCCTTTAGCTGCATCCCAGACACTCCAGTCACATATCACTTCAATTGAAGAATGGTGTCATAACTGGAGAGTGAAGATAAGTCCTTGCAAATCCCAGCAAATAACCTTTACTCTCCGTCGAAAACCTACCTCATTCTGTCCTCCTGTATCCTTTAATGGTGTACCGCTAAGTAATGTGGAACGAATACGATACCTGGGATTTTATCTGGACAAGAGACTTACCTGGAACCCTCATACAAGATTGAAAAGACAAGAAGCTGCACGTCGATTTCGACTGCTACAACTCTTACTAGACAAACGTTCAAATCTCCCGATTCATTACAAGAAACCCATCTATATGACGATTATCAGACCTATTTGGACTTACGTTGTAGAGTTGTGGGGATCCACCAAAACATCGAATTTTTCTCGCATCCAATCACTCCAATCAAAAATCCTTCGAAAAATCCTTAATGCTCCTTACTTTGTCACAAATGAATTAATCCACAATGACCTTAATATTCCACATATCGCCGATTTGGCACGAACCAGATACCTATTCTTTCATAATAAACTTACTCCCCATCCAAACCCACTTGTATCACAACTTGCTTCCCATTCCATTCCTGGCAATCCCCCGAGACGTCTGAAAAGAAGATGGCCTCGTGATCTTCTTTTGTAATTATTTCATTAGAGTACTACCAATGGGTAATTCCTCTACAATAATCATGCCATTATTTTGTATTCTATACAGCATATTTACTAAATGTGTTTTTATTAATACTGTTGTAAATTTCAATTAATAAAAGAGTAAACAAATAAAAATGTATCTAGTTATAAATTTGTTTTTTATTATTTTCAGTTATTAACATATTTTTAAATATTATTCCCTTTGTAAGTAATATTTTGTAAATATACTTTACTTTAAATGTAGAATGGTCAAAATATTTTATTTAATAGATTAAAAATAAAATTTGGACAAACGGATAAAAAAACAGGGTGCAACGCGCGACTGCTCGTGTTTCGGAAATTGCCGCGACCGATGGAAGGTTAAAATCATTTTTTATAATGTAACTAAATACAAGTGAATTTATTATGGGTTTTAATATTTGTATATCATCTTTGTAACATCTCATGTAGAATGACATTCGCCACCTTTCAGTCAACTTCACTGTTATACATATATTATGTTGTTTTTTTTAAATTAAAAACTATTTGAATGTCAGTAGATTTTATTATTCCTAAACCTTCCTTGGACTAAAAAGATAATGAGGTTATAATTTGTATTGTCAGTAGTTTTTGTGGTTATTGATCACAAACGAAAAATGGCTTTTTTTTTTTTTATAGAATAGTGTAGATTGTATAAATAACTGAACAATGCTCGAGTATGTGTAGAAAGGGGGAATCAGAGAGTTCTTCTGTCGGTCCGAGCAAGGTGGTCCCTTTGAATGGAATTTCCCGATCGATATGGGATCCGCACCCCTCCCCCTCCCTCCACCTTATTTCATTTAACTACCGCAGTAATTACTAAACCTTCTTGTTGCCAACACCTAGTTCTCGTTATTGCCTCCAGTATGTGTTAGTCCAACTTAGTAACACGTTGTAATTGCACAGTCTGCCACCAACTTAATAACAAGTTTGTACGACACCATGCTGTTTTCCGTAATCGAAAATCGAACTTGTGGTTTAATGGTGAAACATACGGCCGCGAATATTATTTATATATTATAACTGCGAAAACGTTTATTCATCTAAAAGTCTAATAAATGTTCTTAGAATAAATTAATTATTTTCATCCTGAATGGCTTTGACATGATCGAAGTCACTGGTAATATAAAATTATTAATTGTCCTTACAAGATATCCCAGAAATCGCAAAAATCCATTTGCCCCCCCTTCTTTGGTAGAATAACGGCTTTTCGCTTATAATATATTTTTGGTGTCAGAACCATCCCTCTCTCTCTATAAATCCTCTTTTGCATTGATTTGAACATTCTCATAACTGTTCTTCATTATATCCCTGATTCAAGCTTGATTTAACTGATTGTATTTTTAGCGGTTGGTTTCGCGAAATGAGAATCAGAAAAGTAATTAAGAAGAACCACAGTTACCTCCAGTCATCCAGGTGTCCGTTTTCAGAAGAAAATGTATAGATTAAGACAACTATATTAAATCAAAGCACTTTTATTCAAAATATTTAAATTTCAATTAATATAAATATCGATGCCAGAACTGAAACGTACACAGTTTCCTGAAGAAATGGAGTCAGAATATGCGTTTTGAACTGAGAATCATTTTTAAAAACTTTACCTTTAAGGAAGTTGTCCTAATTTCTTAACAGAGTGGAATCTGTTGAAGATAAGTATAGTAAATAAGGTTGGTGTGGAAGAACTTCTTAAACATGAGATCTGTCGTGTTAGACTGTAGGTTCTTTCCACCAGAACCAGTGCAGGTTTTTTTTCATTGTATTACTTCAGTATCACTGCAGTACGATGTAGATGTAATGGTTCCACTCACTTCTAAGTATAAAGGAGAAATGAATTATTCCAATCATTGATCACTAATCTAATCAATAATTCATTTGGTTACAACCTTTATATTAACATGTTTCATGTGGCGTTTTATTACAACACCCTTATAATGTTTAATATTACGCCATGGAAATATTTCTTTTTCATTCAAAAATTACACTAAAATCGCGTTTCTATGGTCGTTTTTGATGGTGTTCGAAACAATTTGCTGTCAATTAGAGTGATAGTAAATATTATCATGATGGACTAACAAAATATTTCTTGAGGTTCTCATCATGGCTAGAATAGTTTGATAAACTTTCGGATAACCCGTCCTTTCTGCTCCATCTGGAGTACTTAAGGTCATTAATCCAAAAAAATAAATAAAATAAAAAATGTATTATCAAACATGAGATAATGGCTCATAATATTCTGTAAACATAAACTTAGTAGACAACGGAAATCTATGAATTTGTGTCCAACTCATCTCGTAAACAATCCTTACAATCCAAAATCATTAGAAAAATCCTAAATGCTCCTTACTTTGTCACCAATAAACTTATTCATAATGATCTTATTGTTCCATATGTTGCTGATTTAGCCCAAACCGGATACCTATTCTTTCATTAAGCTCCATAACCACTCTAATCCACTAGTTTCACTACTTGCTTCTCACTTCATTCCCGATAATCTTCTGAGGCGTCTGAAAAGAAGATGGCCTAGAGAGTTTCTAGTGTAGAATTTTTATTGAAGTGTTACTGATGAGTAGTAATTCTTTTTTGGTATGTTATTGCAATCGTTATCAACGCATGTACTTAATTTATATATTTTGTACAGTTGTAAATTTCAATAAATGGAAATATAAAAAAAAAAAAAAGATAAAAAGAAAAAAAAAAAGTACTTAAAATTGACATTTGCTATAAAACGACCCAATGGATCGATGCCTGTAAATAAACGATGTTTTATATTTCACATCGATGGTAACACGGCAATTTGTCGTAATCCTCAATTATGGGAAAAATTGAATTTTTTATAAACAAACCTATATTCATTTTCTATATAACTACCTATTTAACCAAATTATTATTAATAATAATTTGGTGTTTTTGTAATCGCAACATATGTTCAAAAATTAATTGTAAAATCTAGTTTTGTAGAAAATTAAACTTGAAATTTTCCCCAAATTTGGTACGGTCATATAGCCGTGCTACCAGTAATATAGGAATATACCATATACCAGTTTCGTGTTCATGAATAACACTTTTGATTTAATATATAAAGTAAACATTACTTCTTTATCAAAATCAATTTCTTATAAATATATATATTTATATTTTAATTAGAGTCATATTGAAAAAAATGTTTTGTGTATTAATAAAAGTAGGCGTTAGTTATATTCTATTCATTTTTGCTATATTCATTTATCTATAAATTACTGATTTATTATTAATTACTTATTTCACTTCTTCGAAGGATCATCTTTAATATAATAAGGCACAACTTATAACGCTTGATTACAAGGTACATTCTTAACGGAGTTAGTGTACTTAGAGGAGTATAATCCTGAAAGCTTTCCTCAAGTTACTCCTTGGCAAACACTAATTTTAAGTTTTCTTGTTAAAGGACTTCCTGACATCCGGATTTCGATGATAAATTATAATGAAAAGCATTAAACATCAGTATTCTCCAATATTTTACAAAATATATTTAACTTGAATAATTTTTGTTAATGTTAACAATTGTAATGTTTTTGAATATAAGAAACTAATTAGATCATATGATATATACCTATATATATATATATATATATATATATATATATATATATATATATATATATATATTTTTTTTTTTTTTTTTTTTAAACTTAAAATCGCTACTCATACCTGTTAATCAAAATGATCTACAATCAGCAAGTTTGATGAAATACTGAATTACCTAGCGTGATTTTTATTTTCTGAAAAAAATGAGCTATCGTAACAAATAGAAGTCGAGAGTTCTAATATTACTAAATCAATAATATTTCTATCGTTTATTTTGAATTATATTATTAGTGGAACCACTGAAATAATAAAATAAGGTGATTGTGACATTCTTAGCCATCACCAAAAATCATGATCTCTTGTTATTCTTGCAACTTTTTGGTTGCAGCGCTGTTAATGAACTGATACCAACATTTTATTTACTATGAAATGATGATGGTCATAACTATGCTGGTATAGAAAAAGAAGATGAAAATAAACTTTATTCTGGGAAAACTGTTTCCCTAGGAATAACATATGAGTGCAATACATAAGTCAATCGTCTGGCTTTGATAATTTATTAATAATTATTAATAATTAACATTGAGTTACAAAGTGAATGAGAAATCTTGTAAAAAATATAAGGCTTAAGCATACTATCATTGAAATTCATATTTATAAATTACAATAATATTATTTTTAACATTTGGCTACTGAAATCATTCATGCGTATTGGGAAATTTAGTCCTTAGTGCGTTGGAATTTCCCTGATTCCTTTTTTTAATCTTCATAAGCTGGGAGAAGAGAGGATTTTGATTCAGTAATCTCCAGGCTGAGTGGAATTATATTAAATATGAGAGATAATGTTCCTGCTGTAAATTAATATTGTTGTTTTATTAGAAGGATATTTTAAAAGTAAAATATCCTATAAATTGAAAGGTTGTATTAATATATATATAATATATATATATATATATATATAAGGTGTATATATATATATATTCCTTCAATGAATTATTTAGCAAGTACCCAGAGCAACTCTACCTGTCTTTAATCGAGCAAGGATTCAAGTTACGTAACTAGTAGGGATATTTGAATATTTAGATAAATTATTTATGAAAGAATTGTTATCTAGTTTGAGGCAAATCAGCAACACATTGGAAATCATCGTTACTATGAATAAAGGTATTTTTGATGTATTTGATGTATTGATGATGTATGGAGTATGGAGAGTTAAGGATATTTTAAATGATTTTGTATAGTAAGGGTTGAATTCAAAATGAATGGGATACTTTAATGTAGCCTCAAAGATTAACGTCCTAAGCCAAACTATGTCTGTTTATGGTATTAAGATAAGTTTATTTTAATTTATGAACATCATAGGAGCAAATAAATTTTGAAATAGACTTAAATGACGGATATATATACAGGGTGTTCGGAAGATCGTTGGCCAAAACATTATCTCGGGTAGGGAGGTTCATTTTGAACCTATTTAAGGTCACTTACCTATATACAAAGTCTTCCGGTTTTTTTTTTTTTTTTTTATGAATTTTTTGTGTAAATGGCCAAATCCAAACATTTATGCCTTATAACTCTGTTGTTTACTGATATATCAACGCCATTTGTTTTTCCTGTAATTACTAATACATTGTCTATGTAAAATAAAAAAGATATGGTGCAGAAAACAAATAACAAAAAAACGGGAGATCGTTAAATCTTGTCAAAGGCAAAAATAAAATTTATGAACTTCAAGTTTAGGTTAAAAAAAAGAAAAAGTAAGCGCAACAGCCAAATCCAAATTGTTTTAAAAACTTCTCTATTTAATACTCTTTAAAAAAATACCATTTGCAGGCACGCAGCACATCTAGTTTTTTTTATTTTTTATAAAGTAACAAAAGGGTGCCACCAGCGCACATTGACAATAATAATGAATCGAATCATATTTTTTATGCAAAACGTAACAAATAGTTGCGTTTCTTTATAGCATAGGTTAAACTGCATATTTTCTCTTTCTTTGTCGGAATTTCGATTATATCAGAGTAAACTTTATCTACATTTTTGTAAACAATAATCAGGGAACAAAATTAAACTAATTTTAAATTATTCATAAATTTAATTTGTTGAGTATCACAGGTATTGCTCAAAATGATCTCCACTATTTCTAATACAAGCACGATATCTTTTTCTTATTTCTGTGGTGGTTGTTCTAAAAATGAATTCTTCCTTTATTATGGTAAACACGGCATTGATTTTTTAAATAAGTTCTTGTTTTGAGAAAGCCCACTACAACTGTAAGAGAATGTTTAAACAATTGTTTCCCACAATCCTGGATAGGAAGGGGGGTCCAATTGAGTGGCCAGCACGGTCTCCAGACCTCACGCCGCTCGATTATTACGCCTGGGACCGTGTCAAAGATTTGCTTTATAATGAAGAATTGTTTTCAAGACAACAACTTATTCAAAAAAATCAATGCCAAAAAAAAAATGGCGTTGATATATCAGTAAACAACGGAGTTATAAGGCATAAATGTTTGGATTTGGCCATTTTTACAAAAAAATTCATTAAAAAAAAAACCCGTAAGACTTTGTATATAGGTAAGTGACCTTAAATAGGTTCAAAATGAACCTCCCTACCCGAGATAATTTTTTGGCCAACGATCTTCCGAACACCCTGTATATATATATTTTTGTTTTGTCTTAAATAGAAAAATTTCTTTGTTTTTAAATTTATTTTTAATGTTTACTTGGGCTAAGAGATCTTCTATGACCATATCCCAAACTTTTAAGTGAGTCTTTTCCTCTCACATCTTCCTTAAAGATTCCTTCTCACTTTCCCCACTGGCTTCTTAATCACCACCTCTTTCATCACACCAAAACTTGTTAACTGCATAATATATTTTGATATTTTTATTAGATTTACTACAAGATGAAACAGTAATGAAACTATTTTTTATTTCTTAGAAATTTGAACATACACCAATTGATCCGAAACAATGAAATAATATAACTATAAAACTACCTGTATGAGTAATGCTTCAATATTACAAGTATTTTTACTTAAATAGAAAACCAAATTTTGATTTGAATTGAAAATGAATTATATTAGTCGAAAATAAATTAGTAAACGTAAAAAGGTTTGAATATGCTAATTTCATAAAATTTATTTTAAATTAAAAATCACATTTTAATCTTCACACACTAGACTTAAGAGAAAAGAAACTGCTCGCCGTTTCCAACTACTCCAACATTTATAATACAAGCATTCAAAGCTCCCAATAAATAACGAGAGACTTATTTCATGACAGTATTGAGAACCATTTGAACATACGGAGTTGAGCTTTGGGGATCCACTAAACCTTCTGATTCTTCTCGTACCCAATCCTAATATCCAAAATCATTCGTAAAATCCTCAATGCTTCTTATTATACAAACAAACTTATCCATAGAGATCTTAATGTTCTATAAGTTGCTGAGTTAGTCCAGACCAGATATCCATCCAATTCCATACCAACATGAATCCAATAGTCTCTCAACTTGTTTCACACTCAATTCCCGATACTCCTTCTAGGCGTCTGAAAAGAGATGGCCAAGAGAGCTTCTAACGTAGAACTTTTATTGCAATGCAACTAGTGAATAGTTCTTTACATGTTATTGACATGTAATTGTAAACATTTAAAAAAATAAAATAAAATAAACTATTAAGAATCGTAACTATTTTGATCTGATACAGACGAGTCTGGTTATATCCTTCGAAAATTTTAATGATAGTGGAACACTACAATCAAAACATTAAATTTTTCACAGTCTTTAAATTTTTAGTTAATACTTTTAATAAAAATAAACCGGTCCCATGCTATTAAAACTATTCATAATTCTAGGGTTGTTTAATCTTGTTTCGGAAACGAGACAATTAGTTTAATCAATCTAAGATTGTAACATTTCTAAAACCCACGCCTGAAACACTTTGAAGTAGCATTGTATCGTAATATCTAATAAATAGGTAATCCATAATCTCATTCCAGGGGTGGAAGGTTACTCGGACCATTGAATAGCTTCAGAGATATAGAATTTATGTGGAGCGTTATCCTAAATATACACTACCCTAGCTCCTAATACTACCTCTTTCATAGGTCGGTTACAGCATCTATACTCACGTTTCTTTATTCTACTACATCTAAGATATTTTAGTACTGCAATACCATTTAGCCATATCGCTTAGCTGGAAATGGCCACATCTCTCTATGTCGTTTGTTCAATAAAGGTCGGTTTTGTTATTAGGAACGTTAGTAGTAGAATAAAGTTAGTAGTTGTCCTGATAGTCATGTGTTCTGATGCTTCAATATGCAATAAACATTCGTGTTCATTGCCCAATAAGATGCAATTCATAAACATCTACATGATATTATGATATTGGTAGTTATCGGTTTATAAAATTCTGATTTTACTATCCAGTTCCACTCACCCCTATAATCCTCCTCGCAGGTTAAAAAAGCAGTGGCCTCGAGATCTATATTAAAATTTGACATGGATTCCTGGTATTGGCCAGTTTCTCACGCCCTTAGTGACTGCACTATGTCGATCTCACTCAGCCTCCACTGGATTGTTATATCGGTACCACAGCTGAGAGTGCAATTCAGGGATTTTAGTTGAGCTGAGCTGTCAAGGTTTGCCTCAGGGACGGTAACTGACTGTCTAGCAAGGTTAGGTTTTGATGACTTACTGTACCAAGACCATGCGCCTTTCATTGTCGACGCTGTCCAATGATGTTATCTGTTATGTAATTAATATCAGTTATAAACTAATTAATATAAGTTTATCTTAAATTTTAAAATTTTTTATCATTTAAGATGTTAAATATGATAGTAATAAGTATAAAAAATCATTCGTCACAGATTCAATGAGGTTGTACTGCCAATCACGAACCATCGTCCTATACATATCGGGAATTCTGGATCATTGAGATAACAGGGTTGGACAAACAAGGTCCTCAATTTAAGAGAAGCATGAAAAATTTTGGAAAACATGTCCTTCTAAATTATTAGAAGTAAAGCTAATTTGCATAGAAAAGTGATAAAAAAGTTGCAGGAACTCCAAAAAAGAGGAAAAGATTTTGTACCACCTGAGAATCGGCCACTGTGGCTCCCATGGCTGCCTTCTCCGTGCCTTGGAGCACCCTAATTGTGTCAACTGTCAAAGAAAGAGGTCGGTATAACACATTGCAGTGGATTGTCAACAGTTTTCAGTTATTTCAGTTAGTTTTTATGTTGTTTTTATTTAACATTGTTATGTTATATGTTTTATGTTTGATGTTTGTTATGGTTACTAACCAGATGCATGTCAGTCATCCATTTATTTCATTTGGATTTTTTATTTTATTTTATTATACTTAACTTCATTATCCTCTCCCCACGTTAAATTATTGAGAAAAAAAAAATTATTTTAAAAATTTCAGACCAAAGTAAAGATCGGAGCTTTCTTTAGTAATTAATTTATTGCAAAATACTTATATATTGTAAAAAAAATAATGTCCTGGCAGGGATCGATTGACCCTGAGTCGGTTGAGAAGACCCCGAAATAACAATTTTTACTAATTTGAAAATGTACTTTGAATTTCTATTAGTTCCATTACTATAAACTCTCTTGCAGGATTGTTGGATTGGATTGTGCAATAGTCAGCCGACAGTGCATTATCGGATTACAGGGATATATGTGTTCGTGCTCAGAAAAAAAAAAAAAGGACCTAATAGGATGGTGCTAATTTCAGACTGACTGTAGACACAACAATAACCAATGTTATTCATCAAAAAATATTCTGAATTTAATTTCTGAAACTGTGGTCAAATGTTAGATCCGAGCAACACCAACAGAGTTTGTCAAAATGTTACATTTTTTTGTGACAAAAAAATCTACACATGTATTTAAGTACAAACAAAAAAGGTAACTCAGTTCGAGGTAACTAAAACACGAAGAACTGAAGATGAATGTTTAGCATTCGAAACTAGTTTTCAAATAAAATAATCTCAATAGAAGTGGCACTTAACTCATAAATCCTAATTATATAATTTTTAAGGGTCGACCAAATATAATTTTGATATTATATATATATATTTATATATAATCATCATAATGCAGGCATTTAGGATTGCAATTTTTTATTCAAAACTCCATATTTGTGTAAATGCTTTCAACACTTATTTGTTTATATTTTTAGATCTCATGATCAATAATTAACATTCGAAATAAGTCTTTGAATAATAATTTGTAATAAAATTTTTATTAAACCTTCTGTACCGTCATGCGTACTTCAAGTGATTCTTAGCATTTGTTTGAGTTAGAAAGATATATTGAAAAAAAAAATATTTGAAAAATTTCCTGGCCGTTGTAAAGACGTCGATTTATCTAAATTAATTTTTTAATAAAACTTATCATTTATCATAAAATCGAAAAAATCAATAACAAGCACTTCTGTACATAAGTACTTGATGCTGAGTCAAAGCTCGTGGGTAAACCTTATCTAATTCAAAACGAAACGTGACTTCGTCTGAATTAAAATTAACGCTCTGGTTTGGAATATAGGATAACTTAGAAAAACGTTCACAATTTTAGAGGAAAAAAAATGAGAAGAAATATGAATCAAGTAAAATGAAATTGACTTACCCAAGTGAAGATCATAAAGTTGTGCCGGTAGAATCCCTCTGGGCATCCGAATGCATTCGTCCGACCTGATAAAGGCTGGGATTCATCTAGATGTTGAACCAATCGGCTGAGAGATCTTCTGGCTGAATTTATACTTATCTGCAAGTGAAAGGCAAGAAATAATGTCTTTGATATGAAATAACAAAGAGTGAAGAAGAAGATGAAGCAAACAATTGAATTAAAATATCAAATTTTTCGAGTGTCAGCGTTTTATTTATTTAGGGTGCATCGTGTCCATTTCAGTCATGGCCCAAGTTGAAATCATAAAACCTATACATCTAGGAAAATGGTAAACGCTTATAAGGCTTACCCATCAGAAACCGCGCCCCAAATTAAATTACTGCTGAAGTGCACAGTGTGCTTTTTTCAACGTAGTGCATCTTTAGAAGAAGAAGAAGAAGAAGAAAAATGAACTTTATTCTGGGACAACTTGTCCCCTAAGAATAACAAAACAAGTACAATACATAGAACAATCGTCTGGCTATGATAATTAATTATAATAAATGATAATAATAAATAATAATAAAAATTGATTAATAATTAAATTATGAGTTACAAAAATGAATTAAGGAAACTTGTAATAGGATACATCTTATGTGTACTATTATAATGTATATAACTTAAATATTCATGTTTTACATTTGCTCGGAAGATTGAAGATCCAGGAGGTAAAGAAATAGATGTTGTTTAAAGGAAGTAAGAGTGGAGCTTTTTCGAATTGTGATGGGCAATGAGTTCCATAAAGAGGAAGCACGGATAATAAAGGATTTCTCGAAGGATGCAGTTCGATGAGCCGGAGTGTATAGGTTGATGGGTTGGGTTCTAGTATTTAAAAGGTGAACGGAGGAGCGCAGAGTAAGGAGGTCATGGATATAGGCGGGTTTTTTGGTTTTTAAGGTTTGGAATATGAGAGCACCCAGGAAGTATTGACGTCGAAATCAGGGGTAAAGCCAACCAATTTCAGAATACTTATGGGATATGCGAGAACGTCTGGAGATCCCGAAAATAAATCTAATAAAACAGTTCATTACTCTTTTACATCTCATCTCGAGCTCTTCAGACAGTCCTCCATATACTGTGCATCCGTAGTCAAAGTTAGGGAAAATGAGTGATGATACTAAAAGTTTTCGAGTACTTAATGGTAATAAATCACGGTAATGTGAGAGTTGCTTAAGAATAAAAATGGATTTCCTCGTGATTTGAGAGATATGGTTATTCCAAGTAAGATGTTGGTCGAAAGTTATTCCCAGATTTTTAATGGAATTTTGGAAATGAATTGGACGGTTTTTGAGGAAAAGCAGTGGATAGTAGGGAAGAGCTTTTAGGTGAGGTTTTGACCCAATGAGGATAGCCTTTGTTTTCTCTGGATTCAGACTTAATTTATTCTCCACTGCCCAAAGGTTAATGCTATCTATGTCTTTCTGTAGCTTACAAATCGCCTCTAGCATATTTGAAGGATGAAATGATAAATATATTTGCAAGTCGTCAGCATAAAGATGATATTGGGAGTAGTGGATGCGATTCGGTAAGTCATTAACATAAATAGAAAATAGAGTAGGTGAAAGAGAAGATCCCTGGGGGACTCCTCGCGGGAGTGGTAGTGAAGATGAGTGAGGTTTTCCAGGTATAATTACTGTTTGGAAACGGTTGGATAAAAAGGAAAGAAGCCAGCTTAACGCACTATTAGATATTGAGAGGTTATGGAGTTTGGAGAGAAGGATTGTATGGTCAACAGAATCAAAAGCTTTTGAAAAATCAAATAGAATCAGGATCGTAATGTTCTGTTGGTCAAAGGAGGAATAAAGGTCTTTGGTAATTTTTACCAAAGCAGATTGCGTGGAATATCCGGAACGGAAGCCTGACTGGAAAGGATTAAGCAGGGCTTTACATTCAAGAAAGATGTGACCTCTACTCCTATTTAGAAACACCACTACTCACTGAACACATTCTTCTTAAACAATCAATGCAGTGTTGTAAAATTTCTGAAAATGCACATTTTTCTTGAAAATTAATATAAATTTATAATTTGGATATTAAATTATACAATATACCAAATAAATAATAATTATATTATGTATAATTAGTAAAACTGATCGTTAAAAAAAATGTTATATTATTAGTTGGTATCTTTCTGCAACAGATAGGAAATATTTTAAATTTCATATTAACAGTTGTTTGATTTGCAATTCACGAGAATATCTTTCGAACATAAAATTTTAGTTTCACCATACTCATAAAATAATGGAATAGCAATTCCAAAAACTAAACACAAAGGTTTTGTCGATATAGAATGTTTTAGTATGCTAGTAAAATATATATTTCATTCATGGGTTATTTTATGAGGTCATAAAAGTCAGATCGTGAGCAGGTTCTACTAATCTGTGCAGTATCAGGCCATTGCAATTGTGTTCCGAATAAAACTGGACGAATGCGAACTTATGGATTAGTTCTATCTAATGAAGTTTAATCAAACCCAAAATATACTTTAAATGCGTAATTATATCTTACATAAAAACAAAATAAGACTGTTCACTATTTGACATCATTTTTTTTTGTTTATGTTATTTTATTTTTTTAAATCCATATCTGTCTTCTGAATCAGGCTGCCAATGATGTGAAAATTCAAGGTTTTGCACAAATCTCACCAAAAATTGGGATCTAGTGCTTAGGTTTTTTATTACTTAAGAGGATCCCTCATCCAACTCCTTTTTAGCCTTGGGTATCTATCTATTGTCGGGAATATCTATTGTGGCCATGTTTTGAGTCCGTCGGGATGTTCATAAAGTTTGTCCTAAAATGTTCTGTGTTTTGTTTCGGTATGATATAGTACAATTGGTACGTGTTAATCTATGTGCTGAGTTCTATCACTTACTTACTAAATAGATTTTGCAATTAGTTAGAATGTTTGTAATTAAAATGTTTCTAGTTTTTATATGTGAGTTTTATTTTATTTTATTTATTTTTTATTTATTTATTTTTTTTGGCTGATCCATAAGCCTGTGATGCATATATGAGGGAACCATGCTATCGTTCTATCGAATGTTAATATAACATTCACACACACTCACATTTTACTGTGTTAGTCTGTGGAATTGGTTTGTTGTCTGAGTATATTGAAAGACAGATGTTGCATCCAATGTTGCTTTTTATAATGTTTGAAAACAAACTTATTCATAAAGACCTTAATGGTCCAAATGTTGCTGATTTGGCCCATACCTGATGCTATCATTTCATAGAAAAATCTATACCCACTAAATTCCACTAGATTCCCTAATTTCTTTCCACTCTATTCCAGATAATCAATCCTTTGAAAAGAAGATGGCCGAGGGATGTTCTAATGTCAATTTTATTTTACTGCTACTAATGTTTTGTCTCTTCACAAGTATTGGCATGTCATTGCAATCATGTTTCTTCACATTTACTTGAAGTATATGTTGTGTATAGTTGTAAATAACAACAAAAGAATTTTAAAAAAATAATAAAAGAAAGCAGAAATATAAAAATACCAGTTACACCATATTAGTTTTCTGATACACTGACGCGAAATCATCATAATTTTTCTCATGAAGAATAATGGCCATAGATCGAAAAAAGTTTTGATTCAATAGTGTGATATTTAGTTGTTTTATATATATATATATATAGAATAGAATAGAATAGAATAGAATAGAAAATAATTTTATTCTGGGACCAAGTCCCTTAAGAATAACAAATTGTACATAAAGAAATGATATTAATTACATCTGGTCAGAGACATGATGAAAAATAACACGAAAAAATAAAAATACAATAAAAATAAAATAAAAAATAATAAAATAAAGAAGAAATATTAATATAACAATGATAATATATACCTAGATACTAATGTGATATGTGAACAGGAACATAAGAGAATATTCTACAAATGAGATGATAAATAGGTTATTTGAGACAATGCAAATTATATACAATATAAGAACCCAAATGTTGTATTCGGAATGAGAAAAAATTATATTATAAATATATTGTTAGTAAGCGTCATCTTGGATTAGGAGGAGGTACTGGAAGTAGAGGAATTTAAATGTTTTTTAAAGATTTCGCTTGTCTAATATGAGAAGGAATGGAATTCCATAGGATGGTTGAGCGGTATAGGAAAGAGCGCTGGAATGTAGTGGTTCTATGGGATGGGGTATATAGATCAGAAAGACGGGATCTATATATATATATATATATATATATATATATATATATATATATATATATATATATATATATATATATATATATGTTTAGTAAGGTTCTTGAGGTTCAGTCATAAAATAAAAAAAACAACTATTTTGGCTACGTTTCGAGACTTTATTCAGTTGTGTACTAGAATCGTTAGTCTGCTCATATCCACTTGTAACATTGGCATGATCATGAGAACAATATAGTCTCGAAACGTCACCAAAATGGTTGTTTTTTTTATTTTATGACTGAACCTCAAGAACCTTACGAAACATTTAATAGTAACAGTCAAGAAATTTATCCATATATATATATATATATATATATATATATATATATATATATATATATATATATATATATATATATATATATATATATATAGGCTATACAATAGAATATATATGTGGACTGGCATCGTCTTGCTGGAACGGAACTTTGAGGTTGACCAAAGCTGTGTAATACGGCAACAGTTGCGAGTAAATTTTACTGCTAAAGACTATTTACACTCGCGTTCAAATGCTTTTTTTTTTTTTTTTTTTTTTTTTTTTTTTTTTTTTTTTTTTTTTTTTTTTTTTTTTTTTTTTTTTTTTTTTTTTTTTTTTTTTTTTTTTTTTTTTTTTTTTTTTTTTTTTTTTTTTATTGTCTAGCTTTTTTTGCTCTTGTCTCTTCAAAAATTCCTATGAATTGTTATAAAAAGACCCTGATGAGCACAAATGCCAAGCTTTTTTATTTAAAAATTTTCCTATCCTTTCATAGTAACGTTCATAACCATTCAAATTCAATGGTGTCCCAACTTGATTTCAATTTATCTCAAATAAACCTTTGAGGCTTCTGAAAAAAAGATGGCCTTGGGATCTTCTAAAATAGAACTGCTACCAATGGATAGTTGCTTCAAAAGAAATAGAATTTTGAGCATTATCATCACATTTACTGGATGTATTTTATTTTGTTTTACATGGAGTTGTAAAATTTAATAAATTTCCTTTGATGTATATTTGATCTAGTTTCAGATCAAATGAGATATTTACTAATAAAATGTTTGACGCCACAGAAAATTGAGAGCTAACAGTTCTTGTTAAACGCAACAGAGAAAATAATAAAACAGAGATAGAACTCTTATGACAGAGCTGGAGGTGCCGTTTGTACAGCTAAACGAGTTTGAGAGAAGAACTTCCTTCAGATCCTTGGCCAAACAAGAAAAAATTAAGTATACATCAGGACTTTCAAGCTGCTTCCTAAGCCCCGCAGCAAAGAAGTTTACACTCAAAGTACTTTCTTTTTCTTTTTTCTAGACTGTCGCCATCGCAATTTAATTGTTTACCAACTTGTTAAGATCCTATTCCAATATTTTCCTTTATTTAACAATTACACCCCGGCTGCTCCTTGGAAACTAACATGACTATAGTCTCAAAAGAGTGTGATTATTATTATTGCATAAATAATTTCTATCCTGACAAAATAATAGATAAACCGCGGCATTGACAATAAAGAAGAAACATTAATTAACTAATTCAATTACTTTGAATTACTGAAGTATAATCTTTTTAAAAAAAAAAAACTGAAATCATCAATTTAGTCGGTTTAAAAACAATATCATTGTAGAGAATGATTAATGGAGGAGGACTAAAAAAAATATCATAATGGCAAGAAAGTATAATAATAAAGTATATTATGTTTGTTTTAATATTTATACGTGCGTATCTATATATTAAGTTGGAATAATATTAATTTTTGAAAAGGGGAAACAAACAAATAAATTTTAAAAATAAATCATGAATTCATTAGTAGGTCTTATTATTTCCTTCATCTTATATTATATCTTAGAATTATATTCTTACTATAAATACTACGAATTATTGTTGTTTTAACGCTAATTATAATTTTGTTATCTTTAATAGATATATTAGTATGCTGTGTGTGTAGCAACCCAATAAAGTTAGGCAGGAATATGTTTATGTATTAAGAAAGCATATCTTACTCTTTCTCTCTTTGAATACATTGTAGTTCATATTTATATTAATTAGATTGGCTAATTTTATTTTATTTTATATGAATTTCGTAGTGATGATAAAAATAATAATTTTCTCATAATTTCTTACAAAAAATAATTCTGTAATATACACACAAACATTAATAATGCGTCTCATTTCAATTCTACAAGTCACAAGTCCCTCGAAAAATGGTAAATGCTCCTAAATGGTATTATTTCACAACGAAACTCAATCGTTTACCTAGTACCTTTTGTCCTCGATCAGGTATACTCATTAAATTTTCTGAATTCCATCAAAACCTTTCCCAACATCCTAACCCTCTGGGTCAGTCATTGTCTAGTACCACACATCCTTATAACCAAGACCAAATGTAAAATTTTTTTTAGAGATCTAGCAACGTCCAGCTTCTCTGCTCAAGTCCTGAGCGAATGTGCCCTCATTATTTTCTCCCTCAGCCTCCACTAGGTTTTGACAATAGTGATGCAGCGATGGGAGCGATGGGTCCCTTTTGGTCTGGCGTATCCTTACAGATAGGGCGTATCACGTAAGATATTTTAATTTTTTAATTGAAATGGTAGATTAGTAAGAATCATTAGGAACAATCATTAATGCGATCTCTCCCGTTGCTTTCTAATAAGAAATATCGCCTCAATGATATTTCCAAGTATGGTTGTCATATTTGACCTGGTACCATTGCCCAGATTAGGTGGTTGAAGGTCATTTAAAAACATAATTGATCATCCAATTTTTCATTTTTAAGTTGACGATGTTGATGGACAGACAATATTTACTATATTATAATTTATAAACTTCACTGTAATCCACATATTTATCTCTTTTTTCATAACAATTTAATTTAAAATAAGTTTTATTATCATCTGAAGATAATGTAGTTAAAATTTGGTGGAGATTGGTTCGATAGTTTTCTTGGTTAATGATCAGAAACGAAAAACGACTTGTCCCTTTATAATAACAGTGTATATATATATATATATATATATATATATATATATATATATATATATATATATATATATATATATAAAGCTATTCTCCTCTTATATATCTTAAACCCATTGCACAATAGATGATAAACCTAAGTAAATAATAGATTTTTTTTAGTTTTAATTAAAATATTATTTATATTTAACAATCATCTGGCTCACTGAAGAATATATAAGAACTGAGGAGTGTGTGGGATAGAACGGACGAACACGAAATTAAGTACATCTCCTTCCTGGAAATTGAGGAACTGAATTAGAAATAAAGTAAAAATATCTGCCGCCCCCACATGAGCCGCCTCCCTGGACTTCGCAGTGCTTGCTTTCAATGGCCTCACAGGGGGAGTTTAATTTAGCGAATGCTCCTCACCAGCCTTTCACGAATAGCATTTTAGTCCGCCTCAAGTTCCTCCGACTGAATTTCATCCTTTTCCAATTATATTATTTTCTCCGAAAAGCACTATCTGTATTCTCCAGGGGTCTACTCAAATTCAGAGTTTTTCAGGAATTTCCTTAATAAAAACCAGAGAGATTTATCAAAATTTAATATGTTTCTGAACAATCTCAGAATACGAAACCGAGTGTGATATTATATTACGTGCTTATGTAATGTATATGAATAATTTATTCATACTCTCAATATTTTTAATGTGAGAGGTGGTTCCTTATAGAGTCTGATTCGCTCTCTCTCTTTCTATCTCTCTACCTATCCATCTCTCTTTCACTTTCTTCCGCCCTCACATTCTTTCTCTTTTCGCACTCTTCAATGGAACAGTTCTTTCCGATCACAAATAATTTAAACAATGTTATTATGTAAGTGGCTCTTTGAAGAGAAAGATTTTACCTTCTTCAATGAGGTGTACTGATCCATACGATACACTGACATAGTGGCATTTTCAAAGTGTTAAAATCAGCGTTAATTCTAGACCCTACGGTTAGATTTGAAAGTAACGTTCTAGATCAAGCAGGTAAAGTTGAAAGGGGAGAAAAGGAAATACATATGAAAAGTATCTCTTTTCTTAAAAAAATGTTGCGTGTGACTTTTGGGGAGAGACAGTTAAACGTAAGAGCACTTTATGGGATAAGTTGGTTTTAGTTGAGGTACGCATAAAACAAAATATAGCATTATAAAAATAGCATGGTCAACTTGCAGTCAGTCCAAATTCTCCGCGAAACACTTGGTCGTACACGTTTGGATATAACTCCGAAACAGTAAGTCCGAACCAGAATTACTTTTATTCAACTTAAAGCTGAGTAAATTTACTATTAGACTATTATAAATGAAGTTTTAATCAAGTCCCTTAAAATACAATTGCCAGCACTCTAAAAATCCCGTACAGTTTTTTGAAATCCAAGCTTTTCGGCACATTTTGCACTATAACTCCGAAATTATTCATTTGATCCACATTTACTTTTTTTATCTAAAAACTGATTAAATTTACTGTTAGACCCTATGTATGTAATTTATATTATATCCCGTGAAGCACCCATTGTCATATTTTGCCAAAACATACACATTTAGTGTGCCAGCGTGGGTGTTCCACGGGATTTATCATAAATTAAACATCATCTGTTAGCAAATTTAACCAGCTGCCTAAAGGCAAAAATTACTTGAACGACCAGAGACAAACTAACACAATGTCTCCCTGATTGGGAAAAACAATAGATCGTGGACATGTCTATCTAATATCTACTGCTTTTTCGAATTTTCATTTCAGAATTAATATGATCAAATTACATCAATAAACAATTTTTTTTCTTCAAACCCCTTCTTTTCAACAGAATTTAAAAAAAAAGAAAGGAGGTTCTCAACTCGTCTGAATTTTTTTTTTTTTTTCATCAATTTTGATGATCATTTTTTAGATCGGTAGGGCATACCCCAGAGGTGGTCCCATAAAAAATATTTTGAAATCAACGCAGCACTTTTTAAGAAAAAAAAAAGTTAGTAAAATCACTGTTATATAACCTTCGGGGTCATCTGTGGTGTGGTGGTTAGCATAGCAACCTACTAAACCCAAAATCACAGGTTCGCCCCCCGGCAGATGACCTTAGGATTTTTTAAAGGGAGTTAAAAATCCTTAGCTATGCCGTCCTTCGGAAGGGACGTTAAATGGGGGTCCCGAGTCTGTGCGATGTCAGGTACTCGTTAAAGATCCCTATCCTAATTATACCTGGATAGGCAAAATTTAGGACTCCCACTGTAGGATCGTCCGATTAGCCATAGCAGCATAAAGTGACGTTAAACGAAATAAACAACAATATAACCTTCCATTTTAAACATGTTTATAATTATGATAATCTAAAATCTCCACGGTAACTAAATCTAAATTAACAAAAATATTTTACATATTCCGTCAAATCTCGATGTGTCGTACTTCGACAAGCTGAATTATTTAAAAAGTCGAACAAAATTTACGGTCAGAAGTATATTACACTTAAATTACACCTCAATGAGACGATTTCAGTCAAAAAACGTGAAAAATTGTGTAAATAAGTCGAACTGAAAATAGAGTTAAAAAGAGAGAACTTTTAGGACCACCTCTTTGAAACGAACTATTAGAAGTCATCGCCTTTATAACAAACTAAAATTAAAAGCATTTCTTGTGTAGTTTGTTTTCCTGTTTTCCCTCATTGGTTATCTTTTCAGTTCATAGTTACTCCAGTTACTTATTAATAGTTATTAAATCGAGTGGTTTTACAGTGGCTATTAAAAATCCTTTTAATTAATGAAAAGTGGCTATTAAAAATCCTTTCAATTAATGAAAAGTTAAAATTGGTTTGCAAAGTGGAGAAAGGAGAAAGTTTGTTGCTATAATTCCGAATTCCGCGTAGTTCTGTTTCAACCGTCCTAAAAAATAAAGAAAAGATTGCCACTGATGGAAGGCGGTAAGTCTAATTTTAGGCACCCTCAGAAAAAACCAATGTTCAGTTGAAAGTTATATGATAAATTGGTACCGGGTATTTAATTTTCTGTATCAATGATTTTATATATATGTACAAACAACATACACATATCCATTAATGAAAAATATACGTTAATATCAACTCCAATATTTTGTTTAATTTTCCCATTCACATGAAGATAGGTGGAATGATAACCTCGATAAGTCTTTATTCAGTAAGTCCAACTATTTTTCAGGGTAGCTTGAAGATCGACAATTGACTGCATAAACAAAAGTACACTCACCACTAAAAAGTGAAAAATAAAATTAATTTTTAGGAAAAAAAACAAAACAAAACCGACTTCAAGATCAAAACTACATGTACAAACTTGGCCCAAAAAATAATATTTTAATTGCTTCAAAACAAAAACCATTAAATGACAATCAACGAAATTATCGATACTTATATACCTATTTACAATTTATGATCAGTTATTTATGGAGTCGGTGCCAACCAAAACAAGCAGAATTCAAAAAGAAATGGTAGTTGTAAAGATCCTCCCACTGTTTCATCACCGCCACACCGCTGTCTCTGGCCATTCGAAAGTTTGTTGCAAAGGCAGGATTAAACTGCCCTTCTTGGCTGGCACCGACTCCAAAAATAACTGGTCATAAATTGTGAATAGGTATATAAGTATCGATTATTTCATTGATTGTCATTTAATGTTTTTGTTTCGAAGCAATTAAAATATTATTTTTTTGTTTTTTAGTCCATGTTTGTATATGTCGGTTTTTTTTTTTCCTAAAAATTATTTTTATGTCTTATCTAATATTTTACTTTTTCTTCTAGTACTGTAACTCATTACAAGTTCTAATTATTTCTTTTTAAATTAATTTAAATATATTAGTAATTAAATTAAATTATCAATAAGGCAATCATTTTTCAGATAAAGAAAGTAGGGAGAATGTAAAGGATAAAAACATTCAGATCAATATATCTTCTATACGGTAGGTACTAGAGACAAATATTTAATAATAAATATTTTCCATTTATTTTTGGTTCTGGAGACTATCGTAAAATTTTCGGTCTGAGCAACACCAACAGAACTTGAGCTTGTCAAAATGTTAAATTTTTGAGGGTGAAAATATGTTATATATTTGAGTATGAAATGTGAAAAAATTGTTATACCAAAAAATTATAGAACTCCAGCTGAAAGAAATATCCATATCAATATTTTATAAATATGTAACGGAACTACAAACTTTAGTGAATGCTGGTTTTTCTTTCTTCACGTTTTCCTCAACTCTGTTTCAGGCTATTATTTCCACCCCCTACAAAAGGGTGGTATCCTCGTTGAATAGAATCCAAAAGAGGTAGAAACATCCTATTTATAATTCAGGGAGCAACTCTAGGTGGATTTATAAGCCGCAACGCAATGAGCTGTTGCCCCTATCTTATTCATGAACAGCTTTCTCATCCGTGTGTGCCGTAAAACTTAGCCTGAGAGAGTTGTGGTGTTCTCATTAATACTGCTTTTGATAATAGTCACCTCTTGGGTCCTGCTCTCCAAGCAACGGTTATTTCCTAGGGCGCCATATCCATGGTCCGCTACATTCAATCTAGCTGATTCTATCATTAGCTCAGTGAAATTGTCATCAACGGTTTCATTATGGCTTTTGGTATACCATTATATATACATAATAATAGGTGTTGTTTTCCTAGTTTTGATAATTTCAGTTTTGACTTTCTCCTTGATAGGGTAGATCACTAGTTATTGTGACCTGACCACTTATGGGTAGACTAATACAATTATCACTATATTAAGTGTCTTATCCATTTATTTGTGATATCACGAGAATAAATATTTCTGAAAATGATTTAAGATTCGTTTACTTATAAAACTCTCCCTCCTACCCCTTTTCAGTAGCTTTTAAAAAATATTGTCCTCAAATAGTTTCCTAAAATACCTCTTGTTCTTAGATAAGATCATTTTTAAAAGTGAGGATTCATAAGGAATTACCATGAAATTACTTAATTGATTTTTAGTTTTTGAGTCATGTGACTTTTCATTAGAATTCAGTCTTCCATACAAGCTCCATTATGTTGGACTATCTGATTTTAATTAACAATAATTTTGAACTTACTATAACCGGTGAATAAAAATAACTAATTATGAGTAATGGTCACACTTATCCATTTTAATTTTTTTTTGGTGTTCTTCTGTAAACAAAGAAAACATTTTCTTTATTTGATAATTCTGAACTTCACGGATGGCTGCTGCTGTTTAATTTTTGTTTGTCTAAAATTTTGTTTTTCTTTTTTTAAGTTGTACTTATTATGTGTAGTATATTTTTAAAATTTTATATTATGTGTGATATATGGATTTTATGTTTGTTTCAATTTACTTATATTATATATATATATATATATATATATATATATATATATATATATATATATATATATATATATATATAAAAGGATTATTTAAAGCATTGAAATAAAACAAGTTGTATTTTAAAAATTAAAGTTATAAACATTTAAAATAATATAATTTATCACAGTTTTGCCTAAACTTGTACAAGAATTTATTCAATTATTCAAAATCACATTAGGCCTATACCCCATCGAATGGAAGACGTAAAGAATTCTTGTAGCGGATATAAAGTAAATTATTATACCACATTCAAAAGTCCTGTAATTTTTTGGGTAATTGGAAAATTCAACGAACCGATAACTATACAATAACTTTATTCATTAGAGTAAACTCTGTTATAATTAATAACTTAATCCCGAAGTGATGAAAGATCGCGAATACCGTTTCTAAAAAAACCGATTCATCTTCGCTGAAAAAAACTTTAGTTTCAGTTTACATCTGTCCCTGAAACCCTAATGAAGGTTTGCAATGCAAGTTGAAACATTGGCATTACAAATTTAAAAACTTATTTATTTATTTTTTTTTTGGCTAAATATTTTTTTTCCTAATTTAAATCCTACAACTCAACTGTGAAAATGTGCTTTCAATTCTGTCCGTATTTTAAAAGATATCCATAGGATATCAATAACTGGTTTTACCTTCTTTTTTTTTTTGTCGTTATCTTGTAAAATACATTCCAGGAATAATATTTGGTGAAAACTTTCTTGTTTATGTTAAAGTACCGTAATTAAGGAAAAATCACGGCAAATTTAAACTTAATTGAACTATTCTTTCTGTAATTATAGTATGAATATTTCCTATGTCAATAACTGTCTGGTTTACCCTATTATTAAACAGTTTATGTTAAGAGTTGTGATTTCTATTAAATAAGTATTTTGAAATCTGGAAAAAAAAGAAAAAAAAAAAGTATATGGTATCATAGTTATATTATTATTATTTTCTGATGGAATTTTTTTTTCTAGATTCTGTAATCGAATAAAAAAAATAAATGCTGAAAATGTCTACTACATACTGCTCCTACTTGTTGAAAAAGATAAATAAATTGTATTTTAACGATAACTCTAAACACACTGCCAGATCTGAAATAGAATAGACTTCGATTAGGTCGGGGACAAAAGAAGCCCCAGCAGGTGATATTGAACCGACCCTTTGCAGGCTGGTGGTCCCTGCAGTCGGAACTAAAGGGCCCTGACTAATGTTTGAACTTTCATTAATTCCGTCCTAATCCGGCCTATTTCCTTATATTGGTCTCTTGTGAATGAATACGGCCGGGTAAGTTCAATTCCATCGGATTAAAAGCCGTTTCTCTTCCCTTGGGTCGTGTAGGAATAATCCCCGCTTATTGTTTCACAAGTGTGTAAAATCAGATCTGGTTGTATTCCATTCATTACTTCAACGAACCAGGAATTGATATTGATCAAGATTCAGACTTAATTATAGATTCATAATCCAGCTTCGGGAGATGATAAGATATTTTGGTTCGGTTTGTATAAAATAAGATTGGTTCCAGATTTTTCTTTTTGCTTGTTTTTAATAATTATTTTTTTTTTCAGTTTTTTATTTATTTATAGTAAGATTTCTTAATTCTATACTTTGTACTGTTGGAAGATTTTAATTTATTTTTAAATAATCTTTTTAGTGGTGACTATTCGCTACTGACCTTTTTTTATAGATTGTAATATCAAACAATTCACACACTGAGTAAGTGGATTAAAAACTGTAATATTTTTTCTCAGTTTTAATCAGTATAATTGGAATAACTTAACTTGGAGGTTGTAAATGGTTTATATGGCACTTGCAAGGGGAGGATCTCTCACGGATCTTGTTAGCAATTTTTTTTGAGGTTTCTGGTCAAAAAATATTAGACACGTATTTTGCCGTTCCGACCAATGGGTCCTAGAACCCGAGAAAAAAAAAGGAGCATTAAATTAATCGATTTTATATCTCGAGTTTAAAAAATGGTATCGACATTATTCTTGCACTAAGATTTTTGTTGGTTGTTGATACGTTGAACCGTCTAAGCGTAATTCATGTTTTTGTCAATTTAAACAAAAATTGCCTACCAATTGGTCAGGCACATTTTGGAGCTTACGAATTTTTATTTTTATTTTTGGATGAAATTTTCTGTTTAAGGGTTCTTATTAATGCTGAATTCGAATCCGATGTCGGCTGTTGTGAAAAAAGTATACTGAACGTAGTTCAATGAAAAAATGATATTTTTTGTCTTTATTGAATAAGCGTATTTCAATGTTTTTGAGGGTGCTGAATTGTAATCTGACGTCAATTTTTGTGTAAAAAAAATTATAGAAGTAGTTTGTTTCAAAATCTGATCATTTTTTTTTTAGAATTTAATTAACCTAAACCAAAATCTATGGAGCAGCTGTATTTTTTCTTAAATCTGCAATTAAAAATAAAAATCTTGGTGCAAGAATCATGTTGATATCATTTTTAAACTCGAGATATAAAATATTTTAATTTAATGCTATTTTATTTATCTTTCTCGGCTTCTAGAGCCCATTGGTCAGAAATGCAAAACACGAGTCTAATATTTTTTGATCAGGAACCTCCAAAAAATTGCCAACAAGATCCGTGAGAGACTGAGTGTGTCCTCCCCTTGTCAGTGTTGCCGGACAACTAAAATGTTTTTACAGCACTCAATGTTGCCACATTCACTTAACTTGGCACATAAGAAGATTGTCCACTGATTTTGTCTAAAATCAGTATGGGATAAATGAGAAAGATAGTGAGAAAGAGCATGATAGGAGAAGCTGGCAAAAGCCAAAACACCTACGTAAATAATTATTTACGAAAGGTCTCGGGGGGGCACTGATTTAATACGCGAGGTAGCTTATCAGGGTCTAAATATAAATTGTGCCAAAGTTTAGAATGTTAGGCAAGGTGGTGATGAAATTCTAAAAATATTGAAGAGTATGAAATCGAGGACATTAATATATTGAAATAATTTTGAAGAGCTTTGTTGAAGACATAATATGGAGTACTCACAATAGTTGAGAAGACTTCGAATTGGAAGGATAGAGCGCATTTGATATTCGACTTTTTTCCCGTCCCAGACAGTTCAAGTCAATAGCTCCAATCATGTTTGATGATGGTCTTGAATATGAAAAGCTGGTTAACAATGGAAAGGTGGTATGGCATATTTTGTAGTATATACATTAGAATGAATCGTCCGCTATGTTCTTGCCGTTTGAGTCTAGTGTAAGGTTTCTACTAATTGTAAGTATTTTGATTAGTCAGCTGCAATGTTATTGCACTGCTTAGGTTATGGGTAATTATATCAATAATAAAACTGACACACTATTGGTTTCCTCTAAGATTATACGAGAACCAGTAATTTATTATTTTAGTACCGGTGTAGTCAAGGTTGGAGTAGCTTGTCATGGTTTTCTAAGCAAAAAAAAAAAAAAAAAAAAAAATCGTTGACCATGAAGTTTATTTTAAGAATACCAATTATTAGTTTCTAATTCATTCTTAAAACAGAAATAAAAAGAAAAAATCTTGGAGTGAAACATAAACTGAACTTTTTCAATTTCCTTTTCGAAAAGGTCAAATACAAATCGTAATTAGAGCAAGGAAAAATAAAATGGAAATAAGGCTTAGCAATCTGAAATCAAATCACGAAACTTAAAATTCAAGTTTCTGACTTCTTTAAGCTAAAAAAAGAAAAAAAAGAGAGAGAATGTTTTTGAAAAAAGAGAGAAATCTTTTAAATTAAAGATTAAAGAAAAAAAAATATCTAAAAAGGAAAGAAAACCAAGTGAAACATAATTTCTTTTAAAAATTAAACTGCAACAAAACTTTTATTTCTCATAAAAAAAAAAAAAAAAAATAATAATAAAATTAATATTGTCCCAAATCCTTGACTTTTATTTCAATTTATTGACTTTCTACATTGCATAGAGAAATTGTACAATTTAATTACTTTTTTTTTCTTTTAAACCAATAAACATAGTTAATAATTTTACTTTCGATAATCTATTTTTATTTTAGTTTTGATCTTCATATCAAAAACAATAATTTACTCTTGCAACTATTAATAGTAAAAATTATAATTTAACCTCTCTATATTATCAATTTCAAAGTTTTTAAACAATATTTTCATTTTATAGGGATAAGAATATTGTTATTGTTTACGTACATATTTTTTTTTTAATGTTTTCTATATTTATTAATTAACTTCTAAATTAATTCCGTTACTTATTGGTTTACATTTCTTCTCTTGTGTCAATTTCCATTCCTATATTATTCTAAAAATATTGTAAATTTTATAAAATTATTCATGCTTGTAAATATTTATGTAAATAAGCCTTATGTCGAGAGATGGAATGCGTAAAAATATATGCACCCATTGCAGGATTCCTAGAATGTGGAAAAGTGTTGGATGTATTGTATAGGGATGTATTGTAGTTTAAAAAAAAAAAATTATTTATTGATATTTACAACCGTATACGATAAGTAAACTTCAGGAAATTATTTCAATGACTTATCAACAGCATATAAAGAACCACTCATTAGTAGCACTTCAATAAAAGTTTTATATGAGGTTTCTCAACCGTCTTCTTTTCGGATATCTCAGATGATTATTGGGAATCGATTGTACAGAAAGTTAGGAGACTAGTTTATTGGCAGTCTGGGTATAGAGTTTACTATGAAAGGAGATGTACCTAGTTTGGGTCAAATCAGCAACATAACATTAAGATCATTACGGATAAGTTTATTTCTGACATTATAAGGAGCATTGAGGATAATTAAAGGATTTTCTCTCCGTATTTGAAAAAATATCCGTAGGGTATCAATAACCGATTTTACCTTTTTTTGTCAATTTCTTGTAAGATACATGCCAGGAATAATGTTTAGTGTAAACTCTCTTGCTTAGCTTAAAGTATAGTAATAATGAAAAAATGACTGCGAATATGAAGTTAATCTACTATAATTATATTATGAATATTACCGAATATTTCCTTAAGGGTGTCAATAATAGTCTTGTTTACCCTATGTTTTTTTTAATCTTATTTATTTCTCTTAACATTTAGTTTTTATGTCGTATTTTCAAGTAAACAGTTGGTCAATACGATTCCCATTTTGGCAAGCCTGCGGTCAGAGAAGAAAGAAAGAGGAGTCGAAATAAATCCGGGACGAGGCGGGACACAAACCCAGACCACTATAAAGAGGAAGCCTTGGCAAAAACATCCCTCGTAAAAGAGCGCCCTCTGCTGGTCGTCATGGCTACCCCCTCCAATCCTTTCTCTTACTGCACTTCTCTTCTATCTGTCCTCATAATTTAGAACAGGCTAAAAATTGCTGTCAATAATTTCTTATCTTGTAATGGCAGGATTTTATTTTACCCTTTCCTTTTATTGACCAACAGAACAAGAAAATCTTTAACGGAATTTCATCTTTATGACAGAGTTTTTTTTACTGGCAGTAATAAAACTATTCGGTACACAATTTATGGATATTCGATAAAATGAGTCACTCATTTAGAGAATCAAAAACTGCTATGTCTATTTTTTTTCCTTTCTTTTTTTTTATTTATTTATCGAAACTATAAGTTCAAACGATATTTTATTTACTAGCCTGACGATCTGTGCCGAATAGTGTTAGGATTGTTCCTAATTGGCCTTTTAACTTCAGCTTTCAGATCGAAGCCTCTTAAGTCCATAATAACCCGAGGAGACGGTAGGAGCATTGTTAAAAATATTTCGGTAATAAGTGGATTTCAAATCCTCTAAGCGATCTTACAAAGTGCTGATGATAAATAATAAGCAAATATAACTCATTCGGACAATGAAGATGCAAATGAAAGTGCTTTTGTTTAATTTTAATTAATGATTATTTTAAATATGTTGATCTTTGTGAAAAAAAATGATGTAAATACAATTTTTTCATATTCATTTATATTGTTTTGTCAAACCGATTAAAAAAAAAAAAAATTATGAAAGTATAGATTCAAAACGATATTGAAGTTTTATTATAGCACACCATAGCAGTCCTAATTTTTTTTTAAATGTTAAACTAAAACAATAGCTAAGTTTTAATCATGTCAGATTGGTTGGGGAATGATAAGCACTTTTTGTAAAATTTTTTTTTTCTGTTTTTTTTTACCTGAAAATTTAAAAAAATGAACTTTATTTTAAATTTGGTTTTCGATACCCCATATTGTTCGATTTGTATCATTCAAGTCTTGTTACTACCTTCATTAAGAGTGGGGATGGCGAATCATAAAATATATTTCTAATTGTTAAAAAAACGTTGTTGTCCTACGAACAGGTAAACAGAAATATTTGGACATACAGTGTTGAGCATTGAGGCTCCAATAATCCTCCTAATTTATCTCGCAACCTCTCTGCAATCATTCCTAAAATCCGTAACGCTCGTTAGTACATCACAAAAATCTTATCCTTAATGATTTAAATGCCCCATATGTTGCTGCATTAGCCAAAATCTATCCTTCCATATCCACCCTAATTCACTGGTCTCCTTACTTACTTTCTATTCAATCCCCGATAATCCACAGAGACGTCTAAAAATAAGATAACCACCTTCAAATATAGAATTTTTTATTTGTAGAAACGCAAAAAATAGGAAGTTGCTTTACGAATTATTGTTATCATTTTTAAACACATTTACTTTATGTATATATGTTTTCTAGTGTGTTAAAGTTAAAAAAAAAAAAATTGATACTATTATTTAAAAGGACAAGCTAATTGAACCAATCATTACCAAATTGTACCCAGATCATCTTCGTAGTTCCAAGGAGGTTTAGAAGTAATAAAATATACTGATTTTCAGTAAATTTGTTATAAAAATTAATTAATTAATGGCCAGTGCATTTCTACGTGAGAGATAACAACGGTTTACATTTATATTTAAATTTACTTTTTTTTTTTCAAATAAATCGTTTTTAAGAAACTTATAAATATGTGGTAACTATGAAGTTTGTAAATCGACCAATATGTAGTTAACAACATTCCGCAATAGAGTTTGCAATGGTAAAACTATTAAACCAATTTAAACAAAATTTTAACTAAATCATCTTCATAGTTCAAGAAAGGCTTACAATAATAAAGCTTACTATATTAACAATGTAAATTTATAATGTTGAATGGCTGTCATATTTTATGGTTAGAAATTAAAATCCAACCAAATTATAAAAATATTTTAGCCGAATGAAAATTATTAACAAATTAAAATGCTGATCCTTTGCTTTCTGATATTGTGTATAAAAACATTTGCCGTGGGCCTTTAGTTGTAAGCTCTGATATTGATAAGCTCATTATCCGCAAGAGTTTCTTGATTCTCTCTGGCCATCTGGATTACCAACTCATGTACTAAAATAAAAATTGGATGTCCTAATATGCTTTTACGTAATCATCAAACATTTTAAGTGCAATTTTAACCAGGTTGCTTACATGCTCAATTGCTTACTACAATACAAGATTTTTATCGATAAACAAATACAACTTCAAATATTAGTTAAAATAATATTTAAAGTTCTCTACCTATGAGAGGATACTAGAATTATATAAAATAATAATAAACTGGGAAACCTAAAGGTTCGATGCTGATAACAATAATAACCTCAGCACACCTTCTACTGACCAAATCAACCTTGACCCGAATTTTTTTTTTTGTAAACATTTCATTGATTTTGTACACATCGTGGTTTTTAAATAGTTGAAAAAAAAATTATTTCGTACCTATAAAAAATGAAAATAAAGGACCTAAATCGGTTGACTGTAGAAGGTAGCTGTTGGTAAAAGGGTTATAAATGCTCAGCCTGCGGGTAAACGTTAGCCCAGGGCGTCGATAAAATCTTCTTTGGAGCTAATTGGAGGAGACCCTCTTTACCGATACAGCCGGTGGGTTGAGAGCTCTACTCAGTCCCTGCAATATTATGCCAGGGAATTTATAATCTAGAGGAATAAATAAATAAATAATGTTTAAAAAAAAATTGTGAGTTAAGAAATTATTTTATTGATTGCAATCTATCTCGAAATCAGTGTCTCAAAAATAAAGGTGGTGGTTGTATTGTTGTAGAAGTGGCATTAAACCATTACAGTTGGGTGCATTATACAGATTTTCATAATGTTCGAAGTAGGTGAGTTTGTGCTTTGTGTGTTTAAGTCGCGTACGTGAGCGTTTAATTTAAAAAAGCATTTTTTTTCTAATCACTTTAGTATATATTAAATATGTATTAAACCATTGTTTGATATTGCATTAAATAATAACTACAACATAAAAAATTCTACACCGCTCAAAAAAGGTCTTATATGAATTTATAAGCTTTCTCTCGGAAAGAATGAAAAAATAACGATTAAGTCATTTACTTTAAACGAAAGAAGAACTCTTAATCTTCATTTGGTGCTTATTTTATTCTAATTTTGGTCGTCAACCAGTAACTGCACCAAAAGTCGGTTTTCATGTGCAATTAATATTGATTTTTGATTTCATTTTCATTAACATGATACCCCACTAATCCTTGTTGAACAGATCCGCTACCTAGGACTCCACTTGGACAAACGTCTAACTTGGAATCCATATACAAGACTAAAACGAAAAGAAACTGCCCGTCGTTACAGACTACTTCAACTTTACTAGGCATTAGAGTACTACCAATGGGTAGTTCCTCTACAAGTCTCAAGCAAGTTATCATATTGCATTGTATACAGCATATTTACTGGGTGTGTTTTCTAATACGGTTGTAAATTTCAATTAATAAAAGATTAAAAAAAAAAAAAATTTCTTGACAAACGTTCAAAGCTCCCAATTAATTACAAAAGACTTATTTACTTGACTGTGATTATACCTATGTGGACGTACGGAGTTGAGCTTTGGGGCTCTACTAAACCATCCAATTCATCTCTTATCCAATTTTTACAATCCAAAATCCTTCGAAAAATCCTCAATTCTCCTTACTTTGTGACCAATAAACTTATCTATAAAGATCTTAATGTTCCATATGTTTCTGATTTAGCCCAAACCAGATACCTATCCTTCCATAGTAAGCTCCATAACCACTCCAATCCACTAGACTCCCAACTTCCTTCCTCCATAACTTCCAACCCTGATAATCCTCCGAGGCTTCTGAAACGAAAATGACCTAGAGACCTTTTAGTGTTGATTTTATTGAAGTGCTATTAGTGAGTAGTTCTTTACAAGTTATTTACATGCCATTGTATTCACTATCAACACATTTACTTGTTGTAAATTATTTTATACAGTTGTAAATATCAATAAATGAAAAAAAAAAAAAAAATTGGTTTATGATTTTTTTTTTGTTTTTTGTGTAGGAATACAAGACTTCCTAGGCGAAATGAAATCATAGCTTCGTTAAAGGCAAAAAAGAGGCCAGCAATATTTTTTAAATATATTTTTGAATAATAAATATTTAAATCTATAAAGGAAATTTTCAGTTCCTTATACGATTAAAAAAAAAAAAATTAGTTATGGTGTTTTTATTTCATTTTATTGTATTTACAGAAGCTTAAAGTATTTTTATTTGACCTAATAATTCTTTCTAATATGAAATATGATATAGAAGATATTACGTGTATCATATAACTACGTGGTATTACGTGATTCGAATGACTCTTAGAACAAAAGAAATCATGTGTTAATAAATCTCAAATATTAAATAATTTTATGTGAAATGCCTTTTGTTAAGGAATACCTTTTTTTCCCATCGCTGTGTCTTATTCCAATTTTTTTATTCGATAATTACACGACTAATTTATTAACTTTTTTTTTTAAATTCATGGAATTAAATAATTTAATTAATGGAATATTTTTAATTTACTATTAGTGTCTTGATATATATAAGACACTAATATTATTTAAAATTACAACAGAAAATAAAGTATTATTAATTAAGTATCAGTACAACATTCTTTTATTTTTTTCATCCACTAGAAGGATGATCAGTAAAATATTTCTTTTGAAAAAAATGGCCATTAAATAAAAAACGGGGATGCGTCGATAAAGATCAAAGGACTTTATAAAAGCAATATTCTCATTAGACCATCTTAAAACAAAAAATAATTAAAGAGAGAAAAAAAAACAGCTGTTTTCCAGGAAACTAATAATTATTACAATAAAAAAATTCTGATTTCATAAAAGTTTTAAACTTTAGTAAACTCTAATAAACGAAATAAGTATTGGAAAATATGAACTCGTCTTTTGAGTAAAAACTAATGTAGAATATATCACAACACACATGTTGTCATATTATATATTTTTTTCTATATATTATATATATATATATATATATATATATATATATATATATATTATATTATATTATATTATATTATATTATATTATATTATATTATATTATATTATATTATATTATATTATATTATATTATATTATATTATTTATATTATATTATATTATATTATATTATATATATACTATATTATATTATATATTTCTTCTTCTTTCTCCCCTTTATTCGACCAAATCGGGATTTAAAATAAAGAATTGGGTGGTTCTTCTAAGGACTTCCTAGGTCCTATGTAGCTTTCTTCGGACATTTGTCGATTTCTCCATTATCGACAACTCCAAAAAACGTTTACTAAATATTTAAGTATTTAGACTTATTTAGACATTCGGAGTTGAGTATTAGGGCTCAACTAAACCTTACGATTTATCTTGTGTCTTTAGATCTATTAGAATACTTACATTCCAAAATCCTTAAAATTCTAAATGCTTCTTATTATGCTTCAAATAAAACATTTTCATAATAATCTTAATGTCACAGATTTTACTGAATTGGCCCTAACGAGATACCTATCCTTCCACAATAAACTCCATGCCCACTTGAATTCATAGTTCTCCTAACTTGAATCCCATTCCATTCCCGTAACATATTAAATTGTTTTTTTGTATTGTTTTTTAATTAGCGGAATGAGTTTTTACACAATTTTAAAGTTTTTGTCCCTAAAATCATCCTTAAAAATTCGATATTTTATTTTCGTTATTTTATTAGGAGCTATACATAACGGAAATATAATTAATTTTAATAAAACAAACGAATAAAATTATCAATTAAATAAGAAGTATATGTTTATGTTAGCAAATTACGACAAACACCTTATAGAATACATATTTAAATTTATGTTTATATTAGATCTATATCATATCCTGTATCTATTTGATTTTATAATAAATTTAGAATTTAAATCTGTAAAACAGTGTCCTTAAAAACCGTTAAAACAGCAATCCTTAAGGACGAAAAAGCTAATTATAATTGTGGATGAAGAGAGTGGCCAAGGATCTCCTTCCTCGGCCTCAAAAAATCGTCAGATCCTGGCAGATCTGTAAAACAGTGTCCCAGAAGAGTTAAAACAGGATTGCTGTTTTAACGGTTTTTTTAAGTTTTCCGAAGGATAACTTCCTCCATTGTTGTCCTCCAGGATACTGTTTTAAAATATTTAACGGTTTTAAGATGGCGGACCTTAAAAGGACACTTTTTTTAAAAATATTCGACTATTTGACTGTTTTAAGACGGCGGAAGGATTTTAATTCGTTGTCAACCCATTCTACGGGAGGCTGAGGCCGAGGCGGTGGGGGTTCGGGGCGGGATTAAGAGATGGCTTCTGTTTTTAAGGACACTGTTTTACAGATCTGCCAGGATCTGATGATTTTTTGAGGCCGAGGAAGGACATCCTTGGCCACTCTCTCCATCCACAATTAGAATTAGCTTTTTCGTCCTTAAGGATTGCTGTTTTAACTGTTTTTTAAGACATATATAACCATTATTAATATTTTTATTTGTGCGTGAATGAAACCACTAATTATTAAGTATAACATAAGTTGACTGAAAAACTGATATGTTATAACAAATATAATACATTTTTAAAGCATCTAAAACATTTCAAAAATTAAAATTTCAAATTGCGGAGTTGAGCTTACGGGGTTCAAGAAACAATTCAATTCATCCTGTATCCAAGCTTTACAAAATATAATCGATGTAATACGCTTCGATATCTCAATTTAGAAGAACATTTTGACAGTATCGATCTGGAACTACCGGGTTTTCCAAGCTTTTATTTTATTTATCACTCTGAAACGCTAGCTGGCGTAACTACCATTAATTTCATATTCCTAAACAAATGAATGTGAGTACATACATGATTTAAAAGTAGCTTTAGTCTGAAACCAATCGTGTTATTTAGAATATTTTCGTAATTTTAAATTCTTGAAGCTCTTTAAGTAATGATCTACTCTCGAACTTATACATACGTTATTTATTTATTTTTTCAATTTTTTTTATAAGTGAATAAGTGAATTTGCTGAAAGTGTAATTATACAGACCTTATAGATTTGAGAAAGAATAACACTCAACAGTAACTCCTGGCATGAATTAAAAAAAACATTGTTTGAGCGAATCTCTCATCAAACTTCTTTTCAGCCGTCTGCGAATATACCGTATGTAAATCGTAGCCTTCGTATATTTGTATGGTGTTTGTTCTAGAAAACCCAGCCATCCTTAAAAAAAGAAGTTAATTATTCGTGTTCTATGGCATACTAGGATGTTGGCACACTACTTAAAAATATATACCTGGGTTGGTTTCTCAGATATCCGCTTCCTTGATTTTTAAATGCATTTAAGAGAAAAAATACCTTTAATAATTTGATGTACGTTACCGGTTGTACCATGTTAGAATTTTGGTTTTTATTCAGGTATTGTAGTCATGTTTGCTACCACGGCAGCCATCGACTTTATACCCGAAGTCACAATAAACCGCCCAAAATACAGGGTTTCTTTTTTTTTACCTAACATGCGACGAATAAGCGTTTTTTAAAGAAAGTCTTAGTACATTAATTGTAGCTGGAACCTGAACCTACATAATGAAAATAACGATACCGGAATCATACCATTTATCTCCAAGTCATGGTCTTGGGATAGAAATGGGCCAACTTGCGGCCAGTCCTACTTAACCCTACTATTAGACTCCATTTACGAAGTTTCAATCAATTACCTTGCAATACACTCGCCAGAACGCTAAAAACCGCGAGTTGTTTTAAAATCCAAAAAACGTTTTGGCACATTTTATGCTCTAACTCCGAAGATAATGGGATGAGTCAGAAAAAAATGGCCGTTTTCTTTGTGTTCGAACTTAGAATCGTAATTCCCCTCTTATATACATTCGGGAGCTAAGAAATGTGATAAGAAGTTCATGTTTGATCCCGTATAAATTATTTGGTAAACAGCATGCTATCTATCCCGGCTCAGTACTTCTTTAGCTTTCCTTTGTTCACAATGATAGTAAAGTACGAAATCCTTGTAATTTTGCATCATTATTGGAAACGTAAGTTTCCAGCAGCTGAAGCCACTCGTTTAGTGAGACTTTTTGAATGAAAGGACAGTGAGAAGGTGGTTCCAAAAATTTAATGAAGGTAATTTTGCCACGAAAGGAAATCGAGATCAGGGCGGGCTTCAGTAGTCAACCAGGACGTTCAGAGCTCTATTCAGAACAACTGCAGAGAATGTACGATGTTTTGGCTCAGTGGTATCCAGGTTTAGTCAACAGGAAGCCAGTCTTGTTCCAACAAGATATAATAATGCCAGACCCAACACATGTTGCCTTAAAAAAGAAAAACTAGCTAATTTAGATGGAATCGAGCTTCTCCTTTACCCGGCATATAGTCTAGACCTAGCACCATCAGACCGTCACCTGTTTAAATCAATGGCTCATTTCGTGGAAAATCAGTCATCAACTTAAATGAAGTTGAAAGTGGTTTTTGTGAGTTCTTCGATTCAAAACCCAAAGAGTGGTACCATCAAGGAATTTTACAGCTGGTTTCCAGATAGTGTCAAACCATAAAGCACAATGGTTTATATTTTGGTTATTAAAAACCTTGTAAGTAGAAGAAAAATAAATTTTGATTTTTATCTATAAAACGGTAATTTTTTCTGATACCCCCTCTCCATGTCTGATCCTAAATTCCTTCTTCTTCTTTTTTTTTAATCTCAAATCTCGTTTAATTTACTATTAGATTATATATATGTAAATTTTATTAAATTCCGTGTTAAACCGCCGCCAACCCTCTGAACATATAATTCTCATATTTTGTCAAAACATACACATTAGGCGTGCTAGTAATACTTTTTGTGAAGGTTAGATGTTGGCAATTTGACCTGTGGACAGTAGAGTACGTTAAAATTGTTAATAGTTTTTTTCTTTATCAAACATTTGTATCAAACTTAGGCCTACATTTATTTAAACGAAATATATCACAAGATAAAATCAACAACCGTAAAATATTGAATGTAATTTTTTTTTTTAGAGTCATTCAAAGTGCTGAGACAACAAATTGCCATTTTATTTGAAAAAAAAAACACTTGCCCATAAGTAAGTGAGGGTATTATATATAGTCGCTGTCGGATTAATGTCGACCGTTTATGACCCACTCTTACCGCAGTATTCTGAATCAGCTCAATAAGGAGCAGTCAACTTATCGCAGCCGCAAGGACGTTATTATTGTTACATAATGTTATAAACATTATCATGTTATATCTAAGGAGGAACTTGATATTTGCCATTTTTGCCTAAGCCTTTCATTTCATATTCCTATACAATTAAATGTGATTATATACATAATTTTAAAGTAGCGTTTTAATATGATTACAACAGAAAAGTCAAACTAAAATAGCTTAATTATTTTAAAATATGGAACTCTGCTTCTAATATAATCCAGATCCTATTACTATTAAAGCTCAAAGATCCGTTTTTAAACCCGGAAAGAAGAAAACTAGAAACCAACAATACTCCATGAAATTGCTATTCTTTGCTGGAATCCTGGTCGTCCCTATCTTCTTTTTATATATTTTTTTTCATGTCAGCTGGAAAGATCTGTTATTTAGAGCTCCTTTTTCTGAATAAGTGAAAAGATATTAATCTACAGAGGAGTTCAAAAATAAAAAGGCTTTAGATATTCCAGCCAGAACTGTAAAAAGGTTACCCCCAATATAGCCCGAAGATTATTTTCAAATCGGAATTACTCTGCAAAAGTTATTATATTATAAGAAATAAATGTTATGTATGTAACTAAAATGCATAGCGTGCCGAAATTGAATTGTTTCGAAAGTGAACATTAACATTGTACGAAACGATCGGAATCTTGAATGATGATTGCTATGAAGTATTGTTCACTTATATATTTAATACCTCAATAAATACGGACAAGAAATACTAAACGAATTTATTTGTTTTCAATTGATATGGTGTCGAAATTGGAGAATTAAAATAAATCCAGTCAAATATCACCAAATAACATTTACCCTTCGTCGTAAACCTACGACTTTCTGTTCTACAGTATCCTTCAACAATATTCCACTGATCCCCGTTGAACAGATCCGCTATCTAGGACTCCAACTAGACAAATGTTTAACTTAGAATCCACATAGAAGACTTAAACGACAGGAAACTGCTCGTCGTTTTCGACTTCTCCAACATTTACTTGACAGACGTTCAAAACTCCCGATTGTCTACAAAAGACTCATTTACATGACAGCTATCAGACCTATTTGGACATACGGAGTTGAGATCTGGGGCTCAACTAAACCTCCTAATTCTTCTCGTATCCAATCCTTACAATCCAAAATCCTTCGAAAAATCCTTAATGGTCCTTACTTTGTAACCAATAAACTTATCTATAAAGATTTTAATGTCCCATATGTTGCTGATTTAGCCCGCACCAGATACCTATTCTTCCATAGTAAGTAAATTTCAATAAATTTATTAAAAAAATAAATAAATAAAAATTGATATGTATCTTCGTACAAACTTTCAAAGGAAAACAGAAGCATTCCTTATTTATTTCTTTTAGGATGATTTTTGTTTTAGTTAAGAAACATATGGTAACATTTTAAATAAATATATCGAAATATGTAAATGTCTTGTCATATTTGTAACTACCAGTTCGTTTCAAAAGTCCAGTCATTTTTTTCGGATAATTTAAGAATTCAATGAACTAATAACTATACAATAACTTTATTCATTGAAATAATCTCAATTACAACTAATAACCTTAACTCACCGAGATGTAAGATCCCAAATTCCGTTTTTAAAAAATGATTGATCTTTGCTTGTAAAAATCTGATTCTATTAGAATTCTAGGCTTCCTTGGTTAACACAACATCTCTGCTTGTTAACAAAATATTTTTTCGGTCGGTTGCCTTCAAGCCAAGTTTAAATTCATATAATAAAATTGACCGAATTTAAAGTTTTAGCACTCACCATTTTAGCAGTGACTGAATTAAAAGGTAATATCTATTTCAAAGACAGTAAACGACATTGTTTACATTGGAAAAGATCAATAGAAATTTATAATTGTAATTGAAAATATAATTATAACAAAAATGGACAGACCAAATAAATCTTAATTATTAAAAAATCGAAAGGACTTTTGAAATGTTCTTGTATTTAAACATAATACTAGGATCTTTCAACGGAGCAACTTCTTACCAGATTTATTCGGTTTTTTTTTCTTGTTTTTTTCTATAGTATTGTTTTATTTAAATATATCTGCTTCCACTAGAAAGTTTCTTCACAAAGTATGCCGAACTATATTTAACATGTTGACGTGTCTACAATGTGTAGGCACAACTGGGATCAATTAATTTCTGACACCAGGGCAATAGATAAGGTCTATTCCGAACCTTTATTAGAAATGTACAAAGTACAAAGTCTCAAATTATTACAGAGCAATAATAAGAGTAACCCAGCACACAAGGTAAGTTAACCCTTAAAGATGACAAAAAAGGGGGAAATGCTAATAGAGTCTGACTGGAGGTGAAGGAGCAGAGCAGCTACTGGAGACTGAGAGAGGGAGGCCTAGGGCTTAGGGTATTTAAAGGGAGTAAAGGCGTAGGGCGGTGGCTGATGCAATGCAAGGAAGGTATTCTTTGAATAGGAGGCTGTTAAACATGATAAGGAGGCGTGAGACGCCGGGCTAGCGCTGACTATGAAGGATAAGGATGCAGCTGCAGTACAGGAGCTAGTAAACAAGATTAGAAATTCGGAGAAGAGCTGCGTAAATAAGGATGGCGTGACTAGGATAATGCGATGTAATTAGGAATTAATAATAGGTAATAAAGGTTTACAAAGGTCTGGATACGACAATGTATTACAAAAGTCTTGATAATGAATACACAACGTATTAACTGTTGGTGGCTATGATGTCAAACTACTATACTTTAGTGTTATTATTAATATTACATAATTATAATTTTTTATAAATGTTTTAGATGTATTCAAAAGATCAGCAAAAAAAATAAATAAATAAATAAGAATTGTAATTGTTTTATTATGCAATTGAATATGAAAATGTAAAAAGAGATAGAACAAATGAAGATTAAAATAATGAAAAGAGATATATTTAAAAACATAAATACATAAATATGAGAAATGAAAGTCAGTATCTTATGTTTTATTCAGTTTTTATTTTTAATATATAAATCTGGAATGTTCTTATTTATAACTGGAATGTAATTCTTTTATGATATTATATTATATTTCATTTCATATTCATTCTTCTTTGTTTATTTGATTATTATTTTATCAACATCTGTCTTATCCTTATTTATTTATTTCATCAGTCCCACTTTTATTAATTTTATTTAATATTGTTTTTTTTTCAAGCTTATATTTAGAGGTATGATTGGTTTATATTCAGAATATTAAAATGTATTTTAAGTGAAGAAATGGTCAGGGGTGCAGTCAGGTAAATAAACATGTCCAAGTTTTTAAATGAAAAACTTTATATTTGGTGCCTTGCAGGTCTTCATCAAGGTGATTAAACAATTTTCATTTAAAAACTTGGGCTGATTTACTGATTATTTGTTTTTCAATTTTTTTTTATTAGTTCTGGTATGCATGTACAACATTGCATTTAAATACAGTAATATGCATTTTGAACATTAATTTCTTTTTCCCCACCCTATATTGCTGATATAATTTCTTTTTTCTTTTACAAATCGATTTTTTCTTTTAGAGGCTATGGTAAAGACTGAATCGATCGATTCTCAACATTGGTCGGCAGCATCCGGTGTAAAAAAAAAGAAAAAAAAAATCTGTAAAACCCAATTCTAATTCAAGAACTTTGATTCAATTGTAAGATACGAACTACATAAGGTTTTATTGATCTAGGAGAGGCAGAAATACGTTATAGAAGGGGGTTGGTTTTTACGAACTATAGAGATTTCCCCTTAAAACATGACTCCTATTCAACGAAAAAACACAACTTTTGCCGAACTTGGAGAGACTAAAAAAACAAAAAGAAACGTTATACCGAGGGGTCTAAAATGCGTTATTTTATATAATTTTTATAAAACTCATTTAATTAATGAGATTTTTCCAAGGAACCAACACTTTCTTACGTTTTATATATACAATATTCCACGTACGTTTCAAATGCTCTGGTTGAATTACATTCATATTTTAGATATTATATATACTATTATATAAAAGGACAAGCCATTTTTCATGTGATCACTTACCTCGAAAACTACTGAACCAATCTGTACCAAATTTTAAACACATCTTCAAAGTTCAATGAAGGTTTAGCAATAATAAAACTTATAGATTTTCAATTATCTTAACATAAAAAAGCTTAATATGTGGTGCGCAGTGAAGTTTGATAACCGATCAATTGATGGCGAGCACCATACGAGAAAGGTTACTACTTTACGGTGTTATATTAAGATATAAATTTATGATAGAATTTACTTATTTTCTATACAATTTTGAGTGGCAGAAACGAGGTTTGCCAAACTTTCATATACTTTTAATGGCTGAAAATCCAAACAGATGAAATCAATAAAATTATTTCTGGTGGTTCAAAATTGTAACCAAATCAAAATGTCGACCCTTTGCTTTTTGATATTGTTTGTAAAAATATGATTTATGAGCCTTTAGTTGTAAGTACTGATAATGCAGTTATAATCCGCAAGATTTTCTTAATAGTCTCTGTCCATCTGGATTACTAACCCATAGATTAAAATTAAAAATTGGATGTCCAATTATGCTTTTATGTAATCTTCAAACACTTAATCAGTGCAATTTTAACCAAGTAAAAATTACTGCTATGCGTGTATTGAAGAAATAATGCTCAATTGCAAACTTCAATACAAGCTTTAAACAATAAATTATTAGTTAAAATTATTTAAGCTCTTTGCTTATGAGAGCGGGCGAAGCCGCGGCGGGGGATGCTAGTAGATATATTCATCCAGTCAAAATTATACACCTTGTCAATTATATATATTTTTTAAATGTTTTTAATATTTCGAACAAAAATATTTCAGCAATGATGAAAATTTTCGCAGATGTTATTTATTTAAAAAAAAAAAATGTTATTTATTTATTTATTTAATTCTAAAACCAGAAAGCGCTTTAATTCAAAGGCAACGGGTGATGGACGTTCCCCCTACGAGCTTTGAGGGCTATACCAGTAGGCAGCTGGCTGCACAAAATCGATACCCGCCTCGCACCCCACTCAAAAAAACAAAACAAAACATAGTTTGACGAACAGAACAGTCGTACCAACAGCTCAAACGAAAAACCTCCTCTTTAATTAAAGGGAATTTCGTTTTGCAAGAAAAGACAGAGCCATCTAACGGATATTATATGAAATCTCGGTATTAGTTAGAACGGAAGAAGACAAACTGGAAGCCGACGCTATATTAGTTTGCACAATCTTCAGCCGGTTATTGCTCCCCTCTCCCTCTGTAAACTGCCGGGAATAAAGTCCGCCAAGATTTCCTTAACGCGGGGAAAATTGTTCTTCCTACTTCAGGTTTCTTAATATTGTAAAAGACCTTTTCATCTGCCCGATCGGACAGATCTCATAGATTTTAGATAAGCTAATTAAACTTTTCTTATACTTGATAAGTTTCACAACTTGTGGCAGGTAAAGAATGATCAATACATTTTTAATTCATACGTGTCATTCGGAATCAATCAACATACACAGACGATATTCCCATGAATAGAACCTTTATAGTATTCTAAGCGGTTAAGTTGTCCCATAATTAAGTTCATTTTCTTCTAATCCTTCTGTAAGGTTATTGAAAAAAATATTCATTCAACATAGTTCCTAACAGCTACATCATAATTATAAACTTTCATAATAATTTACCTATCAGTTCTTTAAGAAAAAGAAAAAAAAAAAAGGTATATGTCAAATAATCATAAACTTTCTAAATATACCAAACCATGTGTTATAATTCTTGCTAAGTGTGATTGGATAAAAATGTGACATTCACTTTAGGTTTTAACGTCTATTGGGAGTTTTTAAAAATGTTCACATAAGCGGTTTTGATATTATTTAAAAGATCAATGATGGTGATAAGTAACATTTCGTGTTTTTTAAAAAAAAACTAAGGTAAAGTTTGTCAAGGTTTCATTGAGGAATCTTTTTTAAATATGAAATTCAGATTTCTGCGTTTTGAGCTTTCTTAAATTCAGTTGGATGAAAGTTAAGGAATTTTGAGTTATTAACGATAATAAAAAAAAAAAGTAAATACAATTTCTCCCTGACAGGGAAAAACAACATATCATGGATATATCTTTGTATAATGTACTGGTTTTCCAATTAATATTTTATAACTAAAAGGATCAAGTTAATTAAATTATTAAGTAAGTTAAATTAAAGACTGAATACATATTTAAATATATACAGGACTGCAAAAAATACAAACCTTAAAAAAAATACAAATATTCCAATCAAAAATACTTAGGCTAATCAGGAAATCACCTTGGTACATTTCAAACTACACACTTCACACTGATTTAGAAGCACCCATAGTAGAGGAACATGTACATAACCTTTATAGACGATTTCACGATAGACTTTATGGACATAACAACATACACATTAATGATATGGCCATGACTGACATACCTGAAAATTCACACAGAAGGCTTAAAAGAAGCTGCATGAGAGATTTGCTCAAACAAATCTCTTTAATCCATGCCAGGAGGAGGTACTATTGAATGCTAGTCTCCCACACGCCTATAAGGTCTATTATTACAATATCTTTAAATGCACATATTGTTACGCTAATGACAAGTGTAAATCAAAATTTAAAAAAGGAAAAAATACTTAACTATTAATCATTATTATAAAAAACATGTCTTTTTTCATTGAAACCAAAATAGAGCCTTAAAACGGTAGGTTCTGGCGACTAATGTTATGTTAGAAAAAATATCCTTTATTGAATTTCTGATCAGTAAACTTTTGTAAAACTTTCGATCAGAGCAACAAAAAAAGAGCTACAGTGTATCAAAAAAGCTGCAACACTTATGAAAAGTTGGCAAACGTGACTCGTTAAAACCCATACAGCTTCTGAACGGTAGGTCATAGCGACAGATGTTATACCTATCACAACAAATTTTTTTCATCTAAAATTTAATCAGGAAACGTTTGTCAAATTTTCAATCTAGGCAACACAAACAAAGCTAGAGCGTTCACACTATTTAGTGTGAAGAAAGCGTAACACATTTTGAAGTTGAATAAAACGTTATTCCAGAAAACTATAGACTCCTAGCCATGAGTCATAATTATGTCAAAAATAATGTCTCCATGGTTCGATATAATGGGTGTTAAATTATATATTTTTCTAACTATACAGGTTGTATTGAAATACTCAATTTTGCAAATTATTGAAATAATGGAGAAAAAAAAATACATTAGACTGATTATCAACAGAAAACTGATGCTGCGTTCTGCTGAATTCCACCCAAAAGTACCCAAACATTTAATCCAAAATTTCTTTTGATACGTTGTTGATAGAGCAATACTCTCGGTTAAGTGGGCTGAAAATAAAAAACAAACGCCTCCAATGCTTGTAAATTCTAAACCTTTCGCATTGCAGCGGATGAGTGACGTCTGTTGCCGTGGATATGGCGGTGTCAGTACACAATGTAGGACGGATCTGAACAGCGAAGCCTCCAGGATTACACGTCCACTCCATATAGCGCCCGGGTAACCTGTCTACCTCCTGGCTTCATATACAAGGATCATTCCATCGTTCGTGTCATCATTTCATGGAATATTTTGGTATTTTCATAGTTTAAATTTTAATTTATGTTTCTTTTAAATTAATTGTTTTTTTTCCAACTTATATTAGGGCTGATTGGGAACAGTGTAACTTTTTTTTCAGAAACGATACAGATAATTATAATTATTTAATTTAAATTAATTTTAATGTATGAGTTGGTAATCCAGATGGACAGAGACAATTAAGAAACTCTTGCGGAAAGCGGCCTGCATTATCAGTGCTTACAACTAGAGGCCCATAGATTATATTTTTACACACAATATCAGAAAGCAAATTATTGATATTTTGTTATGGTAATAAGTTTTATTTGGCTGAAATAACTTTTTTATTTCCTCAAAATTTCATTTCGTTTGCTTTAATTTCTAACTATAAAAGTATATGACAGTGTAACATATCTCGTTTCTGTCACTCAATTTTATGTATTTAACATTCTATTGCCTATAGTAAATTTCATTATTGCTTACACTTCCAAGAACATCGAAGATGTAATTAAAATTTCATAAAGAAGGGTTCAGTAGTTATATAATTGATAACATAATGCAGATTGGTCGATTTTCACATTTCACGGTGATTCAAACGCCGCATAAAGTATAAACTGTTAATTTAATTCAATATTAGCGAATTTTATTATCAATTTCAAACTCTAGACAACACCGTACCGTTTTAACCTCTCATACAGAATGGTGCTCACCATCTGTCGGTCAATTTTCAAACTTCACTGTTATCCACAAATTATAGTTTTAAATAACAAATTCATTTAAAATAAGCAGATTATATTGCTTATTTTAAAGTATAATAATAGCTTATTAGATGCTAAACGTTCCTCAAACTTTGAATATGATTTGTAATTTGGAAATTTGGTACAAATTGAGCTGTTTTCGCGGGTTTTGATTACAATCGAGAAGTGGCTTGTCTTTTAATATAATAGTACAGATGAACCTACAGTTTAGAAATGTGAATAAAAAAAACTTTACAAAAGAATATAGTTTTTAAAATTATTCAAATAATTAATTTATAAAATTATTATTAACAGAAAAAATATAAATGTATTTTAATACAATCGTTATCATTTCTCCAATTAAAAGATTTCCAAAGGCAATGTGTATTGGTATCCTTGATATATACTGAAGGGATTTTTTGATTGACAAAACAGTTGTTTTGAAGTATATTATTTGAAAATTCACTATCAAAAATGTTAAATAGTAAGTAGTACATTTTTGGTATATTTATATATGTATATATTTATTTTATTTTTTTTTTTTTATTTAACACGGATACAAAATGATAGATTTCTTAATATGTTAAAAGAAAAAAAGTACATTTATCATCTCTTATATAATTATTTTAATTAACATTACCGCAGGGACAAGTGCCGTTTTCTTGGATCGCTTTCAGTAAATCTGTGTTTACTAGACAATAGTTTTTGGTGATTTCATTCCAATGTCGTATCTTTTTTTGAATATTTGAAAGCATTCTTGCTTCTAATTAAACCGGGAGATATGTAATACAAATTCTAAAATTAGACTATTGTTGAAATAATCCAATTTTGTGATGTTCGATTCTTATGAGTTGTTCTGAAAAAAACCGTAATAAATTGTTTTCAAAGAGTGAGAAGTTAGTCAAGGAAAAACATTGGAAGCTATAGATTGAAATGATTTACAAAATGTTGATATGATTAGTTAATTTTAAATGGTTTTGGTTAGTTCGTACAGACCGACAAATAAGCTTTAACAAAGAAGCTCATGTTTTCATTAAAAATTTTAAAAAATTTCAGAAATATTTAAAAGAAACGAAAAAATTAACTCTACGAAATACGAGTATATATATATTACAAAAATGCTTCACATATCTTAAATTTGATTAGAAAAAGAACTTATAATACCTCTACCCAGGATTCGTTCGATTTCGATAAGGTAAAATACGAGAATAGGTTTTTATTAATAGTTTGGTTTCTGTTTTTGTTTTTCGATACTTGAAGCTCTGTTGACCCCAAACACAAACAATGTTGAATTAGGATAGTCGGCCGAGCATCAGGTGGTTCGTGATGAAAAGGCCGGTGACTCGTTCCCTTGGAAGAATTTTATTGCTTTACCTTCTTTATTTCATATATCTTCCCCACAGTTTTTATAGCGAGGATACAAAATAAAAAAAAACTACTATAAGAAAGACAAATACATAACTTACATATTAAAAATCCATATTCATTGCATAAGTCACACTTATACTATAGGTTGTCTAGAAATTAATGATTTTTATTAAAGCTTTATGGCTTACTTAAAACTATAAAAAATCAAATAATGTTCAAAACATTTTTTTATTAATTAAAATACTCTCAAACACCTTAATTAATTTCTGCCACCGAGTTAATAACTTTTCTGTACCTTATGAATACCTTGTTGAGTATTCGGTATAAACTAACAATAAGTCCAAAAACACATTTTCCAGAAAATCTGGATTATGACAATTTTTCATCTCTTACAAAGTGGTCTAGGTAAAAAAAAAAATGTAAATGGGTTGGTGAGAGGTCTGGAGAATACGTTAGACGAGCCAGGGTCTAATAACCAAACTCAAACAATCAATGGGTGTACCCAAATTTTGAATATATTTTACTTTTCTCACAGAGAGTTTTTGCTAATTTTTGAACATTTCCTCTGGGGTTTCCTTCGACAAAAGCTCTCAGAACATCTTTATTAAGGAATGGAATCCTCGACTTCCTTTGCCTTCCAGGGTGAAATCTCTCACCCGATTTTTAAACTTTTTACTGTGCAGTCAAATTTACAATGCCATAATCCTATATTTTATTGATGCTTTTAGCCGTTTAGGCATCGTTCCGACCGAGTTCAAATTCAATAAAACGATAATCATACTTTGACATCGTAGAAAAAATTGATTATATCCAGGCCCTCTCACACTAAAGTGGCAAAGAAACCGTTTTTTTTTTTTTTTTTTTTTTGGAAGATGCTTAATAAATGAAGATAACCAAACAAAGAAATAATCCGTCTAAAGTAAGCAGTTTTTTTTTTTTTTTTTTTTTTTTTTTTTTTTTTTTTTTTTTTTTTTTTTTTTTTTTTTTTTTTTTTTTTTTTTTTTTTTTTTTTTTTTTTAAATGATCTAAATGCCATTTAATGAAATCATGAAATCCTATATGGATTTTTGAAAACACTTGCGTTAAATAGCAGGTTGTATATAATTTTCTCTAATTACTAAAAAGAAGAGCGATTGGGAATGTTTTTTTTTGGGGGGGAGGGGATTTTTTAATATCTCTGTAGAAATTAAAAATGCATTATTTTTTTTTTTTATCCGTGGGTAAGGCACCAAATTCCAAAATCGGGTACCCAAGTTCGAGTCCTGTTGAAAGTAAAAAATATATCTTATGTGACTTCGGGGCCAGTAGACCATCCTAGAGAACAGCCTCTATAAAGCGGGTACCTAGAAATAGGGAAAAAATTTGGGGGTTGAACGTAACTGCTGACCATATCACCCTCTTGTATGAACGTTAGTCTCCTAACAATGCTTTCTTACGAAGCTTTGAACCCAAAACCCTTTATTCGTTGTAGTAGTACAGATTCAATTCTTGTCATTATTCTATGAATATAATTTTTAAAAAATATTTAATTGTATTTCATTGTCATAAAATATGTGTGGCTTTCTTTTTTTGGAAATTGGAGTAGCTATTTCAAGTAATTACTGAATATCATTTTTATAGATGATCAAATCTTCATGAAGTACTATTTTGTCCAAAATCAGAGCTCACTCAGTTCAGTTTAATATCTCAAATCATTTGCCCTAATAAAAACAGACAGTATACAAGTTGAGCGGAGGTGTTGGAGTGAAAAATGTAGACAGTTAAGATAGGCACTCTGCCTTTGCTATGATAAAAAAATGAAGGAGAGGATGGAGGAACAGCTCTTGACCTGATTTCCCAAAAGGCATTGATTCGGCTGCCCGAGGGATCTTGCCCTCTCCGGAGAGATTTCATACTTGAATTATAAAGCCCAAGATGTTAGGGCCGGTTCTGCCCTAGCAGTCTCTAGGGCACCCCAGAATTTGGGCTATCTCACTCGGTTTCTTCCTAAATATTATTTTCATTCTCTAGCGATAATAGGTCTGCTCATCTTCTTTTCTGGATAAAAAACTGTCCCTCTTATCATTCCTTTCCTATTTATCAATTAGGAAATTAAATAACTAAAGCAATTAGATAAATACCTAAAATAGTTAAAATATAATTACAAATAAAATAAAAACCCAAAGTTTAAATTTTACCAGAAATTTTATTTTAAAATATTAACATAAAAAAAAAAAAACTATTTCTCCATGACTAGAAAAAACTATAAATCATAGATAAGTCTATCTGTAATCTTCTTTTTTTTATGAATTACATTTTATAATTAAAAACCTTCCTGTCCTGCAGTATCCTTTAATGATTCCATTAATCCCTGTTGAACAGATCCGCTACCTAGGACTACACTTGGACGTCTAACTTGGAATCCACATACAAGACTAATAAGACAAGAAACTGCCCATCCGCGGAGTTAAGCTTTGGTGCTCCAGAAAACCATTCAATTCATCTCATATCCAATTCTTACAATAAAAAATCCTTCGAGAAATTCTTAGTGTTCCTTACTCTGTCACCAATAAACTTTCTATTGCCTAAACTTTCATAACGCTTTCTCCAAGTGGACTCTTAATGGTAGTGGATTAGTTCATTCTTAAGATCTTATACTTCCATACGTTGCTGTTTTAGCCCAAACCAGATACCTTTCCTTTTATTATAAGCTCCATAATCACTCAAAGCCACTAAATTCCCAAATTGCTTGTCACTCTATTCCTGATAATACTCCGAGGTGACGAGAAGAAGAAGTGCTACTAATAAGTAGTTCTTTTCAAGTTTTGAGATGTCATTGCAATCGTTTACTTGATGTATACGTCTTGTACTGTAGTAAATTTTAATAAATGGATATAAAAAAAAGAAAAAGAATTAAAAACATTTAATAATATGAAAGGTTTTCGTTTATAGGTTGTTAATTTATAAACAATAAGGTCGTGGATTCGAATTCCTCCTGAGCGAGTTAAAATTTATTTTGTGGAGGACCCACGAAATGAATCTTAACCTTTCCACCATGGTTAGAATAGGTTGGTTGAAGTAAATGGGGACGTTATGCCCTAATTAAAAAAAAATTGTTAAATATTATAAACTAAATATTTTTGAATGGATAAATTTAACAAACACATTATTGAGTTATTGCATTAAATCTTATCTATAAATATATATAATTTTTATTTTATCTATATATCAAGAATTATTTTTATGTTCTGTTCAAGAATATTCAAAAAATTCAAAACGCAATTCATATTCGTTGTGACCCAATTTTTGAGATTGACTAATTTTTTTCTTCTTTTACAGGTTAGTCATTACTCCACTTTCTCAGTCGTTCTGATATCAGTAATACTTCCAAGGAACTGTATAAGTGAGTCCATGTTTCATAATATTTTTTTTATTCTTGATACTTGAAGTGTAATCGGTCAAATCAGTTTTCGTTATCATAATACTTCATCATTTATTTATTTTATTTTCTAAAGCTGATTACAATAATAAATACATTTTAGAATGATATACTTAAAGTGACTAATTCTTTGTCATCATCATGTATAATATCGAATATTTAAAAACAGTGTCCTTATAAGGGCAACAGTGGCGGAAGTTATCCTTCCACCATATTAAAATCGTTAAATATTTCAAAACAGTATCCTTAAGTATCCTTGAAATAGTATCCTTAAGGACGAAAACTATTCTAATTGTGGAAGGATAGTGGCCAAGGATGTGCTTCGGCCTCAAAAAATCGTCAAAGCCTGGCAGGTCTGTAAAACAGTGTCCTTGTAGCACTATAAAATAAATTTGTATTGCAAGTCCTTCAAAATGCATAATTCAAATAATAAACGTTGTACTTGAATCTTATTACATTGTTAAATTCGTTTAACGTCACTTTATGCTGCTATTGCTAATCGAATGATGCTACGGTGGGAGTTCTAAATTTTGCCTATCCGGGTATAATTAGGATAGGGATCTTTAACGAGTACCTGACATCGCCCAGGCTCGGGACCCCCCATTTTACGTCCCTTCCGAAGGACGGCATAGATAAGGATTTTTAACTCCCTTTAAAAACTCCTAAGGCCATCTGCCGGGCTGCGAACCCGCGATCTTGGGTTTAGAAGGTTTCTATGTTAACCGCTACACAACAGGTGACCCCCTAATCTTATTACAAAAATTAAATTTGGAATTTTAATTATAGTTTTTCTTAATTTAACATAAAAACTAAAACTAAGATGTACAACTTTAAATAAGTTATTGCTTTCAGAGTTTTAAATATGATAAAAATCACACAAGTGTGTCTTATTTAAAACCATTTTGATCGCGTTTTCTTTGCGCCATTGAAAGTGGTCTGTATGTAAAAAGAGCTATTGAAATGTTACAAAGACTTGAATATTTTGTCATTTCAGTTCTTTGTTTTTCGAAACATTTTAAAAATACTGAATATATTGACCTGTTCTTCATACTCTATAAACATATATTATAATACATTACTTGTGCTGGTTTTTGTTATTTTTTCTTAGAACCTCTTAAGAGCTTCATCTATTCTTGGTATACTGACATTCAAACATTTCATTTCCAATAACAAGCAGAAAAATTCTTTTAGTCTTCTTTTTTCACTGTTCCTTTTTCATTTATAAGGAATTATATTTATGTGAATATATTTGCACTTTAATTTTTTATTATTTTCCTATCTGTAAAATAATTTTCATTCGGTATCTTAATATATATGTGTATCCTGTATATTCTGTATACATCGATAGAAATGTATCGATAATGTTTTTATCACTTTTTATTTTATTTATAAATAAATGTTTAAGTATTTTTATAAGTTGTTAGGTTTTAGGTTTAGATTGTTTTCTTTAAAATTTATTTTGGACGTAACCACAAAAAACGTATCACTATTTTTAATTCTTTAATTTTATTGTTCATAAAACATTTTATAAATAACACACATATAGCAAATAATGCATTTTAAAATAAAACGTTTATTTTATTTTTTTTAACATGGATATGATTTTTGGGCGGGGGTACAAGCGATAATGTTGTAAATCATGAATTTGAAAACCTGCTTTCATATTAGGCCTCAATGCTTTATACCTAAGTCATTAACTAATTTGAAACATATTCATGAACCCTCACATTTACTTAATACACTTATTTCTTTTTGTTGTATATTTTAATAAAAAAATATTCTCAATATTCTCTTCGTGAACTTCAAAATACTTTTACATACTTACAAAAATAATAACAATACTAGGGTAAACCAGACAGTTATTGACACCTCAGATAGTTATTGACACCCTAATCTTTAATTGAAAATATAAGCTTTTGTCCTAATGTTTAGTTTTAAAAAAAGATGACATGATTCAAGTTTCCATTAAATAAATCCAATTTTAATTTTTTTTTTTTTTTTAACCGAAATTTCTTCATGTTTGAAGTTTTTCTCAACCAAACTCCTCCTCAAGTCTTCTTCTCCACTCGTCCCTGTCGTCCGCATCATCCTCTATCATTCCGCGTCCCGCCATGCTTTCCTTCACCTTTTAAATTTTAATAAAAAGATAAATTTATGAAGAATAAATGGGTATCAATAACTGTGGTGTCAATTACTGATCCGTAGGGTATCAATAACTGTGATTTGAATTAATTATTCTTAATTTATTGAAAACTCTCTCAACTGATATTTCCAGTCAAAACTTTTGTATGCAGCACAAAGTACAGTAATTAAAGAATAGTCTCAATAAATTTCAAGTCGATTTAATTTTTTCTTAAATTTATAGCATAAGATCTTGCCTTAACCGTGTCAATAACTGTCCAGTTTACCCTATTTGGAAATTACTAGGAGCATAAACAAGAAATCGGCAATAAGTTTTACTAGAACCAAAATAGTAAAGCTCAGGGATAAGCATTTATGGAAATTAATTTTTGCTTTGTACTCCTCACTCATGGGACTGAGTTCAAGTCCGGCTGTTAACAGGAAATTTATTTTTCTGTTATTTTAGTCTCTGCTTAGCGGAAAAGAGGCGTGGTAACTCAGTGGGTAAGGCATTGTACTCCTCACTCATGGGACTGAGTTCAAGTCCGGCTGTTAACAGGAAATTTATTTTTCTGTTATTTTAGTCTCTGCTTAGCTTTGACCCTTCTGGGGCACACCCAAACTCTGTAAAATTGGTACCCTTGAATAGGAAAAAGTGTAAAGAATATATGGCGGTACTCCGGCTTTTTACTGGATAAATAGAGGAGATTTCTGAACTCATGAGAGAAAAGATTGAATGTCTAGTATTCGTCGGTAAAATAATTTTTCAAAAACTTTAGAACACAAAGGAAGTAGGCTAATTGGTCGGTAGGATGAGGGTGAATCGGTGTTTTTGTTTGGTTTATGTATCATGGTAATATAAGAATATTTCCATTGAACTGGGAATTTTGTAGTCCTGAGAATTGCGTTGTAAAGTGTAGTTAGAAAGACTATAGCTTTTTTGGGCATTTTCTGGAGAAGGTCAGCGGTGATTAAGTCAAATCCTGGAGCTTTTTTTGGTGATAGCTTTCTGATTACTTGCAATACATCAGAAGGAGTGAAAGACAGTGGTGGGTAATGTCAATTGAAGGGGAGCTATTAGAGTTTCTTGTAGGTAAGTTTCATGTTCATTGTCTTGGTAGTCTGTATGTGGTGTAAAAAACTGTCGACAAATGTTCAGCAAAGAGTTCAGACTTTTCTTTGTCCGACATCACCCAGGACCCATCTTCTTTCTGAGAGGCGCTATCACCTCGTGATGCTTTAAAAGTTTTTTAGTGTGCCTCCATAAGCTTCCGTCGTCTGTCGTGATATTGGATAAGTAATAATCGTATTTGGTCTGTTTGATTTTCATAATTTGTCGTTTCAGTTCGTTATTCAATTTATTAAATGTTCGTCTGTCTGAAGGAAGTCTGTTTGTTTGCCATACCTTTCGCGCCCTTCTCTTTGCTGTGATCAAATCCCTGATGTACTGTGGGTAACTCGGTAGAGAACCTCTTTTGTTCATTCTAGGAACGGATGAGGCCCATGCAGATTCCTGTACAGCTTTGGTAAATACATCAACTGCTTCTTCAATTTCTTTTTCGGTTTTTAGTTGCATTGGTATCAGCAGTTTCGAATTTAACCTGGATTGATAGCTATCCCAATCCATAACGCCTTGATTTAGGAATAATCTTTTCTCTTTTATTATAGGTTCATCAAAAAGTGTCAAATGAATCAGGGAATGATCAGAGCAGAGATCAGAACTGCTACTTATTGTGTAAGGTATGGCGCGAAGTCCTTTAGTGATGAAAAAATCAAGTAAGTCAGGGGTTTTCTGTCTCGATGTGGGCCAGTAAGTTGGAGTATTTGGGGATATAGTGTCTAACGAAAGTTTATGGAGAACAGATCTTAAATTTCTACCTCTCGGAGTACACAAACGGGAGCCCCAAGCTTGGTGTTTGGCATTATAGTCTCCACCAGCGACAAAACATTTTCCCAGTTTCTCGAAGAAACTATTGAACATGTGAGATGAAATGGCAAACCTGGGAGGACAATACACAGCTGCCAGTTTTATAGTGTTATGTTTTGTGTAAAGTGTGATTGCAGTGGCCTGTATGTGGGGTGTATGGGGTGTATGTACTGAATTGTGTCGAAGTGAAGATTTGATGACAATGGCTGTGCCTCCGTGAGCAGTGTTATCTGGATGGTCCGTTCGGTAAATAGTGTAGCCAGGAATGTGAATTTTATGTCGGGAAGTAAGGTGAGTTTCGGTTATCAGGGCAACGTCCGTTCGTTTCTCATGTAGGTATATGTCAAGTTCATTTTTATGTTGAGGAAGTCCGTTAGTGTTCCATAGAAGAATGGACAAGGAACCCACAGTTAAAGAATTAGGGTGCATATGATGGGAATAAGGCTTGTTTTACATCAGAAATCTGTTGCAGAAGGCTTAAAAGAGGTTGAATGAGGTCATGTAACCCACATAATAAGGATACCATTTGATGTGGCATATTTTCAGGAGGAAGCACCTGCCGAGTTGTTCTTCGCTTCATATCTGAATGATCCGCACATTGCTGATGTCCCGTAGCTGATGAATGTGGATAGCTTGAGGGTTCTTGAAACTTTGGTAACTTGTCTTGTCCTCGATGAGCTGGTTCAGAATACTGCGGTAGAGGTGGGTACTCTTGTAATGAAGGTGGGTCTGGTTGCTGAACTAACACAGGCCTGAAGATTTTAGGTTTTTTCAGATTTCTTAAATCTTTGAGAGTTTGGCAACCCCTGTAGTTGGCAGGGTGCGCTCCTTCACAGTTTGCACAGGTTGCAGGCGTTTCCCGTGTTTTTAGGCAACTGCTACTCTCGTGGTTTTGTCCACAACGGACACATTTTGGTGGATGGTTACAGTAGGTCTTTGTGTGACCATACTGTTGGCATCGGATACATTGTGGTATTGTTCTTTTTTTACGCGGTTCTTCAATAGTAACCGCTGTGTAATAAATTCGTTTTATATCAAAGATATGTTCGTTGTATGATTGCTTTGTAATATCTACAAAAAACATAGGCAATGGTGTTTTAAAACGAGACAGAACATTTGTAACATTGACTACGTCATAGCCTATGTTTTTTAATTCTTCTAGTATAAAATTATGTGGGATTGAGTTATGCAAACCTTTTATCACCACCCGTGGGCATCTATCCTCAGGTAACTGGAAAGTGTGGAAGTCGGCATTTTCCTTCCGCAGGGCAGTGATTATAGTTCTATAGCCATTGGGTGTGTTTGGGTATATAGAAATATTTTTTTTTTAATTTGTTTTTAGGTTAATGAAGCAGGTCCACACATTTTTTCAAGAAAACCAACCAAAGCTGGTACATTTTCAATCCCATTCACAAATATAGGTGGTGGTCTTGCAGTCGCAGTCTTTTGTAATGTTGACTTTGGTTCAGGTTCAGATTGGGTTGTTAGAATTTCAAATTTATTTTTAGTTGTTGTTACTGGGGTAGTCTTTTTATTTTTTCTAGGATCTCGGTCGTATTCTTGATTTCTTTTTCGATTAATTACCTGTTGCCATTCTCCGCCTTGAGTACTTTCATTCTCTTGAATGACTTCCATATTGCTGGCCTTTGAAGTGGAAGGTGATAATATAATTTCCAAATATTCATTTTATGTATTAATCAAGATTTTCTCCTCTGACGAATTCTTGTTAATATTCTCGCTATTTTGGTTCCCTTTCACAATATTTCTTTCGCATTGCAAAAATATATTTTAAAAAAAGTTAAACAAGTTTGAAATACCTAAAATTTTTAATTCCAAAATTAATACCTGAATGCTCACTACATTTAAGAGATCAAAAACATTTATACTGTGAACTAAGATTCCTAATATAAGATATAGGTTTTACAGACTTCAACGTTGACTGCACGCTATAAGTACAGACAATGCAGGCGTGCTACAGTCTCGATCAATAGCCTCTGATGTGCCTGCAGTTTTACGCGTCAATTTTCTTTTTGTTGTTCAGTAAATCGTCGTTCATATTCTACCAATATTTAGGACAAATGATTCAAATAATTAGTAAAGCCTAGTTTAATATGGATAATTTAATATTGGCGTTTCATCATTCTTGCTAGTTTATCTCTACAACACGTATCATAGCACGTCATTCTACATAATAAAAATAATTTATTGTACCTAGTTTAGTATAAGATTAAAAGGAATGATTCAAATCCATATTTAGTGAAATTAGTTATTTAAATGTAATTGGGTTATACATATACCTTTGAAATCAATGTATAATAAACAAAGGCTTATTGAACCTGAATGTTCGATGAAACCTCAAACTTTTTCCTTCAACCCACCCCATTAAAACAAATATAATCTCTGAAGCAATTTTCCCAACTACGTCTCGTTTACCCAAATCTCAAAACTAATTTCTTTGGAATTTGGTGGAATTATTAAATCTAATGACTTTACATCCAAATTTTGACTATATCACTAATATCGTACGATCTATACTCAGAAATATCCTGTAATACTGTCTTGTGAAGGCTTTCTAATTCTACCGTATGTCTTTCTTTTTTGGGGCCAAATATTCTGGAAGTACATAATTTTTGAAAACTATAAGGGTTTTTTATTACCTTAAAATAAGCAGCCAGGTTACTTATCCATAGAAATGTTGGAAGTGTAATAGTCTTATATATCCTTATTTTTAAACTTCTGAAGAGTACAAGGCAATTTTAACCAGGTTAAAAATTACTTCTATGTATAAAAATATTATAGAAGAAAGAACGTAAAATCGCATTGTTTAATACAAGATTTTTACTTATGAGAGCGGGCGAAGCCGTAACGGGGGGTGCTAGTAGACTTATGCTATAGATTTATTGGTAATAAAAATACATAATCAATCATCTATCTAAACATAATATTTGAATTTGAAATGGTTTGTCTTCGGGTCTAAGCATCACCGCCTTCAACACTCCCATAATAAAGTAATTTGTGTTAAAAACTTGGAAAAGGAATGTACCAAGGAAGTAATCTCTACGGAAGGAAGAGGAGAACCAATTTAACTCGGTGTTTTTAAGATGGGACACATAAGAGCCTCTCGAGGTTCCAAGAAAAAATCTTATAAAGCAATTCATGATTCGCAATTATCTATCTTTAAGAGTCATCCAGAGTCCACCATAAATCACAGATCCATAGTCAAAGTGGGAGGTTGAGGGAGATGAGGGAGGATATTAAGAGTTTTCGTGTGGATAAAGGAAGTAGGTGTCGGAAATCGTAGAATAATTTTAGGGTGCCAATCGATCGTCGGGAGATCTGTGCAATGTGGGATTTCCAGGAAAGATTTTGATCAATGGATAAAAATAGATTTTTAACAGAAAAGTGGAAAGTTATAGGGTGACCATTTAGGAATAAAGTAGGGAAGGTAGTATTAAATCGAAGGAGGGAATCGGATCATATTGCAATGGCTTGAGTTTAAGCTGCAATAGCAGGTGACATCGTCTGCGCGGCCGAATAACTAATAACTAAGGACGATCAAAGCACCACCATCCCCCGCGATTTACTGAGAAGCTGGAGTACACCATTTAGCTAATGAGAAACAGAACGTTCGCCGAATCAAAAGACCGCAAGCCGTCACAACTATTTGGAGGCCGCAAGCCGTCCGAAACATTGGAGGTTAAGTGAGTTGATCAAAACCAACTAGTCTGTATTAAATAAACTTAAATATTCATACGAGTAACTACCAGTTTATTCGATATTATAGAATTTACAAATATCTTATGATTAGTCTCAATTCTATATTAGACAAAAAATTTAATGATTTTCATTTGTATAGGTATGTTTAATATTATACAACATAATTTTTAATTTTTTAAAAATTAACCTTGCTTCAGGAAAGCTTTAAAACTGGAATACTGTTGTGATAGTTTTCTGAAAAATCAATGCTTTTGTGATTACACATTTGCCAGCGAACGAGGGGAGGTGCAGGTGCATAAAATTAGAATAGCGGATTCTGTATGAATTGAAATTGAAAATTTTTTTAATAAGACACAAGGCGTCTTTTAATAAGACACAGCATCGACATAGAAGAGTAAGTGATATCGGGTTTTTTCTTTCTTATTTCTCACTATTCTTCGAATTATAGTGTGTTGAATAGCCGGAAGCTTGAGTTGTAGTTAGATTATAGGCACACTTTGAATTCTCTTTCGAATTTTCATATTGTTATGAGTCGAATTTTTGGCTAACATTGTTGGGCTAACATTCTTTCGGAGAAGAAAACTATAGTATATATATATATGTGTGTGTGTGTGTATATATTCCTTATTGTTATTATTTGATTATTTTTTAATAATAAACTTTATTCTAGGATTTACTGTCCCCAGAAAATAATGATAATGTACCATTACTTACTGGTACAATATGCTTTCCCTATTAATTAGATATAAATATTAACTTAAAAAAAATTCTAAATTATTAAGAAAAAATGAATTATATACCTACTTAATTATTCACAGTTCAATAACGCATTTCAAATCCAATTGCGCAATCCCTATCCAATTCCATGCACCTCTGCTATCCTACTCGCAGGTTAAATAGTCATTGCCCTTGATATCTTGTGAAATTCGGCATGACGTCCTGGTAACGGACAGCTTCTCTACTCATGATCTGAGTGACTGTACTTCAGCGCTCTCACTCAACCTTTGCTATATTTTTACAACAGGTGCTCAGCTATGATAGCAGCGCAGGGATCTCTTGGGGTCGTGCCTTGACTCCCAATAATTTGTGAAAAATGCTAAATTCATTCTATATAATATGAATGTATATTAATTTTTGTATTTTAATTTTTGTCACTTATTTTTTCATTAATATTTCATTTTATTTTTTTATGATCGTAAGTAATTATTATTTCTTTTTTATGATGATTATTTGTTTTATTTTATCTTTTGTTATTATTAGTCGTGTGAGTATGTGAATTTGTTTATATGGTACGAACGAATACATCATTAGCACTGTTACCTAATGCCCTTCGCTGAGGCAAATTGTATATCTATTTTGATAATAGTTTATACAGGAATATTAAATTGTTAATTTAATTTAGCTTTTATTTAATTTTGAAATAATATTTAGTTTATATGCTGCATAGTTTCAGGTTCTTTTATTTATTTATTATTTTACATAGTGTGTGAATGGAACTACTTCTAATATAATAAAATATAAGATATCATTGACGTTTTAGATTTTTTTTTCTAGTAAAAATATATTTCTTTCTAAATGTTAATTAAACGTTCTTATAAGATTCAACTTTTAGAACAATTTCACTGTAGCGTTGCTCATCTGTTCTTCCGAAAAAACTGATTTGATATTTTGATTTATTAGGTTATTATACTATTCGTTAAATATGAGAAAAATCTAATTGTAATATGTGTATATATAAATATTATTATTATTTTTTTTTGCTTATTTTCGATGGTTAAATTTTAATATAAATTGAATGTAAAGGTAGCTTAATTTGTACTTTCGATTGATCAAAAATAACGTTTTTGATTTAAAAATATAGTAAACTTATATTAATTATTTTCATCATGGGCGTTATTTCATTTCGAATAAATTTCTTCCGCTCTTTTTCATCAGAGCGTTCTAACTTTCATTCTCTTTCACTCTAGCACACAGCTCAATGAAATTTAACGCCCTAATGGCAATAGCTTTCTGGTAGCCGGCAACACACAATTTAAATTGAATCCCAGGCTTGAAAGCCCCCTTCTGTGAAAGTCATCGAAGCTTTATTGATTTATTGTCCATTATTACTGATAATGAAAATCGGGAAATTGAAACTGGAAATGTGATTAACTCTCAAAGCTGACAAAGGTCAACAAGGTTTTCCGATCACTTAGACCTGTTCCGAAAACTTTCTATAATATCGGGCTTACTCAAGTCTCTGCCAAATTACTATCATGTGAAACATTTAGATTGTTGGATCCAAGAAAATTTTTCAACTTTCTGTAATAGAGGAAGAAAGTGAAAAGTTTGAGACTTGGCCAACACTTCAATAAAATAAATATTGAAAATAGGTCAGGCCATTCACTATGTATATATTATTATTGAATATGACCATTCAATATGTATATTTGGTATTTATTCACCTTAATATAAATTTAAACAGAGATGAAAAGAAGTTAGTAAAATGGAAAAAAAAAATCCTTAAAAAAAAGACAGTTGGGTGCTGAAAACATTTGAAATACTTATTTTATAATTCAATTAATTAAATAGCACCATATTCACACTGAAATACAATTGTTAAACTGTGAAACATATCGTGTCACTTATTCTGATTGACGCAAATTTATGTAATGCTGTCACATTAATATTAACTATGAGGTCCTACATTTGTGGCGTAACTTTTAAAGAATTCATTAATTTGATAAAAAAAATAAAAATTATGTTGATGCCGATGCTCTTTCTTTTGGTTTATCTGTTTTACACGCTAAGATTTGTCTGTTCGAAAGCATATTGCATCTTTCATATTAACTCCATGCAAAAAAACGTGGTAGCTAAGAACAGATACTGACAAACCAATCGTTATGCAAAGGAAAAATGAAATTCAAGAATAATTCACACAAAAAAACATAATTGATTGTGGATGTCCCTAAAGCTGTATTTGGCAACACTAACAATGGTAATGCCTGCATATAGATGCAGATGTCACTGGTGTTGATTTCAATTTGTTACACCAATTTAATATCATCGTTGAAGTGATATCAAGTGGCCACAAAGTTCATTTACAAATATTCACACTGATCAGTTAACTAGGATTAAATAATTTTGGCCGCCTAGAATCGTAAAATACCCACCCCTATGTATGCCGTGAAGAAGGGGATATGCAAAATTGAAAACTTTCAAAAGGGCATTTCTGAGCGTTTTCCTAAATCCTGTAATTACTTTTAAAATACCATTTGCCCCAAAATAGATTCTTTAAGTCCTTATTCAGAATTACCCTTAACTATTTTTTTCATAACGCATTTATTAAGAATTCTGTTTTGAAGTTTAATAGTTAAATAATTTTCGAGGTATTTTAATTTATCTACTTCTTCGTTATTTTTATTTGTTAATATAAATTACTATGATATCACTTCTAACAGCCTATTTCTCACTCGAGTCTTTGAAATTTGAAATTGTTATCCTAACATAGATAGAGTGACACTGTTGAAGGTGTAGCCGGGTCGCAGACACCTGGAAGTGCTAGGATAGGAGAGATTGAGCAGTAACTTCGTTGGGAAGAGCGAGGGAACAAAATAAACAAAAGATGAGAAAGTAATGGAATAAAGAGAAGAAAAACCTAGCTTGGGTCTTTTCACGGACTGATGAAGTTTTGATTCGGCACCCGAACAAACAACCTATATTTCTTTATACCTCAGTCAGTATATTGCCGCTGTTTTTTTTTTCCTGTAGATTATCCAGCTCGAAACTTTATTTTTTTAGGTTGTTTGTTTTACTTTTAGTTAGATTTATTATTTGTATATGTTGTTTTATTTTATTTTAGTTTTTAGCAATTGGCTTGGGATTAATCCTTGGGATTAGTGTAACCTTTTTTTCACAGTCAAAATGTAGCATTTTGATACGCTTTATATATAATAGAGTAAACCAGACAGTTATTTACTCCCTTAAGGAAATATTTATACTATAATTATAGAAAGAATAGTTCAATAAAGTTGAAATTTGCAGTTATTTTTCCCTAAACAAGAACGTTTACACCAAATATTATTCCTGGAATGCATTTTATAAAATACTGCCAATAACTAATGATAACAAAATCAGGGGAAACAGTTTAGCATTGTAGTTTCGGATGTATCCTCTCCATTAAATTATACCACAGGATAGCAAAAAGATCAAAGAATACCATACGATAAGCGAGTGACGCATCGCGCGCCGTGGAGGGGAAAGCGTCGCAATTTTGAGGTTAATTTGCTGCGTATCGAGATTTACAATTAGTTTAACCTTTGACCCGGAGTAGCTACGATGTTCGTTTAAGTTATCATAAGCTAATGTCAAAATCTATCGATTGTATATAAAACGTTAGTTTAAAGTAGTGACAGTGAATATAATAAGGTGTTAGAATAAAAAAATATTATCAAAAATATATAAAGTCGGCCTATAAGCGTCGAAAAGCCAAAACCTTCTCAAGAACTATCGAGTGGTAATAATAACATATAACCGAGTCAAGCAGTGCCGGGAGCGTAAAATTTCCTGACCAGCATTGTTTTATACTTATTACCGCCAATAATGCACAAAGATTGGACGCGCACTCAGAAGACATCTCTACCGAAGCATCATCAACCAATCTGATTATTTGGAAATTAGCAAAAGTTAGATGAAAAATTGTATGCCAGTGAATGTGTTGTTGTATGTCTCACAAAACCGCTCATTGCCCGATTTCATGTTCAGCAAGTTCAATTTGTCTTATATTGAAACTTCTCCAAAAACGTTGGGTAATACCTGTATTGTTTATCAGATATCTCGATTTATCTTTTATGCCATTTGTACCGTAATTTTCGTATCACAGACCTAAAATTAATAAAGAAATACTGTAAAACTATAATTTTTTGTTTCCTTGCTTTTATCCTAAAGGCATAAATAAAAATATTTTATTTAACAAATATAACCCGTCACATAAACTTATTCACGTACAACACCTTACCGTGTCCATGACCCAGCCACACACTTTTTTTTTCTTTCAAGTTAGGGTGTCATAGCTGTCTGGCTTACCCTATTTAAACAGATAATATTTTTTGTTATATAACGTTTGTCGCTAGAACCTGACGTTTTGAAGCTATATCATGAATGAATGAGTTATAAAATGTAAATTGTAAAAAAAATAGATTATAAATATACATATCCGTGATCTATTGCTTCCCCCAATAAGTAAGAAATTGCTTTTTAACCAGAATAGATTTTTTTATTCTAAAAAAAAATATAAAGTTTATTAAGTTTATGGATTACTGCATTTTTAAATAAATAAGCTATTGAATAGATATTGCTTAATTTTACAGTACTCCGTAATTTCCTGTTATTAATGACATCTAACATATATTTAATAGAATTGGAATTCATAAAAGATAAATATTAACACAATTTTACTTGTTTTTCTTCAAAACGTTATGAACTATTTGCTGTGTTTTTAAATTATTCTTACTAATTTATAATGGGTGTTAGCTAAACCTTATGTTAATTTTTAATTATTATTAAACACCTGAATTTCTTGTTATTAATGAAATGTTACAAACATTTAATAGTATAGTTGGAAGTCATAAAAAAATAATATTCACTACAAGTTTTTTAATATTATAATTCGTTTTTACGATTTGCTTTGATTATTAATTATTATTTATTTATTTCAAGTTAAGATAAATATATTTAACAATAGTAAAAAATAATATAGTTTATATAAATAAACGTGTAAAATAGTTTGATTAAAACGTGGAGCCGTGGATTATACGTCAGGGATAAACCGAAACGTAGAAGTGAGGATTTTGTTACCAAGTTGTTTCCGATAAATTAAACTTGCGAGTGCGTGAGGACCCTAAATGAGCCCACTGGTAATATTTGTACCTTATGTGATTAAAAAATAAAAATAAAATTAATAAATAAAAACAAATATAATGTACCATAATCATGAGTAATGGCTTTTTAGTGAATACTGTTTTTTAAATAGAGCACTGTTGCTGGGCTCCTGTTGTACGAGATTATTTTATTCCTAGAATGAAGTATTTTCCTGGAATTAATTTACCCAACTCCGTCTCATTAGAATAGATTAACCTTTTTTCCACTTAATTTTAAACTTAAATAAAATTTTCTTCACTGAACTGTGATTATGTCAGTACTTCAGTTGATTTTCACTTAAATATCTCAATCTGATTAAAACATTGGAAACGGGGAAAAGAAAAAGGTATTCTTTAATAAGGAAAAATTACAATTAATAGATAATCTTTATCCGCTAATCATGCCCAATCAATATACAGTCGTTCTCTTAAACAAGTTGTCTTCAAATTTCTTGAAAAATACACTAGTCTTTTTCGTTAGATCCGCGCCAATGATTGTTAACGGGTAACTGTGAATATTTTACAAATTCATAATCACTCGTTATTGTGACTGATACTAGTAAAACATGAAACAGTGTTTTTAACATATCGCACATGTATTTCAAAATTGACACAACTCCAAAATCTTTACTTTTGATTTATCTTCACGTTTAAGTTCAATAGTCTAATATTGAATGTCAAAAATGTGTCGAATATCCTTCAAATCCCGCCTGATATATCTTACTTGTGGTTGAGACTAAAATATAATTCAAGTACACTTTCGATATTTCATACAAAAAAGTGCGAATTTACAGTTTTTTAATACATGAGTTGTGTCACTTTGGAAATACATGTGCGATATATAGAAACTGATGTACACATACATAAAATGCCATATAGTATGCTGTTTTTTGTATTTTTCCGCGTTATTTTTTTTTTCTTTTAATAACTATACGATCGATAAAATACTAAATGTATTTACACCCGAGAATTACAGCATTTAGTATTTTTTATCACTTAATTTAGAAATATCATCAATTGACTCTAAGACCTAAAGGCTCATCACCGGTTTACGTCGTTCACTTTTTAGATGAAATATTCCAGTAATTGATAATGTATGAATATTAAATGTTAATTTACTCTGCAGGCCATAAGTTCAAATACGTTTGCTCACATTAATTTTTTTTTTATTCAACCAGATTCTACTTGTTTCTAATAAGATTTCTCTCTTATTTTACAAGCTGATATTCATAGAAGGCTTGAAAAATAAAGGAGATTAAATAATTAGTCCGTGTTTATTAAAAAATAACTGTATGATTGATAAAATAGTAAATGTATTTACACCTGAGTAGTTCAGGTAAATAGTTTGAGGTTAATTATATTGGTACAAATTATAGGTAAAATAGTTTCTGACAGGATAACCAGACTCATGAAATTGGTGCTTAAAATAAAAGGCGGGTTTTTTAATGATTATGCAGTTATTATTTCCTTATTTGCAGTTTTTATATTGTACTGTGTCAACTGAAAAAAATAGTTAAATGAATAAAGGCCTTCAGTGTAAATGAAAGTTGGTAATATTTTGATATGTTAATTTTGAACCGTCCGATTTGAGGTTTCTCTCTAAATCTTATTATATTGACCTTATTCTAACATTTTCCCCTAAACCTATACCATTCAAATTTTCAAAATTGTGTTAAAATATTTCCAACCTCGAAATCTATTGTAAAATTTGTCAAAGACTCCTAGTAATAGCCAGGGTTTCTCTCTATTCATGACCAAGTGAATACTACTACAGCACTCTCACTTAGCCTCCACTGTTCAGATAAGTAACGCAGCTAAGAGAGCAGCGCTGGGATCACTTTTGATTTGAGTTGTTTTGGGGTTCCTTGGACTGTGTTTATACTTTTTATATAAAGTTAAATTATATTTTAAATTTTTTATTTTATTTTTACAGTTACTTTTTATTTTATAAATGATAATAAATATAAAAGAACGGAATGAAAAACAGCAATTTTTTTAAAAATTCGTTAGTTGTACATACTGCAGAAGATATAACTGGATGGAATAAAACGAGTTTTTTTCTTTAGTTTCAATAAATAGTTTCATCACACTGATATTAACTACATAGGTTTCATCTCCATTACTTAAAATTCATCGGTTAATCTCACAAATGGAATCTTAGGTAAAACTATTTTTTTGGCGTTTTATTTGTTGTATTCAAAGTGGTCTGTATGTAATACGAACTATTGAAATGTTACAAAGACTTGAATATTTTGTCATTTCAGTTCTTAGTTTTTCGAAACATTTAAAAAATACTGAATATATTGACCTGTCCTTCGTACTCTATGTACAAATATTATAATACATTACTTGTGCTGTTTTTTGTCATTTTTTCTTAGAAGCTCTTAAGATTTCCTTCATCTATTCTGGGTATACTGACATTCATACATATCATTTCGAATAACAAGCAGAAAAATTCTTTTAGTCTTCTATTTTCACCGTTCCTTTTTCATTTATAAGGAATTATATTTATGTGAATTTATTTGAACTTTAATTTTTTATTATTTTCCTATCTGTAAAATCATTTGGATTCGGCATCTTAAAATATATGTGTATCCTGTAAATTTGGTATAAATAGACAGTAATGTATCGATAACTTTTTTTCCAATATTTATTTTATTCATATTTTAATTTTTAAGTATTCTTATAAAGTACATTTCTTTATGACGAAACATATAATAAATAACAAACATATAATAAATTTTATAATTAAATTTTCATTTTATTTTTTTAAGATGGTCGGGGGTCCATACTTTTTTGGTGTAACTTTATTTTTCAAATTAAAAATGTAACATTTTGATATGCTTTAGCTCTGTTAGTGATGTTCGCATCGAATCAGAAAATTTTCTTTTTCCTGTTTTCTGATTAGAAGTTCAATGGAAGATATTTTTGTTGTACATATTTTGAATATAACCATGAATATTATTTATTTTTCTTGATTGAATCACACAGACGAAAGTATGCGTACATCATTAAATATAACCTTAGATAATTTAAAAAAATAAATCCAGTCATTTATATTACATTTCTTCTGAACTATCTTACTCGATTAATGTATGAAGGCATACAATAGAGATAACGTTCATTCATATTAAATATAAGTCCTTGTTTGAAATGTATATGACTTTTTAGTTTATCTTTCTTATTTATATGAACAGACAGGTAGTTAAAATTTAAAACAAAATTGTACATGTTCCATATACTAATGATGAGAGAGGCGAATAGTATTTCGCGGCCCTTAGTTTCAGAGATCCGTCGAAGAAAGAAGAAATAATGGATCGTATAAAATCATCAACTGCGTGGGCCTAGAATACGTAATGAGCTCGTGGTTCAAGATAGGGCAAACCTTTAGATCGAAGGTTTTATATCACGGTACAATATTCCTGTAAGTAGGACACACTCATAAGGCCAACTTGTGACAGACTGATAGAAACGGAGAAGTAACAATAAAATAGACAAAAAATATTATCAATTTATCTTTATGATTTAAAAATACAAAGCAGATACATTATTTATATATAAAATTAAATGAATCGAATATATTAATATTTATTAGTATGAAAAAAAATTATTGTGGATCAAAAAACAGTGCACAATAGCGCGAACATTTTTGGTTGATATGGAAAATATTGAAATCATCATAAATTCATAGTCTAACCAGCCTATGTGATTCCAGGCTATTATCTACAAGATAAATTATATTACATGATGCATTACCGTTTAGATCGTAATAAATCACAAAGACAGAAAATATGTTCACGAAGAGTATGTTTATTTAAATTAATCTAAGAACCAGATAGGATATCAGAGAGTTTATAATTATTTTATCTTATTGACTCAATTTAAAAAGAAAAAAAAAAAAGAGATCAAATCCTTGATTTACAGATTTGAATTCTGGTATATAAATCTATTTTGTTTACATCAACATAATTTTCAGGAAATAGAATCTACTCCCTTAATTTGTTTCCGGATTCTTTACTTATTCTGGGGCCTTAAGTCCTTTAAGAATAAAAAATAAAGTACAGCCAAGGATATTTAGAGCCTTAAAAATATTCATTAAATAATATTAATAACAGATAATAATAATACAATAAAAACAAAGCGAATGTATTAATACAAAGTAACAGAAAATTTAAAATAAATTTTTTTTTTAAAAACAATAACATTTCATGAAAATAAACTGTCCATATATAAAAAGTGGTGATTGATAGTTTTTGTAGATCTTGGTGGATAGTAGGTGGTTAAAGAAGTGTTACTTGAAAGTGGAAAGGGTAATTGAATGGCAAAGGTTGTAAGGGATGGAGTTCCATTGAAAAGAGGATGGGATTACGAAAGAACTGTCGAAAACAGCTGAGCAATGAGCAGGAGTATACAAATCCAATTAACGGGAACGGGTTTGGTGGGTAAGAAATGAAGATTTGAGTTAAAGGAGTTCGGAAATTTAAGGTGGGCGTTGGGATTGGGCTGTTTGAAAGAGAAAGGATTTCAGAAAATGTGCCGACGATAGGAAGGAAATTTTAACTCCGCATATAACTACGAAACATGGGTGCTTCTCGGGATCCCGAAAATAAAACGAATAAAGCAGTTTAATAGTCTTTTGAGTATAGCCTCGACTTCCCCAGAAACACCCCCATACACAGGCCAATATAGTGTTTGAAATGCGGTTGCTATGGATGCGGTGTTTACGATTACCATCATACCATAATGTCGCCCGTTGTGAATATACTGGGCGATTTCTAAATAGATTACCAAACAAGTCTATCTATATGTTAGCTACACGTTTTAATGCCTTAGAAAAACTGGTACGTTTGGTGTTATACCACGTGCAGATGTTTCAATAGGTCCATATTTCTTGCCACCTTGAATCATTGCGAACACATTTTTGAATTTTTTAATAATGATTATTATATTTAATTTAAGATATTTCACTAGAATGAGAAGGAAGATGTAGTTTCAAACAGGTGGTTGTCCTGCATACAATAGATGGGGTCCTAAACACTGTCACTGCTGCTGTTGAAGAAATATGCCGAACCAGTCTTAGAGCTCAAGGAAATCATTTCGAGCAACATTTAACATCAATGCTTATGTTTAAATTTAAAATTATAAATAAATCAGAACAAACAAAATTAGGTTTATTTATTTACTATGCCTAAATATTTCATAGCAATGCTAATCTTTAGGTTCGAATATCTTCTAAACAAAGTGTTTGTGGACATAACTCCATACCAATTTTTTTCTTGTTATTAAGTCCTTAGTTTATATTTTCAGTTTGGCTACTTAACTCTGAAACACATTAAATATGAAAGCATAAGAATTGAAGGTATTTTTAAAAATAAGAAAAATTATCAGTATTATTTGAAGACAATGTTGGCATTATATAATTTATTTTTAGATTTAAGAATGAAGGAATAATAGCAATAAAATAATGTTGTTTTCCAAATTTTGTGATAAAAAAGACGAGGAAATATTATCATTTTATTTATGTAAGCCGCAGACAGGGATAATCCTAACTGGATAGAATTAATCCCCAAAAGTGCAGGAGGTGAGGGATGCTATACGTTTAGCCGGCTAACAAAAAGTAGAAAAGGAAGATGAAAGAAAGGGTTGGAGAAGGAAAAGGAAGATGAGGGTTTAATGTAACAGTGTCAATGGGGTTTTAATGGGAGCATACTCCTCTCGTCTCATCCATTATTCATTTGTAATCATCGCCACTCCACGTCCCTACGTCTTATTCACGCGTTTCTCTTGGCTTTTTTTTTCTTATTTTCTTATTCCTCTGCCCCGGGGGGAGGGGAAATTCAACTCCTCCAGGAAGGAAAGGCGGTGCTCAAGTTATTTTATAGCTTCGGCAAACATTATTCTCTTTAGCCTTCCTCTCGCTGATTGTTTTCACAGCGAATATACTTCCATTTAATTTTTTAAAAAATTGTATTCAGAGGCGGATACTTTTCGGAGAGAAAAATTATATTCAGCGATTACATTATCTCGTTCCACACGGCTGACAATTCGTTATTTGACACCACCCAAGTATACAACTAATTAGATTCTCTGAGGAACTTTTTTTTTTTTTTTTTTTTTTTTTTTTTTTTTAAATATGTTTTATTGAATAAATATTAAAATCTGCCTCTTAAAGGACAATGAGTGATGCGAGTGACAAAGAATTCATTCATACAATATGTACAATTAAGTTAGAAAACAAAATCCTCTAAAAAAAGTAAATAAATAAAAACTATGCAAAATATTAATTAGATAAATCAAAAAATAAAAGTATTAACAATTTACACAATAGTAATTATACAGGAGCACAATCACACTATACAGGGTGAGTATCTCTTAGTGTAGAAAAACAAAAAAAAAAATTGAGTGAAACTAGATCGAAAATGTAGCAAAATGCCGCAGATCTCATCTTTCTATTCCAATCTGTTGCAGATATACGATAAATGAAAGACTTTTTGAGAAAACCACATTTTTTTCCATAAAAGCTGTAATACCTCCATTTTGTTTAGATATTTTTCAATTTTTTATCACATTTTCGGATTTAGCATTACATTTTCTATAATAGCTGAGTACCTATAACCTTGAATTTTACAAACTTGGCATCTAAAGAACAGCTCTACCTTATTTGGGGAAGTCACAATGTCTTATATTACTTCAACGCTCACCGTTCTTCGAAAAAACTATCCACAAAACTGCAAATCTCAAAAAATCTTGAAAATTTATAACCCTTCGAATGATTTGTTAAACGTAATGATTTTGTTTCGATTTCATGGAGACATTTAGTTTTGAATGAAAAAAAACATGGTGTTCTCATTTGGCATACAAATCAGTTACTTGTGTAAATAAAACATTAAGACAACCCCTTAATGGTATTGTGCATTTTAAATATAATAAATTCTTCATTTGATTAAAAAGCAAAGAAAAAAATTATTGTTAAAAATTTCTCCATGAAATCGAAACAAAATTATTACGTTTAACAAATCATTCGAAGGCTTATTAAATTTTTTAAGTTTTTCTGAGATCTGCAGTTTTCTGGATAGTTTTTTCGAAGAACGGTGAGCGTTAAAGTAATATAAGACATTGTGACTTCCCCAAATAAGGTGAAGATCAAGCTGTTTTTTAGATACCAAGTTTGTAAAATTCAAGGTTACAGGTACTCAAATATTATAGAAAACGTAATGCTAAATCCGAAAATGTGGTAAAAGTTTGAAGAATATTTAAACAAATTGGAGATATTACAGCTTTTATGAAAAAAAAAACGTGGTGTCCTCAAAAAAGTCTTTGATTCATCGTATATCTGCAACATATTGGAATAGAAAGATGAGGTCTGCGGCATTTTGCTACATTTTGGATCTAGTTTCACCTAATTTTTTTTTTTTTTTTTACACTAAGAGATGGTCACCCTGTTTATACATTGTACACAGACATCCCAGGGAAACACCAGACCTAGCCTGTCACCCACTTATGAGAGGGCAAGCCAGGCCACAGTATGGAAGGGTAGTTAAATGGATAGAGTTCTATAGATAAGAGGATTGTAATTGGAAAGATCTGTCGGTAACGGGTTTGACGGGCAAAAAGAGAAGATTTGAGCTGAAGAAGTCTAGAAACGTAAGGTGGCCATTGGTGTTGGAAGGCTATGTAGAGAAAGAATGCTAGAAAATACTGGCAACAATAGGAAGGAAAGAGCCATTTCAACTCTCCATAAACGTGGGCGTCCCACGGGATACCGAAAACAAAACGAACGAACAGTTAAAGAGGCTAGAAATACATTTTAGTGAAATTCAGTGGCCCATACAGTACATTGTTTTCTATGTACAACTTCTAAAAATAACGGAACCAACACATATGGAATAACTTTATTTCTACTCCAATTCTAGCAATGAAAAAAAGAAAATAGCTCTCCTGAACAATCGTAGTTCTTTTACATAGTCCCTTTTTAATCCAGATAAAACAAATGGATCAAATAAAGTCAATTATGAAATTAATTATCCGTGATTGCCAGTAGTATTTATTCTCATTAAAATGTAGCAATAATATACTAGTCAGTAGAATACATCAAATTTGGAAAAACTTTAAAGTTACGTTAACTAAAATAAATATACAATATAATTGTTTCAAAATCTGTATATTTATTAAAGATCATGTATTTACAATGTAGAATTAATTTTTTAAATTATTGCAATTATTTCAGTAATAATTTCTTATACAGTGTAAGAATTGTATTATCTATTATAGTATATCTATAATACTATTTTGTTTCTATTAGATTTCAATTTATTTTTATCTTATTTGATTATAATTATATACATATTAATTTTTGTCAATTGCTTTCAGTTTTAATTGAAACTATTTTTCTATCATATTTAATTATTGGTTCTTGACCAATATGATTTTTCTATTAATCAAATTTGTTGTCCACTACAACAATTAGTTGGATGAAGTTTTTTATTGATGAATCTAAATACCTCAGCTATAATAGAAATAGCAATCCTATCGGTCCCAAGAACAAAGGCAAAACAGTCTTCCAGAAAATTTCCTTGGTGGTCTCCCACATGCCGGGCGCAATAACCAAACGACACAGAGCTCTAAAATTGTTGAAAAACCCAACACCTCTTTGACCAATCACATAAATTATAATAAAGCGAAGGCGAAGGCAAAATGGATCATCAACCAGGCTAAGAGAACTTCTTGGTCTCAATTTCTAACATCCATTAATACTTGGACTCCATCCAAAGTAGTTTGGAACATTATTATTCTTCTCCTTTTACGGTAAGTTACATTTCTTTTAAAATCAAGCGTAAAAATTTAGATTTAAAAAATATTCATTTTTTTATTATTAGATGATGGAGTTTACCTTTTATTTGAGTATACCTAACTAAAGAACTTAAAACTTAAATTTATTCAGATATGTTTACATATTTATCCCAATGTACTATTATGTGTTGAATAAGCTATTCCCGGAAAGTGGTAATTTTGAATGAAGGATTAAAGTTGTTGATTTCTGTTATAGTATTTGGAAGCTCTTCAGTTATTTACTTTGTCCTTTTTTGTTGTCCAATTCCGTGCCTTTTAATATTTTTCTAATATTCCATTTTAGAATTATGGGTGTTCCCTTTTAGAAACAAGGGTGTTCCCTGAAATATTTTATGATATTAGAATAGAAAATGGTTTCGAGAGTTTCCATTACAGATCTTTCACTTTTAAATAACTATCTTTTTAAGTAAACGATTTTTTTTTTTTAATAAACTTTATTTTGAGAAAGGGGAGAATATTGTTTAAATTTAAATATTAAAATATTTTTATTACCGTATCGAAAAAATATAAATATTTCATTGGATGCTACACTTATATTCAACTTTAGGATTTAATATTTAAATACACGTTATATCATCAATAATTTATTGTTCCGGTGATTATTAATAAGTATTTTAATAAAACTGTAATATATCCAAGAAAATATTACAAATATAAATAAATCCATAACTGTCAATAAAGAAGATAATTTAGGCCTTAGTTGACAGAACGAATTCGCAGAGGCTGAACAGACCAATAGAACTGCGGAAAGTATTCTCTCCATTTTACGCTAACTTTGATGAAAAACTGTCCTCTAATGTCGCCACATCCCTCTTTCTTCCAAGCCATCAATCTCCTTTCCTCGTTTTTCCCTACATTTCCTCTGAAGGACTTATGTCTCATATGGCAATATCTGACATTTACATTCTGGAAGTTTACTTAAGTTACTAATAATAAATATATATATTTTTTCCCGTACAAAGTAATCCTTTGAAAGGAGGTTTCTTTTCTTTCTTTTTTAGTATACTACATACGTAAAATTTACTAATTAGTAAAATCTTTACAGAACAATTACAGAACATAATTTTTTAAACCGATTATGGTCATTTCTAATTTATTGTTAATTAAAATCAAATAGTCCAACATATTGGAACTTGTATGTATGCATGGTTTATAATGAAAAGCTACATAACTCATAAACTAATAATTCTTGAACCAATTCCTATGTGATTCTCTTATAATTCTTTCTTTTAAAAAAGATTTTGCGCAAATAAAAGATGTGTTTTATAAGACACTATTTGAGGAAAATATTTTTTGGGCTACTGGAAAGGGATAGGAGAAGGATCTTGTTAATACATGAATCTTGTACAGTTTTAAGAAATATTTCGCTCAGGGATAGCTCGATTAATGGATTAGTCCCTTATAACTAGTGATTTAACCTTGATTGATATAAGCTTTATGTAAATTTGAAACGAATTGAATTCTTCAAACTTTAGGTAGACCATAATAGGGCAACTTACCTTATATATATATATATATATATATATATATATATATATATATGTGTGTGTGTGTGTGTGTGTGTATGTATGTATAAATTTTGCTTTGCAATCCTTTCGAAAATATCTGCACAACTCCCTTACATACAATTGGGTAATAGGTCTTATGTACAAATTATTTTCAAACTATGTTTGCTTTTGAATTTTGATTTTTATAATGGGATCCTCTTCGGAACTGGAAAAAATACAGATCATAAAAATCTTTCCTAGCACTGACACCCATCCAGTTAGTAATAGTATAGATTTGAGATACATACTAAGACTGGCACCCCGAAACTCCAGGCCAGTAAGCCCACCGACTCGTGCAGCAGGTACTCGCCAGCTCAGACAACAGGACACTGAGCTGCTCTGCGGATCCAATTACATCATATTTTATAATGTATTTATAATAAACCCGATTATTGTAAAATAGTTAATTATATAATTTCTAAGGGTCGACAAAATATAATTTTGATATATATATATATATATATATATATATATATATATATATATATATATACACACACACACACACACACACACACACACACACACACACACACACACACACACACACACACACACACACACACACACACACACACACACACACACACACACACACGTACATACAGAGTATATAAGAACCTGTTTCAGTTCAGTTTGAATCAATGCTATTTGGCAAATCCCAGGTAAAGTCGTAAAGACTGATTTGCATAAGATTGACGTAAAATTGAGCCATGTGAATTTCCAGAGAGATGAATGTGAAGCTAAATAACAGAGTGACTGAGCAGTAAACACACCCCTCGCAGCCCCGACTGGCGGGCCACTAAATAACTGCTCTAAGCCCCTCCCGACATAAAAACCAATCTATTTGAGTGATGAGACTTCCACGTCAGACCCTACTTCGTGAACTCCCCTCCCTCTCTTCCACCTCCGCCAGGGCAGACTCCAGGTTCTCCAGGTTTGGCTGCTATTCCTTTTCCCTTCTACTACCCCCTTTCCCTCGGGTCAAAATAAAGCTATTGGGTGGCTTCGATGAATTGGCGGTTCATCCCAAGCGGATTACTCCATCAATGGCACGAATTTTCCGATGCCATGGCCGAGCTGGAACATTCCTTCCATTCACTCCTCTGCTATTGTCCTAGATTCAATATGACACCGAGAATGGTTTCTTATCGCCCACCTTCAGAGCAGACATACCTCGGATTGGATGTTATTTAATCCTTTCTTTAATCGCTTTGATCAAAAGCTTCTTTTTTTTTAGTACAAAACACAAAATTAAACATTAGATACAGAACGTTAAGAAATATGTAAACTCCATAATAATTTGTTTAATACGTCCTCTATTCAAAAAGTTTAAATTATGCTATTTATCTTAAATTACTTATTTATTTATCCTTAGGCAATTACGCATGATAGTATTCAAGGATAGATACAAAGCGTAGCTAAATACACGACAAAAACTAGACAATCAGAAAATCAAAGATAAAAAAATAACAAAAAAACAAAAACATATAAGAGCGTACAATAATGAGACACAGAATTAATCCTTTGCCATCCATTCAAATGAAACAGCAAAACAGAAAATAGTCTAAAATTAAATATCTATGAATCATTATAAAACAATCCAAATTTTTGTTAAAATGACTAGAACATATTCCTAAAAGTCTCATTTTAAATTTATTTCCGGTAGGAACGAAATAAGAACTATCTGTAATTGGTATTTGTACATTTATAGGAAATTTCGTCGGACCGGTTTTTTTTTCTTTTCTGTAGTAAAAAACTGCGTTTAGTTTTTTAATAATAACATTTTTTTTTTCAATTATAGAAAATGTATGAATAAAGTTATAGCTCATAAATCACTGCTGTAACTTACGATTGCTTTGAGGAAAATTAATAGAACAAGAAGTGCTTAGCAAACATTTGTGTTTGCTAGTTTCTTATAGGCAAATCAGTGATGTTCTAGATCCTATGAATAGTTTATAGATCAGTCTCTTATCCACGGAATTGTATTAAATACCGGTGATGTGTAAAACATTTCGGATTGATAAATTACCTGTCACTTCTATTGGAGTAGTTTTTTTTTAATTCAAAGGCTAGTTTTGAATGTTAAACTTCCATCATTAGTTCTAAAAACACAAAAAAAAAAAAATAAAAAACATCCTTTGCTACATAGATCATATTTATCATCTAGTTTAAAAATGTACGATAAGAAATCAAGAAAGTTGATAGTTACCGAAGGAGGCAAAATGAGTCTTCCAGTTTTCTTCTACTGGTCGGTAAAATTGGGACTATTGGAAATATTTATATGATCATTTCAAAGAAATACTTGATTGGTTTAACACAATTTAATGATTTTTAATGATTTGTCAATATTACATTTATTTTTATGTTATATCAATTTATTGAAATTTACAACTGAACGAATACATACATCGAGTAAATGTGTAAATAATGATTACAATAACATGTGAAACTTGAAAAGAACATCAGTAGCACTTCAATAAAAATTCTAAACTAGAAGATCTCTTGGCCATTTTTTTTTCAGACACCTCGGAGAATTATTGGAAATGGAATGAGAAGTAAGTTAAAAATCTATTGGATTAAAATGTTTATAAAGCTTGCTATGAAAGAATAGGTATCTAGTCTGAGCTAAATCAGCAACGTATGGAACATTTACATCTTTATGGATAAGTTTATTGGTGACAAAGTGAGGAGCATTAAGGATTGGATACGAGATCAATTAGATGGTATGGTAGAGCCTATTAAATTTTAGACAATTTTTTGCGTTTTTCAATCCCGAACCTTTCTACAATTTACTGTTACAGTGGAAACTCGTTATTTTGTCATTCGATAATTCGAATTATTCTGTAATTCATCAGATTTTTTTTGTTGTTTTTTTTTTAAATTGGCAACTATAAATAACAAAATTAAACACGTTTGTAATTCATTTTTTTCTTTTGATACTTATTTAATCTTTAAATTGCCTCATTTGGTTTGTCACTAAAAAATACGCCTACAGTTATACATTTTGAAAATCATTTGATTGAAAAAACAAACAGAACAAGCCCGAAGTCGATCTCTCCATAGATTGTAGTGAGAGATAAAAGGAAGTACGAGCGCAGTTGACAAAATTCCGAAATCAGTTAAGATTCGACAAAGTAAAACCTCATCTGAAAAAAAGCTTCTTTCTCTGAATTTCATTTTATCTGATTCAGGAAAACAATTAAAAGTGCCATTTTTAATGAAGCTGATGCGTGGAACAATGTTTGTTTTGAACAAATATGATATGTATCTCTGTTTTCTTTTCTATTTTATATATGTATGTACGTTTTTGTATATGACTTCATTTTTAAAAAATATTTTGTTCCAAGGTTTTTGTGTTTTTTGTCATTGTCACTCAAGTCCAATATTTATAATGTTCATCCGGTCGTTTTAACATTCAATAAATTGCAAAAAAAAAAACACAATTATATAGTTTAAAATACTTTTTTGTTACTTAAACAGCAAAATTCTGTAATCCGTCATTTCCGTTATTTCGTCACCCCCTAAATATTACTCATGACGAATTACCGAGTTTCTGCTGTATTTTCATTTTAATGGATTGTGCAGTTTGAATTAATCATTTTATTTTTGATGTTTCCTGTATATTTTACAACTGATGATGAATGTTTAATATTCAAAACTAGTCTTCGAAAACAAAAATTTTGATAGAAGAGGCAAAAAATTCATTGATGCTAATTAAATTCTTCCTTCTTTACCATCATAGGTACCTAAAATGTTATACATTTATCCAATATACAAATTCAATATAGATATATTCAATACCAATTTACTCGTTTTTTAAACCGCGGTGTTAACCTTTACCCTGTCAATCGACGTAATAAAAACAATAACAATTAGTTTTTGTAACATTATATGGGCGTTTAAACCCATGTCATGATTAGATTGTTTAATGAAAACTAATAAAATGCTGTTATGTAGCATAAAAAAGGCGATTAAAGAGCCCCTGTCAAAACAGTTTTATTAATAGCGATGGAAGGGAATTGGATTATCTGAAGGAGTAGGGAAATGAAGTTTTTCTTTTTCTCCTCTTAAAACTTCCAATTAAAGGCGTTAGCTCGTGAAACTTAATCGTGCCTCTGTTTCATTTTATTGTTCATTTTTTTTTTTTTTTTCTGATAGTTAAGGTTTTAAAGATTGGAGATCCAAGCATTTTATTTATTTTTAATTTTTTTTTTTGACATTCCTCTCTTAATATAACGTGTTTTCATATTATGAAGACTTTGATCTCACATCGTGCCTAGACCAATCAATTTGAAATGACTCCGAACTTTGATGTTCTATTGAATTTTGCATATTCGAGAAACATTTCGCCTGTCAGTGTAAGTTAGAACAAACATTTCTTGTATGAATCTAATATAATAATATAATAAACCATAAGGCTGATTTAATATATAATTTAAACATTTTAATTTTCTGAGAATATAAATAAAAATAATTTTCCCTCACCCTAAAAAATATTTAATAAGTTCGACAGAATTTAACTCATAGCTGACCCTTAGTATAAATGAGTTTACGACTTTTGCGAATAAGAATATTCAGTTTCTAAGTACAACGGTGGACTGGATATTGGGAGATTTTTACTGAAACTTGCCACTCTCCAAAAATGTCCACAATCCTCAGTATCAGCTTATCTTTCATGCAGTTTATTCGTCACATTTTACTGAGCGAGTTTTCTTATTTCTTTCAATTATTTAGTGATTATTTAGGTTCTGACATGCTTGACTTGTTGGATAAAAAACCTATTGAGAAGATAAGTTGTAAGTAATTAGTTGATAAATCGTCGTGAATAGTATTTGTATTATTTTCCAATAATTCACTAGGAATCTGAAATTTTTACTATTCCAGATTCTTATTAGTGGCTGCTCGAGGCAATATAAAATAGATCTGGTATAGGTGTTCCGAAGAAATAAAAAAGAAAAACGAAAAAATTTTTAAAAAGTTTAATGTTTGATTCGCAATGAACATACTTCATATACTTGTAATAATTTTATAGAAATAGAAGACAATGATCTATCTGATGAAAAAACATTATTATATAAATAGTAAAGTATTTAATTTTTTTTTAGAATAAATTTTTTTATAAAAATATATTTTTAATCCTTATGCTCCATATTGCAATTATTGATACATTGATTTACATTTTAAACATAAAAATGCATTTTTTATGAAAATCAATGAAGTGAGGGAAATGCTCACCTAGCGACTAACGGTGTATCAGATCGGCTAGCGACCAACGCCGGGTTAAAACAGTTGTTCCTTTATTTTTTACGTAACGATATAAAATAAGATTTCCAAGCTTTTAATTTTTTTCTCTGATTTTAGTACCATAAAATAAAAGTATATAACAAAGCCCGTTTTCGATGTCCAATCAACAAAAACGTTTGAATAAAAATTGAAACCGGTCGGTAAGTGCTCATCGGGTTATAATTGTGACAAAGTCATACCGGTATGTCACAAAGCTCACACATCAATTATATTTTCTTATACCTACTATGGAAAAATATAGAGATAATCTTTACATACAAAATTATGACAAATATTAAAGACCTAATACAAAATTATGAGAAATACTATATGCCCGGAAATACTGCTAGATAGCTTTTTATTAATAATATATATTTAGTTCCACGGTTTTTATGCTATCACACTAAAAGGAGGTAATGTTGATTATCATGCTCTCTCATTCTTTTAGCAAAAAAAAATGTATTGATAAAAAGATGAAAGATGAATAATATTTCTTCTCTTATACCTCCCATTAAAATATCCGCAATAAGTAAATATTTTAAGAATTAGTAGGACAAAGTCAGCTTTTGATTAATGACTCTCTTGGTATAATCATATTTCCCAAATCACCAGAGAATACATTTCAATTCTTGGCAACTTCCCCGAGATTCATTTCCAAAAATTGGTTGACAACTTATAACATCTAATCATGATTTTTCCTAGTTTGATTATGGATGGATGGTATTTTTAGGACTGCGATAGGGTAATAAACTGCTTTATCAGATTTATTTTCTGGACTCCACAAATCATCACTTATATTCTGAAATCGGGTAGCTTTTTTTGTATTTTCGAAGTTAATTTATGATTCATATTCATATCCCAATACTTAAAACTAAAAAACCATCCTCTGTACATTATTTCCTTACCTTACACCCCTCAATCCACACAAGAATCCAACCCATGAAATCTGTGTACGCATCGAACTGCATAATCGAAAAAATTCTTTATCATTAGTGTTTGGTCTTTTTGAAATTCTTTTTCCAGATCAATTCGAAAATTATCCTCTATAACTTTCTTCCACTATCTCTTTCTTTATTCTCTTTCTTTCACTCAGGTAATAATAATAATTGTGGAAATGTGAAAATTTGTATATGTAACTTATACCTTTTTTGCGAATGCTTCTTTTACTTTTGTAGTAACATATAGATGTTATTCATAATTCATCATCCAAAAGACTGTGTTATGAATTGTGCGCTTATATTTTCTTAGCGGATAAGCCGTCACATAATAAAGTTTATTTTGTTCTTCTACTATTTCATCTGCTTAGCCTCCAGCTAGTTCTCATCATCAGTAATAAACAAGAAAAAAATATTTTTTTTAATATTTGAATAAAAAGCCAAATAACTAATGCTAAAATAAACTGTAAATGCCGTTTAACATTAATTACATAACAATTACAGCTTGGATTTCGCTTTGTGATGTTTCAAGGTGATTTAACGTGATCAATTTTTTTTTTTTAAGGCAGATATGTTTCACTGTTCTGTAGATTTATTTGGTGAGAACGCAAATGGAAGTAAACAATTAATTGTTTTTATTCTCTCACTTTCGGAGTTTTAATATAGATCGCTTTGGGAGGATTAGATAAAGGAGCTTTAATCTCTTGTTTTTTTTGTTTGGATTTCAGGTCATCTCTACCTGAAATAATGAATTTTGTTTCTGTTACGTTTTCAATTTTTTTTTTGTATAAAAATGTTTTCCGAACGACAGGTACATTTTATTTTTAAATATTTATTTGATGATAAAATTATATTTTAGATTGTGACACATGAAAACAAGAAAACGTCCTTTAATATGTAATTAACTTAAGGAGTCATGCTAGTCTCTAAAAAATAAAATAGAATAGAATAGACAAGTAATTTTATTCTCAAAGTCCCTTCAGAATAACAAGTAAGTAAAAAAATAATTACAATTATATGCATATACACTACTGAGATCCTAAATTACTTCCTAATTATGAAAGATCTATATTAGTTTTGGAAATCATTTTGCTTTCTTTATATATAATATAAGAGGGGTGAGTGAAGATATTAAGGAGAATTCCACTGGTTACGGGTTTGTTTTGGCTTTATTAACACCCAAGACTCCAATAATAATTGCTTTAATTACATACCTAGGAAGGTTTAAATGTTTTGCTCGTATTCTTTATTCCATTTCCTGAAACTGCAACGAATCGTAATATTTTAAATCGGCCTTGATTTATTAGCTGAACTCAATTTGAAAAATACCAAAACGAATGGAATATAAAATCAGTGGAATACCGTTGATAAATAGGTCAGGAGAAATCGTTCTCTCTACGCCATATCAGGGCTGTTTCACAGGCGATAAAATCGAACTGCGTCATATTTTAGGTTCGTAAGTAATTTCGCGTCCAACTTTTCCTCAAGTTATATTTTTCCCGAGTGCAGAGCTACTTAGCGATTGATGCCAGGACTTATCATGGAGTATAAAGAAAAATAAGCACATGTTCTGAAGAAAAATACTCCAGGATCTATTTCTGATTTTATCACTTGAGTATGATTGCATCTCATATTTTATATTGTGTATCTGGGGTAACGTTCTCAATTAAAGACACAATTTTCTTTTAAAATATTTTGTGATTATTTTTTAAAAGGAATTTAGTAAAGATACCTTTATAATATATTTAAATAATGGTATACATTAACACACACACACACACACACACACACACACACACACACACACACACACACACACACACACATATATATATATATATATGAGATGTTGCAAACGTTCTATTTGCACTTTCGACGATTTTTCCTTGATCCAACGAGAACAATACAGGGAGTATTTTCGTTTTGCGAATTCGTCTTGATTTCTGTTAACCAAATCTGGGTTCATTGCACTCAACATTTCAAAAATTCAATAGAGCAGTTAAAGTAGAGGGTTGAGTTCACAGTCTGGCTATCACAGACAAGCTAAAATGCAAAACGCCTTCAAATTTCCAAACGATGGTTCGCGATACAAAGAATCACTTTAATAAAAAAAAAAACTATAAAAACTTACTGCATTGCGTTAGTTTTTCGATGAATAACTGACACTTCTTTAACGATACGACGTTCTTTAGCAACTGCCTTTGGACTTAAACATGGTTTCTTCTTTTGTATATTTTTTCTCTCTCGCTCTTTTTAAAAAATTGAATGTCCTCAGCCAACTCTCTCTCTCTATAGATTCTCTCTCTCTCTCTCTCTCTCTCTCTCTCTCTCTCTCTCTCTCTCTCTCTCTCTCTCTCTCTCTCTCTCTCTCTCTCTCTCTCTCTCTCTCTCTCTCTCTCTCTCTCTCTCTCTCTCTCTCTCTCTCTCTCTCTCTCTCTCTCTCTCTCTCTCTCTCTCTCTCTCTCTCTCTCTCTCTCTCTCTCTCTCTCTCTCTCTCTCTCTCTCTCTCTCTCTCTCTCTCTCTCTCTCTCTCTCTCTCTCTCTCTCTCTCTCTCTCTCTCTCGTCTCTCTCTCTCTCTCTCTCTCTCTCTCGCTCTCTCTCTCTCTCTCTCTCTCTCTCTCTCTCTCTCTCTCTCTCTCTCTCTCTCTCTCTCTCTCTCTCTCTAAAAAGATTTTTTTTAAATATTATTTCTATGTTACTTTACTCATGTATTTCAGATTGCAGATAACAAATTTATTATCATAGTTATGAATATATTGATAATATATGTGCGTATAGTTATAAATAACTAAAATCACTTTTAAATGATAATAAAAATTCAATGTAATCATCCATTAATAAGCTGGCAACATAGCTATCAAAATTATCTTCATTACTTTACGCACAAATATTATCAATATACTCACAACTATTTTGATAAATTTACTATCTTCAATATGAAATATTTATGTAAAAAAAAATTAAACAATATACAAAACAAAAAAAAAATTATCTTAGATATTTCTATTTCAAAGGATAAATTTTCATAAAGTATTAATCATTAATCTATACTATTATATAAAAGGGCAAACCATTTTTCGCTTGTGGTAACTAACCACGAAAAATAGTGAACCAATCTCTACTAAATCTTAACCGCATCATCTTTATACATCCAGGATGGTTTAGCAACAAAAAAATATAGCGATTTTCAATTAATTTGTTATTAAAAAGCGATATATGTAGAAAACAGAAAGTTTTCAAATTGACCGGGAGGTGGCATGCGTCATTCTATGTGAGAGGTTACTAATATTAGGTATTGTATAGAGCTTGAAATTGATAATTAAATTTACTTATATTCAAATAAATTATTTTTAAATGTGGTGCTACATCTAGGAAGGTTTAGCAATAATAAAATTTTGTCGAGTGGCGGAAACGAGGTTTGCCACACTATCATATACGTTTATGGTTAGAAATAAAATTTCAACTAGATGAAATTAATAGAATTATTGCTGCCAAATAAAAGTTACTACCTAATCAAAATTCGTATCCTTTTCTTTTTGATATTGTGTGTAAAAATCTGATTCATGGACCTTTAGTTGTAAGCACTGATAATGCAGTTCATTATTGGCAACAGTTTTTTAACAGTCTCTGTCTATCTGAATTAGCAACTCATACATTAAAATGAAAAATTGGATGTCCAATTATTAACAGATTAAAAATGACTGCTATGCGTGAAAATATCAATGAAGAAATAATACTCAATAAAAGATTTTTATTAAAATTTTCAAGTTAAATCTTATGTTAAAATTATCTAAGTTCTTCACTTAAGAAAGTGGGCGCGCAAGCCTATTGCTAGTCTATGTATACATACAACAGATATTTTATAAATTTAACGAAAGCTGAAGTAGAGTTTTAAAAATTACTTATATGTTTTTATGTATACTTTTGTGATATTTTAATGAAGTTTAACATAGCACCAAGCTTCTGTCAAAGTCCTACTCCAGAATTTTCGACAACCAAGCGTAACTTGTCCAGCAAACCCAACTGTCTGGCTAGGTCAGATATTTTGGCTTGCAACACGATATCCAGTACTAATGAATACAAATTTGCTTTGTGAGCCACTAACTTGGAGTCTGTCGCAATTTGTAAGTTGCGCTAGTTTGATTTTGTAGTTAAGCACTTGTGTAAACTATTGACTGATCGTATATCAGGTGGAGTTAAGAGTAACTCTTGTCATTTAGTTAGTAAAGTCCTCCAGCCTCCTGGCAACAAAGGTGTCCGGCTAACTTTATAATTGTCTTCCACAAACGAGGGCAGAACTTGCCTGGCCACTGTTTCCACTCGCTCTTCCATGGTTTTCTTCCTTCTCTAATTACTTCCTGGACTTCCAGTTATCAAACAAGGATTTCTAAAGTCCATGGGACAATCTTATCCTCAACTCTCAAGAAGTACTATAAATATCAATAATTATTGAAGGTACTCCCTAATTAGCCCTTTTTGAAAAAAACAATCTGTTCCACAACTATTATCATACATGCGACTGATAGCCAGTTGCGTAGAGTTTATTTATTAATTTTAACTAACAATTTAATGAATTCCACATTTCTGGTTTAGCTTCTGACCATTGTGAAATAGTCATAGTTCTAGGGTTGAGAGAACCCATGTTTTCAAATATCCGAAATATTTGTTACTACGGTTTCCTCTCTCATTAGTAAAAAAACATTTACTATATACAGTTGAATAATTTAACAAGTTTATTGATAAAAATCATGTATTGAAATATGCTATTGTAAGAAAGTATTGTTTCGAGATCAGAGGTTTTACTTTGTGGTGGATTAACTTTAACGCTCACTCCCACGTAAGACGAAGTCAATCCAGGGATGGAAAAAAAAAATCCTCATTTGAGTTACGCATAATGGTATAGAAGGATCAACAAGATAAGGAATTATATAATACATCACGTAGAGAATAGTTAAAATTAAATATTCATAAATCATTAGATATAATAAAATCTATTAAAACCAATATTGATTTTTATTTCTATGACTAGATAAATATTTACAATTTTCAGTAGGAACGGTAAAACAGACTAGTCTTTTCTGACTAATAACTTGTAATAAGTGTATTTACCTAACTACCCAACTCCCCTGTTCTGATATTTCATTTTTTTTTTATATAACAATTTATTTATTTTGAGCTGATAACTACTTCCTCAAGGCGAATAAGGGAATGGTTTTCGACATTTTAGGACTACACAAATAAATAGTCTACATCAACAGTTTTAAACAATTCCTAATGAAGCAAACGCGATTGAAAGCTTCTAAGTCTTAAGCTTATTTCGCGGGAAAAAAAAAGAATTTTTTTTTTTTTTTTTTATTTTTTTTCAAGTATGGAGGCATAGTTAAAAATATTATTAAAATTTACAAAAAATATATACAATTATATGTACATCACAAATATGTACATCAAGTAAATGAGCTGATAATGATTATAATGACATGAAAAAACTTGAAAAGAACTAATCATCGGTAGTACTTCAATAAAATTTTACACTAGAAGATCTCTAGGCCATCTTGTTTTCAGATGCCTCGGAGGATTATCGGGAATGGAGTGGGAAGCAAGTTGAGAACCTAATGGATTTGAGTGGTTATGGAGCTAACTATGAAAGGATAGGTATCTGGTTTTGGCTAACTCAGCAAAATTTGTAACATTAAGGTCTTTATGGATAAGCTTATTGGTGACAAAGTAAGGGACATTTAGAATTTTTCGAAGGTTTTTGGATTGTAAGGATTGGATTCGAGATGAATTGGATAGTTTAGTAGAGCCCCAAAGCTCAACTCCGTACTTCCAAATAAAACTGATAACAGTCATGTAAATAAGTCTTTTGTAATGAATTCAGAGGTTTGATCGTTTGTCTAGTAAATGTTGAAGTAGTCTGTAACGAAGAGCAGTTTCTTGTCCCTTTAGTCTTTTTTTTTTTTTTTTTAACTAAGGATATTTAATATATGTACCAGAATTGCAGATGTTTTGAATTTTGTATGTTTTAAAACTGATGATGGATGTTTAACATTTACAATTAGCCTTTGAATAGAAAAATTCCAATTGAAGCGGTTTGAATTAATCATTCCAAAATATATTAAATTTTAGATAGATCGCTGGTCCTTAATACAACTCCGCAGATAAGAGAATGATCTATAAACTATTCATAGAAACTACATTTTAAACGAACGAGAAACTAGCAGACACTACGCTTATGTTTGCTAAGCACTTCTCGTCCTATTCCTTTTCCTCAGAGCAATCGTAAGTGACGGCAGTGATTTATGACTTATAACTTTAGTCATTTATATCCTATATCTTGATACTTTCTGTTATTATTATTAAATAATAATAAGATTTTATTAATAAAATTCTAAATAAACTTTTTTTTATTTTATTACAGATAAGAAAAAACTCCGGTCAAACAAAATTAAAATAAAATAAATAAAAAACAGTTCAAGGAATAATAGACATATATAATATAGCTGAAATAGTGATCTCTGTTTCCTTAAATGTTTATAATTGTTAACATTCGAAACTAGTGTTCGAATAAAAAATTTCAAAAATTGGCAATTAATTCATCAATTCTAGTTGTAAGAAAATATTCTGGCTATAGCAGGACTCGAACTGAGAAAGAAGTGTTCAGTGCATCATCCACTGCATAACCGCTTTAAACATTTTTTCCATTCAACAGTAGAAATAATAAATACAATAATTATTTATTTTAAAACCAAACCCTGAAAGAAAAAATATATATTAACGAACTTGTACATTTAGAGACTAAAATAAATCAATTTAGGCAAAATATAATACTTAAAATAAAAAAGATAAAAAAAAAAAAAAAAAAAAAAAATTAAATTAACTTGAATTTTTATCTATTTTTTGATATTTACAACTGTATTACGTTATTTACAAATAGTAAATTTGAGAAAAATTATTACAATAATATATAATGAACTTCTCGCTAGTAGCACTTCAGTTATAGTTCTACAATAGGTCTCTACGCCATCTCGTTTTCTGACACCTCGGAGGGTTATTGAAAACTGAGTGTGAAGCAGTTGGAAAACTATTGGATTCGAGTTTGTATGGATTTTACAATGAAAAGATAGGTATCTGATTATGGGCCAATCAGCAACTTATGGAACATTAAGATCTTTATGAATTAGTTTATTTTTGAGATAACAAGGAGCATTAAGGATTTTACGAAGAGTTTTAGATTGTAAATATTAGAAAAGAGAAGAATCGGAAGGTTTAGTGGAGGCCCAAATCTCAACTCCAGAGGTCCAAAGAGGTCTAATTACTGTCAAGTAAATAAGTCTATTGTACTTCATTGGAAGCTTGTCTTGAAAATTTTGGTGTTGTCGGATCTGATGAGCAGTTTCTTGTCTCTTAAGCCTGGTATTAAATGTACTTAAATTAAAAAATAACTTTGAAATATGAATAAATTATTAGATAAATCTTTATAAGATATTAACCCTCCAGTAGTCGCAACCCTAGGACTAACACCAATAGTCGCAACGATCTGACAGATCACCTCTTCAAATTCAATCGTTTTATTGATGATTTCATCGCTTTTATTTTTCTCATTAACTTTTTTTGATTTTTAAAGGAATGCACATAATAATACACATTAATAAAATAAGTAATAAAAATATAATTTATCTATTATAACAACTAATAATAACTATTTTTCTGTTGTCACAAGTTTTTAACTATTATTTACTTCACTAATTTTATTTATACAGCTTTGACAGGCAGTTTTTGAATGTTCTAAACACAAATAAATTTTACATTGTTCATAAAAGTATTTAGTCAGCCTTCGTTTTTCCCATAATTCACAACGTCGTCTTATAGAGCCACGTCCTTCATGACTTGTTTCAGGTGGAGCATCCTCTTTTATAATATATGAAACATAAACAAACTCTTACCTATAATAGAATTATCGGTAATACATTTCTCATCACTAGATACATTATCTTCGTGTTCAGTATCTGAATGCTCAATTCTTTCTTCAACGACATCTGTTTCACTTTCAGAATCTGTCTCGCTTTCATCAAATTTTTCTACATCACTATTATATCGTCTGGGTTTTCTAAATCAAACGTGCGCTTACGATTCATAATGTAATAATGATAGAATAAAATCTGTCGCGTCAGTAGTCGCAAAGAGCTTAATAGATCTTGCTAAAACTAAATAACTAAACATCTAGAGAGAATATTGAGGATTTGACTTCACTAATACATCAGTTGAAAGGTACTGAGTCGCTTATTTCATTATAAAAATCCTACTCGGAATACTGCGCAAAAAATACCTTGGGTGATCCCTCAGATCGGTTGCGAATACTTGAGGGTTTAACAAAGAGTTTTAAATTTGTAACATTCATTAAATAGCACCGCTTTATGCCTCAACTATTCCTGTAAATAACGAAGTAAGAATAAAAACACACTCTTAACTAATAGGAACTAGAACGTAATTAATAACTAAGTATGAATTAAGTATCTAATCGAAGCAAAGCTCTCAAAACCGAAAGAATTTACATTTATGTTAATAAAGTTATAATGAGATTTAATTTACAAATTATCTCCAGGAGTTGATAAGACCCATGTAGCTAATTAACTTTTAAATTATTATTCACCTCATTAAAGTCCAGTTTTCAATTCTTCTTTATGCGGGTAAAGAAAGGCGCCAACCAAAGCGATTTAAAGATTCATGAGTCGAAACTTTTACTAATTAATACAAAATAAGTAAAACTCTTTGACCCAAAGGCATATTTTAAAATTATATAATCAAAGCTGTGTCTTTACTGAATTATATAATATTTATAACAGAACAATGGCATTTAGTAATTTTTTTTTTTTTGTACATGCAGATTAGGTAATAAATACAATCTTGATAAAGCCACTGAGGGAAGACGGTAGGGAAAAAGGGGAGGTTAAAAATACTGAAAGGGAATCTAAAATTATAGATACCTCGGTAATAACAGCTAAGATCAATAACGGGGGAATATTTGGCCCCTAATGATATTCCCTCGTTTAATGGGCGAATTATGGAATTATTAAGGCCGTGGAAGGGGGGGGGGAGGGGTTTGATAAAGTAATTATAAATTTATGAGGACATAAATTATACATTTTCGGTTCCAATAAGAAATTGGATTAGCGTTGAAAAACGTAGGGCTTAGCCCCTAAATTATTAAATTCTGTCGCTAATGGCGGCCGAGAAGGATGTTTACTATCATCATTATTTCACGGGTATTTTGAAAAAGTATTGCCAGGATAAAACGTTAATAATAATTATAGCGATCTGGAGAGTTTCACAAGGTCCGTTATTAATACACTATCGTATCATCGATATTCTAAATTACTCGACATCTTTATGGCAAACACATCTATACTATTATACAGGGTAACTAGAAAATGTTTTGGGGGCTGTACTGAGTCGATTTTACTTAAGAACTACTATCCGAAAATTATCCGTTTTCGAGTTACAGTAATTTTTAAGATTTTATAAAATTAACATCGTCCATAGGCTAAACATGTCATGAAACTTAAAAATTGGGAGTTTTATCTGATTTTTTTTTTTGGTTTTACAATAAAAATATTCTAAAATAGCAAAATTGATACTCAAATGTACATTATAGACGTTATCTCATGCAGTAAACTTCAACATAGTTCCACTTTTGTTTTAAAAAATCTTCATTTATCTCAAAAACTTCAATTTACTAGAAAAAAATACCTACAAATGTTTCATACAAAATAACTAGAATACATCTTCGTTTCATTGCCATTCAAATGAGGTATACAAATCAAAAATCGGTTAAGAATTAGCGAAAATACTACTAAAGCGGAGGAAGGAAAAAGCAATAGAAATACAAAATCAGGCTTGGGGTCACCTGTGGTGTAGTGGTTAGCATAGCAACCTACTAAACCCAAGATCGCGGGTTCGCAGCCCGGCAGATGACCTCAGGATTTTTTAAAGGGAGTAAAAAATCCTTAGCTATGCCGTCCTTCGGAAGGGACGTAAAATGGGGGTCCCGAGCCTGTGCGATGTCAGGTACTCGTTAAAGATCCCTATCCTAATTATACCTGGATAGGCAAAATTTAGGACTCCCACCGTAGCATCGTCCGATTAGCCATAGCAGCATAAAGTGACGTTAAACGAAATAAACAAACAAATAAACAAACAAAATCATGCTTTAATATAGAATAATTTATTTTAAACTACATTTTTTATTTTTATAATACATCTTCAATGTGGCGCCCTCTATTTCTAATGCAGATACGAGCTCTTCTAATTACGGCTAATTTTACTACCGCCGAATACCTAAGAGAGGCTTGAATTTCTTGTGCTGCATGTATCATTCTGTTTCTGAGGTTTTCTATTGTGGATACAGGATTTTGATCAGATACTAAAGTTTTCATGCGACCCTACACAAAATTTTTTTAAAAGTTTTATGTTTTGTTTGATGAAGGACGTTAATTTTATGAAATCTTAAAAATAAGTAGAACTTGAAAACGGCTAATTTTCGGACAGTAGCTCTTATAGTAAAATCGACTCAGATTATCCTGTACTATCTCTTCCTACCAGCTCCGCATCTAATTTCTAGTCACACTGTATAAAAGGACAAGCCATTTTTCGTTTGTGATAACTAACCACGAAAACTACTGAACCAATCTATACCAAATTTTAACTACACCGTTTTCATAGTTTCAGTTAGATTTAGCAATTATAAAACTTCCTGATTGTTTATTAAACTATGCAAATACGTAGATCCCTGTGAAATTTGAAAATTGATCCGTAGATGGAGGGCGCCATTCTACATGACATGTTAAATAGCTTCATTGTTAACAGAGCTTGAAATTAATAATAAAATTTTCTTCTATTCAATAAAACTACTAAAAAAGATTTGAATACGTGTTGCAATATTTGGATCTCAGTGAAGTTAGAAATCATTTAAATCGCTATAGAAAGGCTTAGTAATATGAAAATTTATAACAAAAATTTATATATAAAAGGTTTATATACTATCAGGATACTGTCATATCCTTTCATAGTTAGAAATTGAAATCCCACAAAATTAAATCAATGAAACTATTTTCACTGAATAAAAATGATTACCAAATCACAAATTCGATCCTCTGATATCTGATATGGCGTATAAAAATATGATTTTGTTGTGAGCACTGATTTTGTTATCCGCAAGAGTTTCATAATATTCTTTATCTATCTAATTTACCTCTCATACTATTCATATTAATAAAATAAATAATTTGATGTTTAATCATGTTTTTACGTAATCTTTAACCACCTAAATTGTTCAATTTTAACCAAGTTAAAATTACTGATATTAGTAAAAATATCTTTGAAGAAATAATGTTTAATTATTGCATACTTCAATACAAGCCTTTTATCGTTAAACAAATAAAACTTCGATTAACAGTTAAATTTAGCCAAGTTCTTTACTTGTGACAGCGGGAGAATCCGCGAAGGGGGTGTAGTACAATTATATTAGGAAAAAATAATTCTTATAAACAAAATTATGTACATAACAGCTACTGATAGACCAATATTTTTCATTTTCCGAGATGATTTATTTGTGTAGGAAAACTTCTCGATTCTCAATATTCAATATAATATTTTCAAAATTATTTTTATCGAAAAAATCTATGTTCTAACATAACAAAGTAACATTTGTTTACCGCGTCACAAAACATTTGCAGTTGATTACAATCAAACGATGTACATATAGAGGAATTGTAACTTATCCTTTAAATACCAATAACTAGCGTTATTAAACCTTTCATAAGCACGGTTAATCGGGGTTACAGATATATATTACTGCAAGGTATTTCCATTGCGTATAAGGGCTCGAAAACCAGTTTGAAGGGAGTTCTCAATGACTTGCATCAAAGTTTGGCTGTTGCGAACACCGATTAAGTCAGATTCACACCTCGCTTGTACTGAAATTACATGGGCAGGTTCTACCGGTTTTGTATGCGCTCCTTCAAATGAGACAAAAATGGCAATGGTGATTCAAAACCACAAGATTAATTAATGTCATACGTCTTCTTTATTCATTGAAACACATTTTTAACAATATAACCTTTCATTTGCTGTAAAAATATTTTTGGAAAAAAAATTTTTTTTTTCAATTTGTGGATTAAGAAATGAAAGTATATAAAAATTATTTGAATGGTACTCCGCGATCGACTTTGAACTATCTATTCTCAATAACAAAATTTCCTAAATAATATACGGTGCCTATAGTCGAATTTGTCGCAATTTTATTCGATTAAAAGATTAAAATAATACTTTACGATATTAACTTTCATCAATAAAATCAAGCAGTAGAATTATAAAACATAATTATAAAAATGTAAATAAATAAAGTTGGCAAGTAAAATATGTTCAAAGCGTTACAGATAGTTTTAATAAAAACTTTAGATGCTTGTAAATATATCTAAGCAATTACATATAAGTTATTTTCATCAATAACATGTTAAATTTTTTATTCTTCCCAAAATTTTTTGTAATGAAATCATGTATATGCTTTATACAGTCTTTAAGTGTTAACTATCAAGGGTGTTTCGCAGGGATCGAAATTAGTGGATATCTGCAGGGGACAAGTCAGGTGAAGAGAATGGTTGCAAAAAAACAACCCATCCAAACTCCAATAATTTTGTCCTGATTTTAAAGACTTGCGGGCGGGCATTATCATGCTGAAACCCATATTGCTCCTAGACACATATCTTGCTGCTCCTAGATTTTTGAAAAACGCTTGTACGTGATATGTTAAATGTCTAGCCATTTGGGGTCAATGTGGAGGAGTCGAAAACTAGAAATGAGAAGTTGAAATTTGCACGTGTTCTTTAGTAGAACGATACGGAATTCAAATAAATACAAATAAAATAAAAATTACCTCTTTACTACCATTAAAATGCAAAACAAAATTTATTTTTTGTTTATTTGAGTATAAAGATAAGCTCCGGAATAAGCATCTAACTACTGAAATGGCTCCGAACAGCGGGAATCCCAAGGAGGGAAAAAGTAAAAAATAAAACATTTAGAGGTAAAACAAAGAAACTAAGAAATATTCTGGAGGAGAGATCAAGAAAAATCATGGAAGAGATCAAGAAAAATTCCTAAAATGATCACGGATATTTACAAAGAACGTTCGCTAAAGGGCTACCAAGTATATGGTATGGATAGAGAATAGTAGATGCGTGAGTGGTAGAACAAGGATACATGGAGAGGAACGGGCCTCAAAAAGAAAATATATATTTTTTTAATTCTTTTATTAATAGAAATTTACAACTGTATTATAAAACACATCCAGTAAATATGCGGTATATATGAGATAATGATATGAATAAAACTTGTAGAGGAACTACCCATTGGTAGTACTCTAATGAATATTTACAAAAGTAGATCATGAGGCCATCTTCTTTTCAGACGCCTCGGAGGATTGGCAGGAATGGAATGAGAAGCTAGCAGTGCAACAAGTGGATTTGGATGAGTGTTGAGTTTATTATGAAAGGAGAGGTATCTGGTTCGTGCTAAATCGTCGACATATGGGATATTTAGGTCATTATGGATTAATTCATTTGTGACAAAGTAAGGAGTATTAAGGATTTTAGATAGGAGTGATTGGATGCGGGAAGAATTCGATGGTTTAGTGGACCCCCACAATTCTATACAGTAAGTCCAAATAGGTCTGATAATTGTCATATATACAAGTTTCTTGTAGTGAATTGGGATATTTGAACGTTTGTCAAGTAAGTGTTTTAGCAGTCGAAATCTACGTGCAGCTTCTTGTCTTTTCAATCTTGTATGAGGGTTCCAGGTAAGTCTCTTGTCCAGATGAAATCCAAGGCATCGTATTTGTTCCACATTAGTTAGCGGTACATTATTAAAGGATACTGGAGGACAGGATGAGGTAGGTTTTCGACGGAGGGTAAAGGTTATTTGTTGGGATTAGCTAGGATTTATCTTGACTCTCCAGTTATGACACCATTCTTCAAGAGAAGTAATATATGACTGGAGTGTATAGGATGCAGAAAATGGATCATCATTGACTGATAACACGCAGGTGTCATCAACAAAGGTTGTGAGGATAGTATTAGGATGAGTTGGAATATCAGCTGTATAAATGGTATAAAGAATGGGACCCAGGATACTACCTTGAGGAATACCAGCGGTCTGGGGGAAGATGGATGAGTATTTAGAAAAAAAGAAAATATAAAACATAAAAAAATAAAACTTTTTTATTAATCAATAATAAAATGCTTTTCCTAATTTACATTTCTGAATTAAAATTATCAAATTTCTTTAATTAATAATTCAATTAGATTAGGTAATGACTATTCGGAATAAACAATGCAGAGAGGAAATAGCTGTTTCAAATGCGACATTTATCATTCAAACCTATATAGTTTCTAAAACGTCAGATCCTAGTTACAAGTGTTATACAATAAAAAATATTCTACATTTAATTTCTGATAAGATAACGTCACCAAATTTTAAATCCCAGCAACACCAAAAGAGCTAGAGCGTGTCGAAAAAGTTCCAATATTTAAAAAAATGTAGGTAAACCTGCTTTTTTTGCATTCAAAGCAATATAACTCCTAAACGGAAGTTTCTAGCGACAAATGTTATATAACAAAAAGTATTTTTAATTAAATTTCTGACTAGAAAATAGAGCAATATTAAAAGAGCTAGAGCTTCTCAAAATGTTACATTTTTGAATGTGAAAAAAAAATGATACACCAAAAGATTATAGACATCCAGCCAAAAGATATATCTATATGAATAAATTTGTTTGGAACTGTATTATTATGCACGTTTATTATTCCCTAATACCAGAAGGAAATAATCTAATTTTAAAAATTTAAAGATATTAGTACTTTAAAAATGTATTAAAAGAGTAGTTTTCAAGGATTTATTTCTTAAAAAAATAAACAAAGAAGAAATAAAAAAAATGAAAGGGTAGAAGAACTAGTTTTTCACAATTAAATCACATTAACAGTAATTGCCAATTAATTAAATAATGTAATTGCTATTACTGGGATAGAACAGAAAATGCGATAAAGCCCTGTGTTCCACTACGAGTTATATTTGCATAATGATGCTCGAGGAGAGACTTAGTTCCGTGTTGCGGCTTACTATTGATCCCTCAAAGCAGGTTTTTGCTCCCATAGCTCTCGGCACCAGGACATTTGTATCCGGCGACAGGTCTGGACTAGCAAAAAGCGACCAGCGCGCACTATTAGTGCCAACGAGTGAGTGCGCATAATTTGCGCCCTAATGGCAGGCTTGATCCCCGCAGAAATTAATAGCAGGCCCCATTTATATTAATCACAGCCAAGACTTTCCTTCAATTAGTCTGTATCTATGCCCCGACTGTTGTGCAGGTGACATCCAGTTCAGGGATAACAGAATGTCACCTGTTTAGATTTTCGTTTCTAAATAGTCCTTTAAATTAGGTTAAGAAGTCATTCATAGTAAAAAATATATAAGATGATGATTGTATTGTTGACTGTGAGTTTTTACTAAGGAGATGAATTTGTCAGGGGTGCAGTCAAGGTTGAATGAAAAACTTATATTTTGGCGTGCCAACGTTTCGACCTACTATTGAATACTACTATTTTGTATTCAATTATCTAATTAACTACAGTTTTTTTTTTGTTTCTTTTTCATTTTTAAATTATTTTTATTATTTATTTATTTATTTTTTAATGTTTGTATCATCTTGGTCACATCCAATTTTTGTTATTTTAGCCCTGATGAAGACCTGCAAGGCAGGTCGAAACGTTGGCACGCCAAAATATAAGATTTTCATTTAAAAACTGGCTGTGTTTATTCAACCTTGACTGCACCCCTGACAAATTCATCTCCTTAGTAAAATATATATATTTTAATCAACTCTAAAGTGAATAATGTCGTATAATATATTTGACTAGCATTCCCCGTAGCGGCTTAGTCCTCTCTCATTAGTAACAAATAAATGAAATTGTATTTGTTTATCGATAAAAATCTTGTATGGAAGCATGCAATTAACAAGCATTATTTTTCAAAGATATTTTCACGCATAGCAGTAATTATTAACATGATTAAAATAGTTACAATAAAAATTATATTGAACTCATGAAGGAGGTCAGTTGTGTGTTATATTTTCCATTGAATTATTCGCATTTAACATTGATTGAACGAATGGACGAAAATTATCTTTATCCTGGGACACCTTGTCCGCTAAGAATAACATGGAAGTACAGTCACAAGGCATAATTGTCTGGCTGGGTACATATCAGACAGCAACTAATATAGAATATAAATTATATACCTATAAATATATAAGGTGGAATTTTAGATTTGAAAACAAATCTTTGGGTTTATATGAAAAAATAAATAAATAAATAGAAAAAAAATACAATGAAAAGAAACATTCTTACACTAATCTATTATTACACAATTTCGGAAGATTGATAATTGAGGAGGTAGACGAATAAATTATGTTTAAAGGAAGTGAGAGAAGGAACATTACGGATCAAAATGGGTGTGGAATTCCAAAATAAAGCTACACGATTAATAAAGGATTTTTCAAAGGATAAGACATTCCTGATAGAACACTTATATTTACCTTACGCTCCGACTTATTGCACCTCCAAGGACAGGCTCTTCGTAAATCAAACAACTTTATTTGGTGCTCTATGAAACATTTCCTTGATTTGTGCAATATCCCTGTTTCTTGTAACACTTTAAGTACGTTTTCTTCTCTCTGGAATGTATAAAGTAATTGCCAAACATTTATTTTGTTTTAACCTTCTAAACATAACAGAACGTAGATAATAAACAACTAATCGGTAACAATTGCTTCCATTGTCTAGCTCTAACCATACGTTTTATAAAAATGTGAAAGTGAAAAAGACCCGATTTCTTTCTTCCGTAATTACTTGGATTATTTAAAAAAATAAAATAACTTTTCTATTCCTTTCTGCATTTATTGAATAAGCAAAAAACCTTTATTTTTCGTTGCCTGAATGATATTTCTTTGTCAAAGAAAAAGATTTTTCTGACCTTATTTCTACTGTTAAATATGATCAGATAGATAAATTTTCTATATTGATATTTACAATTGTGTACTACATACATGCAGTAAATGTGTGGAAAAATGGAACTTGTTAAGTAACCACTCATTGGTGGCATTTTAATAACTCTTTAAGTTTTATATTAGAAGGTCCCGAGGCCATCTTCTTTTCCGATACCTCGGAAGATTACCAGGAAAAGAATGGGAAGCAAGTTGAGAGACTAGTGGATTTGAGTGTATATGGAGCTTACTATGAAAGTATTGGCATCTGGATTTGGCTTTATCAGCTACATTTGGAAAATTAAGACCTTAATGGATTAGTTTATTTGTGACGAAGTAAGGAGCATTGAGGGTTTATATATACGAGAACAATTAGAAGGTTTACTTGAGACCCAGAGCTCAACTCCGTATGTCCAAATAGACTTGTTAACTGTCATGTAAATGAGTCTTTTGTAGTAAATCGGGCGTTTTGAACGTTTGTCTAGTAAATGTTGAAGAAGTCGAAAACGACGAGCATTTTCCTGTCGTTTTAGTATTGTATGGGTTTTGGAAGTTAAACGTTTGTCCAGTTAAAGTCTTAGATAGCGGATCTGTTCAACAGGGATCAGTGGAATATCATTTTATTCTAAATGCCTATATTAGTAAACAAACAACACTTGGTCTATAATGTTTTTCCACCTAAAATAAAATTGCTTCATTCGCCATCAGGAGATAGTACAAATAAATTTAAGTAATATAAGTTATATATGTTGAAAACAAATATTAACAATGATAAAAGTTTAATAAAAGAAATAAATCAGCGTGGTCTAGCTTTTTGTTCTGGACCTTCGTATTTACCGAGGTCATACTAAAAAAGTTATGAACATATACGTGTTATATTCTAAATACAATTACAAATGTTTGTTAGATTTTAACTAAAAGATTCAAATGAAGAGCTAACTCCCCTGATGCAGAATCAAATGATAAAATCTATTGGTGAGCTTATATTTATGGCTGACTACTCAGAGCATTCAATTATCCTGCCCGCTGAGCGGCAACTTCAACATCGGACCGTTTCCGCCCACACTACCCTTTACCCCCCACCATTCCTTCCTCAAAATTTAAAATTTTTAGTCAGAATTACCTTTTGTATTTAATTGACTTTTTTGTAGCTTCCACGAAGTTTGGGCTCCGAATTCATGTGGCACCTAAGAAATATTAATATGGAGTTTATCTGTCATAATTTTACTGTATTAAATATTTCTACTTAAAAAGTTTAAGTATAGAATTTCAAATATAAACTCATTCTATTTTAATAATTTTGAAAAGTATTTAATCAATAATATTATTGATTAATAAGGCACTACAAAACGGTCGTGAAACAGGTGATACTGTACGGAATGACAACTGCTTCCCTCCCCAGCCTAAGGGAAATGTTAGGGATAAGAAGAAGAATACAAGAATTTACGGCCCAAAGAAGTCACAAGGCTATAAGTTGAGACCTAATAAGGAAATATAGAAAGAAATAAATGATTTGGAAACGCACAAGAATGAGAAGCTTAAGGTTATATAGGCATATAGTAAGGTTGCACCAAAAGAGAAATCTTCTTTAAAATGAGAGGATGCATGAGCGCTGAGGGGTATATCAAACAGTTAAAAAAAGAGACTGAAAGACTGAAAATAACAGACCTAGACGGTTTCGAGAAGGATGACCATAGGAAAAGACTAAAAGAAATTAAGGTCCTTGTGGGGAAGAAAGATGCAAGAAAAGGATTAGTGTGGACCGAGGAAAGAAGAAAGGAGTAATCGGAAAGAATGAGTAAAAGGTAGGAAGAGAGATAGAAGGAGAGAAGTGGTGTGAATAGAAGAGAAAACAATTATATACGCGTGGTCTATAAGGTGGTTACGTGAAAAAAAAATATTAACTTTTTTCTAGTTTTTATCATAGAAGCGTCGTGGTTTTTCGAAACTGGTCATTATCAATTCTACTAATCGATATATTAAAATTCAAAATATTTGATAATTCTTTAAAGAAGTTAATAATCTTTAGCCAAGTGTATAGATAGATATAAATATACAAATATAATAAAATATATATATTTCTTTTTTAGATCCATCCTCTTACGTTTTTTTCTGATCTGTTTTCCTTTTGATTAATCGTTTATTAGATTCAATATTTTAGAAAACATCTTTAAAAATTAATATATTAAAAAAAAATTGAAAATTACATAATTATGTTATAAGTAACATTTAATTACAAGTCGGAAATATAAAATTCCGATTAAAACTTTTAAAAAAAAATTATAAAGTAAAAACTATCTCAAGATTTTATCTTCCTCTTTTTTTAAAGTCTATTTATTTAAATTAAAGACTTATTATACTGAAAATAGATCTGGTAACTTTAATAATAGTGTTTATAATAATTTGACAATTGCTATTACCAGCCACTAGTAGCACTTCAATAAACGTTCTAGAAGGTACCAAGTCTTCTTTTCAGACACTTTGGACCTTTTAAAGATATGGAACAGAAAGCGAGTTTAGAGAATAGAGGATTTGAATGATTACAGAGTTTTAACTTTTAATCAGTTAGAAGATCAGGTGGTGGAAATCCGGATTTTTAAAATTTTATAAAGTATAAAATATCTCAATTTTTATTTTATTTTTTTTAAAATTGAAAGTTACAACTCTATACAATAGAATAAAAATACGTCTAGTAAATTTATGTGATTATTTAATTCTCATAATGACAAGTCAATTACTAGTACAAGAACTAAACATTAGTAAATGCGAACAAAATTGAAAATGACGGACAGTTTCTCGTAGCTTTAGTCTGGATGAAAAAAAAAAAAAAAAAAAAAAAAATAAAAAAAAATAATATATATATATATATATATATATATATATATATATATATATATATATATATATATATATATATAATAAAATGCACAATACGTAAAACTGTCAGATATAAAATTTTCGACTGTAAGCTATAACATAGTGCCAAAGAAACTATCGGTTTCATTAAAGGTATTTATTTATTTATTTCTATACATTTTTTTTTTTTTTTTTTTTACTTTTTCACGCATGTCAATTATAATTACACAACTAGTGAATCTGTTGTGGGAAAGAAAGTGGCGTGAATGACATGAGAGGGGCAGAACCCAGCGACACCTCCAATATTTTTTTTATTTTTTTATTTTAGTCTGAGGTCTCTCATCCAGCTCCTTTTTAGCCTTCTCGAAGTGTTGTCGGGAATATGTATTGTGGCCATATCGTTTATAAGTGTAATATGATGTCCACGTAAATTTTCGTTGTAGTAGGTTCGTTTTTGTTCGTTAACTGTAGGCATTAGTAGGTAAGTATGTACAGTTATGTTGCTTACTTACTAGGGTACTTTTATGATTGTCCTAAATCTTTCTATACATATAAATTACAACTTTAGGATCATCTACAGAGGATAATTATATTTTCACACGTAATCCTACAGTTAGTTGGATGATACGATATATGTTTCTTTACAGTTTTAATGATTTTTTTTTGTTGTTTTTTTACGATTGTAAGAAATTTGTTGACAATAAACCAACCATAAACAAGAACTATATATATATATATATATATATATATATATATATATATATATATATATATATTGTAATAATAACCAGGCACTGTTTATTCTTCAGATGGTAACATACTGAATTGTATATAAGATAATATCCTATATAAAGAAAGCACGAAAAGATAATATATATTAAACTACTAGGCAAAGCTTTGGTTACCAAATTGATTTATTGGAAAGTTAACAATAATTTTTACATCATTTCTATAACCTATAGCTTAACTGCAAACCTGTTTTCATATTCAACAACAGAGCATTAGCGTAATGAAAACAGACTACTATTTTGTCATCGAGAGGGCTTGTCTTCGTAATATAACAGTTAAATTTAAAACCATTATGGAAAAGCAAAAAAACCCATAATCCTGTAAATGCCGTAATATTGTGGCTTATGTTCAATACATAAATTCAATTTATTTAAACTGTTATTTAAACTGTATTTCCCAAAAATAAAAATAAAACATTTCTTTCATCTAAAAGGAATAAGTACCACTTCAATATCTCTTTAAGTACTACTGAACAAACATTTTTATGGTATTCACTAAAAAATCTCGAATTATTTGTATTTAAAAAGGGACTTGCTTTAAATTCAGAAGATTTTCTCTGTAAATTGAATGTTTTTATATTAAAAAAAAAAAAATTGAAGTAGTTAACCACCGCACTAAAGAAGAAAAAACCTATCAGCGAGATCTTCTGAGTTTTCCCTACACAAATCCTTATTATGCAGCTGAAAAGTCCTTACTGAAGTTTCCCTCGTGCATTATAAATATTAAAGGCTTTAAACCATCGAAGAAAGCGAAACATTTCCTCAGTGAAAAGTCATCTTCGCCCCACCTCTCCAGTGGAATAGGAATAAAAGATGAATAAATAACTCGTATAAAAGGGAAAATATAAAGGATACTCAAAGGACACTCTTGAGGTAGAAGCCACTAAAAGCGGAAATTTAATTGGTCCGTCATCTCTTTGTCAAATTAGTCAGTCTTAAAGGAAATTACGAAACGAAATGTCGTAATTGCTTTTCCACTTCGGATACAATGTTTTAATTTTTTTTTTTCCGAGAGCAAAAGTTATAATTAATTTTCAATTGAAAAAAATTTAAAAAATACAGAAAAGACTTTGAGGAAATAAAACTGACTTGTTTATGGCCAACGGCCATTTGTTCAGTCAATGTTTATAATATTTTTTATTTTGTTGTGGGATCGAGGAGAGGAGAAAATAAGGTACCAAAGTTTTTTTTAATTAACTGTTTCATCTCTTTCTTGAAATAGAATGAAGCATAGGTGCCATCTTACTTATGAATTACTTCCATTCCTCTAATTGTCTTCTTCCATTGAAATGATATATTATTTAAAAGCGTTCTCCAATTATGGTTTATAAAATATTAAGAAAATCAATGTAATAAGTAAAAACAATAATGATTAGATACCTCACCTCACAACAGATCAGTACATATAATCAGAGACAACTTAAGTTATCAGCGGGGGGTTTTGGCAGTTTGTTCTGCACTTTTGTAAACTCAGCGGCGCACAGTGATACGAATGTCCTAAATTCCCCGATAAGTACGAAAAATTAAAAAAAAATTATTTCAACCTCCGACCACTTTGTACTGTCTTTTAACCTCCTAGGAATAAGAAAATGTGGGAATGTTACAGAAATTCGAAACGAATATACTGTGTTCGAGATAAAAAAAAGTAATGAAAATTGACATAAAAATGCACGTAATCGTATCCAGTAATTTTGATTGTTCCTGTTGTTTTTTTTTATTAATTTTACTGATAATTATATCTCATAATCTCAAATAATTAATTAATTTCTAGTTTGTACAAGTGTAAAAAATAGTAGTGATGGTTTTATTGTTAGAATAATTTGGGATCTTATAAAACAATGATATTTGGAGTAACTTTAAGGTTATTTCGAGTACATTATTGCGTGATGAAGAAAACCTCCACATTCTTCAAAAAAAGTAATTCAAAGGTTTTTATCTGAGGTATTTATTGAGAGAAATACGTTCCATATATTACCCGAATATTGTAATTCGACTTAATTAAACAATCAACCTTGATTTTTAGTAGTACCTTTCCAGTTATGAAAAACAAAACAATATTTGAAATATTTAGTTTAGAATTTTAGGTAAGAAAAAATAACTAACTCATAAATTAAAACTATTAGTCCCAGGATATAGGATAAAACTTATAGAAAGCAAATAAAGCTCTTCAAAAAAAGAAATAAATAAAAACAAATGAAAATAAAATGTTGGTAGTTGTTTCCCCGTTGGATGAAAAAGGTATAGTGCTATTATTTGTATCACTCATTATCACTGTTCTCCGCTTACGATTGCCATATTCATTTATTATTTTATATTATATCAAAGCCTATGGTATTCCATCACTAGAACCATTTTTGAACTATATTTTCATCATTTTCGTCCATTTTGCCAAAAATGGGTAAAACCCTCATCTTATCTAAGGGAGTCGCGTTAGAAGCATGAAATTTTGAAATAATTCATTTCATGAGGTGCTGAATCAAATGAAACCATATTTATATTAATCTGATCATCAACATGGAGCCAAGTTTTTAGTTTAAAAATTAATATCATAATAACAAGAAAATAGGTATGTTTAATATAATTATCTAAAAAAAAGGTTAAAATAAATTGTGTTTTTACCCCCTAGCCATTTTCCCCTTATAAAATTTAGTTTCATTTTTGATATTTCATTCTCAGGACCCATTTGGGCCATATAAGGTTTACGTTTATAAAAACCAATACTTCACCTTTTGCAAGTCAGACCCTCATTTTGGGGGTAATATAACTAGACTAAGTGAGAATATTAGCCAAAGTTGTGCTATTATTGTATTGTCATTGGTTCTTGAAACGTGTGCAAATTTTAAAGTTAATCAGATTGCTGGAAGTTAGTGAAAATTACGATGAAAGATTCCGTTACCTTTGGATGAAGTTGATAAAAGCGTATTAAAAAGAATTTATTTATTTGTTTCAAATCAGCCATTGAAATTTGTTTCATGTTACTTTATTATAATGAATAAATTAAAACGAACATGGCCAATTTTTTTTTAATTTATTTTTTTTTTCATTAAGCTTGAGCAGTATAATGAAAAGTAATTTTCATATCTCGTACGAAAATTGGTTTTTGGTGCTTGGTGGAATTTCTACGCTCGGGTATGCCTCCTGGTAAAATCTTTCTTTTAAAATGAAAATATTGCTTTTAAATACCTTATCTTTAGTAGTAACTAATTCGAATAAATATCTTGTCACCTGTAACTAAGTTTTCCTCTATACTGACATTGTCCTTACCTCGTAAACACTGGAAAGTGGGAACGAGGAAGACTCAATGGAGCAGCAACAGGTGAACCGGTTCCTTTGTGGTTTCTTATTCACCGCAAGGTGCCTCAGACCACCACAACTTCTAATTACTTCATCCGTCTTAGTCCGGCTTATTAACATTTATTTACTGTTATTCACGAATCTCTTTGTCCAACCCGATATGAAAGTCAAAATTACTATATGCTATTACTGATTATATTATTTTTTTTTTGTCATAAATATGTCTTTTGCCTGGGGTTATATTGTTTTTTGTTTAGCTCTTTTGTCATCCTCAGAATGAGTAACGTTTTTTTTTTTAACTCAAAAATGTAACACTTTGACACGATCTAGATCTGTTATTGTTGCTAAGATAGAATTAATTGACTGTTGCCTGATAAAAAATTTAATATGAAAATATTGTTTGTTATATAATATCTATCGCTATGAACCTCCGTTCAGGAGCTATATTGGTTTGAATGAAAAAAATCACGTTTTGCCTATATATTTTTAAGTTTTAACTTTTTTGACTGTTTCCATATTAAAAACAGTAGATATCCACGATCCAGTAAACATATACATGATTTTTGTTTTTCCAGTCAGTGATAGATTGTATGTTTTTTGTAACAGGCATTTGATAGTTGAGTATTTTATTTATAATTGCAGCCGCTTGTGGTGGAATGGTGCTATCACTTATTGTTCGATTTTCAAAACACAGTGATCCACAAGTTTTAACTCATTAATAAATCTTTATTAATAATTTAATTGAAAATATATAAATTTTATTATCAACTAGCACATACCGGTGTTTCAATAACAAATTAGTTCAAAATCACTAGATTTTATTATTCCTAAACATTCCTGCTACTATAAAGATGATGTGGTTAATATTTGGTAAACATTTGTTAGGTTGTATTCTTGGTTACTGGTCACAAACGAAAAAATCTTGTTCTTAGTTAACAGTGTAGATTTCAAGCTTTATATTGCTCCATACTTCTGTAACCTCTTATGTAGTGACTTATCGGTCAATCTTCAAACTTTATAGTTATCCAAAAATTATGGATTTTTATAAAAAATAAATTGAAAATCAGTAGATTTTATTATTACAAAACGTTTTAGGAACGATAAAGATAATGTGGTTAAAATTTGGTGTATATCGGTTCAGTAGTTTTTGTAGTTATATATAAATTTTTGTTATTGTAAATTTTCTTATTACTAAACTTTCTTATAGACATGAAAATGAATTTCTAACTTTACTGAGATCCAAATATTGCGATACGAACTCAATTATTTTTTAGTAATTTCAATGAATAGAAGAAAATTGTATTATCAATTTCAAGCTCTGTATAACAATGTGCCTATTTAGCATGTCATAGAATGGCTTTCGCCACCTACAGATCAATTTTCAAATTTTATAGGGATCTACGTATTTGCACAGTTTAATAAAAAATCAGAAAGTTTTATGATTGCTATATCTTACTGGAACTATGAAGACGATGTAGTTTATTTAGTATAGATTGGTTTAGTTATCTCAAACGAAATAATAACTTGTCCCTTTATAAAATAGTAGAGTGAAACCCGAGTAACTAGTTGTAACAGCTTTTTATCCATTCATAATTAAAATTGTAGTCATCTGGCTCACTAATGAGTTTACGAAGCAGTTACCATATACAAATTCATGACTTTTGGACTTTTTTCACGCCTATTTAACAAGCTTTTAGTACACTGTTCTTTGTCCCCTTCTTTTCCGCTTCTTGATGGTTAAAACAGAGTAATAAGAGCTGGTAGGTCCTATTTTCTCTGACTGCACTATTGGTACGGATAGTATTCTGATCAATATTATTGAGTCGTGTGAAGGACCTACTACTTATTTTAACCTTTTAGGAGCTATTAAGATAAGGTGGTTAAAGTTCGGTGCAGGTTCAGTAGTTTTCTGGTTAGTGGTCACAAACGACACATGGCTTGTCCATTTATATAATAGTATAGATGTGGATATTTGAAAAAAAAATGCTTTCTGAAAGTGAAGAGAGAGTATGGGTTTCAATACCCGAAACCACTCCTGAAAGTTACTTTTAATTCGTAAGTACGCCTTGAAAAAGTTTAAGATTCAACGAACCTTTTTTTTTATTATGTATTATAAAGTTCATTATCAAGGAAAGAAAGAGTGTATTGTGAAGGATCATTACTAATGGAAACTCTTCCCATTGAGTCCCCCAGTTATATACTTCCCCTTGAAACAAAATTTTAATAAAGGAAGGGAAAAGGAGGAAAGTTTCTTACAGAAGATGGGTTTGAGAACGAAGAGACGTATTCTTGCGGAGGGCGGGAGGAACTGAATAGAGGCTAAGTGGGCACCGGGTCGATGGGACTTGTTGCTTCCCAACCTTTCATTCCCGACAATTTAACCTAAACTAGGGCCGTCCTCCCCTGTCAGGGCCATGTCTTTCGCAGGGTTCCTCGCTCTACCTCCCAGCCAACTCTGAGGCCAAGTTGTGGTTCGGGGAACTGGGAGTTGGTAATGTCACCGGATGGCTGCAGGAGACAAGTTAATGTTAACTCTCAAACCATCGTTTTTATTAGCCTACTGCAAGCATAATTTGGCTTACGTATATTTAACTCTAAAGCAAAAATGAAACGAATAAAAGGAAATGAGGATTGTAGTTTTAAGATACAGAGTCCAATTTCTTGTTAGATTTCTGAAGTCATAATTGCTTGATGAAATATTTTTTCAGGTACCTCAGAACTGGATCCAGACCAGCCTTAAGGCTAAACGTACCCCTTTCAATCTATTAAAATATTCCTGTATTTTATAAACTTTACGCTACGAACCGTTTTAGTAAATAATTTAGGAGGAGGGAATTCAAAGAGTGAATTTTATGAAGTTTTGACACATTATCCGTTTAAAAATAAAACCGTAAATAAATTTGCCCCCACAATGCTAAACTAACCTATCCCTTGAAAAGGAAAAAAAAAAAAAAAAAAAAAAAAAAAAAAAAAAAAAAAAAAAAAAAAAAAAAAAAAAAAAAACAAAAAAAAAACGCGAGAAAACGTTTTTACTCACAGATTTGAATGCCGATTTTTGTGTAGGTAGTAGGGACCTATAATACTGCAAAACTAGAGTTATAGCTGCCAATGAGCTTTGGGAACCGAGAAAAAAAAAAGAAGAAAATCACGTTTTATATTCTTTCTAAGCTCTCAGTGAAGATAGAGAAATGATTCTTTCACGTTAAATTGTAGTTTTGTATTCTATTTGAAATAAAAATCCTTTCGTTATGATCAAGACATGACCCGGCTTTAAGGTGCTCAAAAACTCCAAAAAAAAAACAAAAATTCCAATGAAATCAGTAGCTTTAAATCAGTAGAAAATTTTTTGTTTCATGAAAAACTGACATCAAATCTCGATTTAACGCACCAAAAATCTCTTATATTTGAAATTTTATCAAAATCAACAAATGTTGATTTGTTAAAATTTTGAAATTTCATTAACAACTTCAAACAGCCATAACAACTGCTGTGTTTAACGGATTGCAATAGTAATAGCATCACAAGAATCAGCGTACATTCTGCTTTTTATCCATACATATAACATTCGATTTATTCCAGATTTTAGTGGACAAAAACTGTTGTGAATAAAAAATTCCGAGGTCAACTATAACTTAAGATATCTCAATAAGTCAAAATCCTGCGACATCCAGATTTGGGCTAAACTTTGCAGTTTTACGGCTTCTAAATGACCTTAAATTTTGGTGTCAATCGTTGGAAAAATTTGTGAGACAGCTCAAATTATTTACTTTTTTTTTTTAGAAATTGACAGCATCTCCTTGCCTTCTGAAATCCTACAAAATTTTAGTGGTAAAAGATTTAATTTTTGATTTTGAAATTAGTTTCTATATGTTTTTTTTGAGTTAATGAATCAGAAAATTATATCAGTTTTTAATTTAAAAATTGTACTCACCTGTATTTATATTTCAAATAGCATTGATACTCTAAGAGTGATGAATAATTAACAAAATTTTAAAAACAAAAAAAAATTGTTTTTTATTTTATTTAATTTTTTTTTAATTACAAGTTATTATTCATAAAAAAATTTTATATGTTCTTAAGAAACTTAGATTGAAGGAACATTATTACTTTTTTTAAAGTTTGTAAGGTATTATTAATGAAGTCGAGTTTTATAAAATTTTAAACTTATTTTGTATCATTTCCTGGAACTATTACAAACGAAATTAAATGTGAATTGGTTTTCTTTCTTTTTTCACTATGGGGTTTATATTATTTTATTAGTATTGATATAAATATTGTTCAGTTCAATCTGAGATGTTTAGAATGAATCTTAAGCTATTAAAAAAACTAATAAAACTGACACTACTAGTGGAAGAACGCTGAGGTTAGCCATTTATTTGATAGTGCATAATATATAATACCTAACAGTATACTTCACCCTGCTACTAGTTACAATTTCACCTTAACATTAATTTATAATACAAGTAGAGTAGAAATCGTTGTACCCGTGGCCGCTTCAGATGGTAGCAATACTTCACTGCCCACGTGGAGAGGCATCGATTTTATACCGAGCCTACCTCTATTGTGCTCATCCAGTCTATAAATGGGGTGCCTGACCTTTCGCAGCCTGAGGATAAAATGATCGCACGAGCATGATACTAACTATATCTTCATCTTGCCTGTTATAGATAATATTTTCTATATAACAATAGAAGTAGATAAGAAAAATAAGCTTAAATATACCAATACATAGCCTCATTTTTGGTAGGAGTAATGAAAACATACTTAGTTTTTGAATACTTAACAAGAAAGTTCACTATAACAAACAGCTATATTTAATAGTAATATATGTAACATATTCCAGGCACATTATGTTGTTATTTAGAACACTTAAACAGGAGTGGAAATTACTATCTCTTTAACCCTACCGCTAAGAACATAACGGACATTCAATTCTCCTAGTGATTCTTATTTATTCCGAGCGCTGTGAAACGCGAGGGGGAAATGTCTAACTCCCAGGAGTCTCAATAGATAGCGTGGAAAACGGTGAAAGGTGTGTTAGTGGTAGGTTTAACCACCAGCGCATGTTTAGTAAGATAAGGTTTAAGTCGACCCCGTACGTTCGCTGTTAGTTTAAATTTATTTTTTGAAAGTTATTTGTTGTTTTTCGTCTTCGTTTTCGGTAAGTTAATTTGTATATAGTTTGGTGGTTTTATTGACATATTTTTAGTTTAAAAAAAAAAGTGTCACAAGGGTGTTATTAAATTTTTGTGACAGGTTTTCCGAATTCGGCTCATTTGTCACCTGTACTTCTCAATTATATTTTATTTTAATATTTTATAAAAAAAAAAAAATTATAAACAATAATTTGTTTATTGTTCAAAGCATTTTTCCCTCCCCGTTAGTCCTTATTTGTATTTATTTTTTATTGTTTGCACTACATTTTTTTTTCATATATTTTCATTAATTTTTTTTTCTTGGTTTCCCTCTTACTGTAACCCTACAAGAAGAGTGTGAATTTATATATTTGTACATTCATCAAACATCTATCTATATTACATGAATCTAACATGTTTTGTATTTTATAAAATATTTAAAAGTTAGAAGTAAATTTTGAATCTATACAATAAATAACATTAGAATAGAAAAAAAAAAATTAAACTTTCCTAATAAAGTGAAGTATGATGTGTACAAAAATAAATCAAAAACACTTTTAAAGATTATTTTTTTGATAAAAAACAACTCTTATCTCCCATTGTTAATAATCACCTCAGATTCAATGAAAACAACTTGCTTTGGTTTTATATGCTCATATATGAATATATTGGTTTGTTCTTTTCATATAATTTCTATGTTTTAATTTTTTTTTGTATAAATCTAACTTAAAAATCAAACTCTAAAAATATACTTTATTAATTAATAATACTTTGACTAAAAAAATGAAAATGAACTATTCATTTTTCCTAATAAGCAATTGACAATCCTTGTTAGATCTTATTTATTTTTTTTTTAGTAACAATTTATTGATATTTACAACTGTACAAAATTTATACATCCAGTAAATGTGCTGTTAACTATTCAAATAACATGACAAAACTTGAAAAGAACTACTCATCAGTAGCACTATAACAAACGTTCTACACTAGAAGGTCTCTGCGCCTTCTTCTTTTCAGACACCTCGGAGGATTATCAGGAATGATGTGGGAAGCAAGTTGAGAAACTAATGAATTTGGGTGGTTATGGAGTTTAATATAAAAGGATAGGTATCTGGTTTGGGCTAACTCAACAACATATGGAACATTAAGGTCTTTATGGATAAGCTTATTAGTGACAAAGTAAGCGGCATTTAGGATTTTTCGAAGGGTTTTGTATAGTAAGGATTGGATTCGAGATGAATTTGATGGTTTAGTAGAGCCCTAAAGCTCAACTCCGTACGTCCAAATAGGTCTAATAACAGTCATATAATAAGTCTTTTGTAATGAATTGGGAGGTTTGATCGTTTGTCTAATAAATGTTGAATTTATTAAGTTAGAAAGACAGTTTCTTGTCTTTTTAGTCTTGTATGTGGATTTTGTTAGATCTTAAATTTCATATTTAACATTTATAATATACTAACTACATAAAGAAAAAGGAAAAGCATTTATTTCATTTATTTATTTATTTATATTTAATCGTATCTATTATATTTTATCGTTTATGACATTTTATAAATTTTATAAAATATATAAATTATATTGTTTGAATGAAAATTAGCTTGTTTGTTTTAAACTCAGTTAAAAACCTTTTTGATACATAGATTAATTGTATTTATTCATTTTTCTAATTTCTGCGTGTAATATTAAAGCAGGATGCTTCCTTTTTCTGTATATTTTATCTTAATTATTTGTTATGTATCAGTCAAGGTATCAATCAATGTATTTATATATATATATATATATATATATATATATATATATATATATATATATATATATATATATATAATATACGTTGGCATCTAAATAAGACGTTTTGCCAACATTTCTTATATTAAAATAAAATGATAACCCCTATAAAATAAATAAATTTATTTAAATCTACCGTGAAACATCAATCCTAATGATAGAAAATATTTCGATTTTTTATTGTTGTACAATGTACTATGCGACAGCTGAAATCCAGCTTGGCGTTTATTTTCACTCCGTGGTAAAGCAGCGTCATAATTTTTTTTTTTTTATTGAAATAATTAAGTGAGATTCATGAAGATGTCTAAGAAGTAAAGTGTTGAAAAGAATGTGGCCCGTATTATAGTTTATTTCAATAAATAACATACATTTTAACTGCACAACTATATTTTATTTTTTACGTCATATTTCTATACAGTTTTCCATTTGTATTTTATATACAGCAGTGAGTAATCTAAGAAATGAGTAAATAATAGGGAAAAATTAAATAAAATATGAACATTCCTTCCATACAGGTAGCCCTGTGACTGTAGTATTGATTTGGAATTATTAATAGGATTCCAAACCTGTACCTGTAGCCCTGTTATAGCCTACGAATACTGCTTATTTATATAAATACACACACACACACACACACACACACACACACACACACACACACACACACACACACACACACACACACACATATATATATATATATATATATATATATATATATATATATATATATATAATATGTATTCATAAGTATATATATATATATAATAAGTATATATATGTATATATATATATATATATATATATATATATATATATATATATATATATATAATATGTATTTATAAGTATTTTCTACTTATATAGGGTTATTCAAGGTTTAAGAAATAACGGTATGATATAATTAAAGAACGATAACTTTGACTTCTCAGTACAGAACATTTTTGCTTTTACATTATGATTTTTTAAAAGAAATTAAAATTTAAAACTTGGATAAATATTATTAAGAAAATTTGTTTTTTTACGAGTATGATAAAAAAAATGATTTCGTGTCGATGTTATGGAGAAATTCACTTTAAAACAGGAAAAACGTGATATTTTCATTTATTATTCAAATTAGCTATTTGTGTAAATAAAACTTTATGACAACCCCTTAATGAAAATCTTTACTATAAACAAAAAACTCTTCATTGGAAAAGCAAAGAAAAAAATTTTCAAATATTAGAAATTTGACAGTTGAGATATCATTCAAGAAAGAACAAGAAATAACGAATTAATAAAAAGAAATAACGGATTAATAAAAAGAAATGACAGATTAATAAAAAGAAATAACGGTATCATATAATTAAAGAACGGTAACTTTGACTTCTCAGTATAAAACATTTTCGCTTTTACATTATGATTTTTACAGTTTATTTTAAAATGGAAAGGGATTATGACAGTGTTTGTCGATACACCTACTTGAAGATGGTAGTGTTTACATATTATAAGAAATTGTAACTTTCCGTAAATATGTAAATATAATATGAATATCAAGCTCCTCTTTACGTTCCAAGTTTTATAATTTAAGGTTACGTCTTGTATAAATGGAAATTTAAAGCTAAATTATATATATATATATATATATATATATATATATATATATATATATATATATATATATATATATATATATATATATATATAAAATTTCTTAACCGTTACTATTAAATCTTTTGTAAGGTTCTTAAAGTTCAGCTAATAAATAAAAACAACTATTTTGGCGACGTTTCGAGACTATATTGTTGTCATAATCATGCCTTACAGTGAAAAAACAGGCTAAAATAAAATTATGTAAGTTATACAAGTTATTTCAAAACATAAAGTTAGCTACAATATAAATATACATAACAACACGCGTTAGAATAATTACATACATATAAGTAAAAAATATAGAGGAGTAGGAAACTACTTACAATGTTACTAGTGGATATGCTATTGGTGTCTAATACTAAATTATAACAGTTGTAGTACACAACTGACCTGGGGAATCTCGAAAAAAAAGGTAAAAAAGGTTGGGAGAGATTTTCCAAAATTGGTGGTACGAGTATTCCCAGATGCGGGTACAAAAAGGGATTTCCGTATTTCGGTGTAATATATGAATGTAAAAATGATTTATATGATGCATATTAATGTAAATTTATATTATTGGTCTGAATGTATTAAATTAGAAAAAACAGGTGTTGAGATTTAGAACGTCTGATTTTTTCTTTATTGCACGATTTTTAAATTTTTCTATGGTTATCAATTCTTTAATAGTTCGTATAAATTATTTTATTTATGGTGAATAATTTTGGGGAAATCAAATTTTATAGAATGTTTTGTTTGTAATGTGTGGTGAGAGCTGTTTGGTCAGGTTTATTCGGGTTTTTAGTTATAGAGGTGCAACTGTATTTATGCTTATCAACACGTCGTTTGAGATATTGTTCCAATTCAACGAAATAAGACGACACAACTAACATCGCACGCTATTTAGAAAACAATATTAGACTGTGATTCCAATTTATCTGTATCTTTGGTTTTGGTGATAATTTTTCAATGGTGGACGTATTTTGAATGTTACAGTGTGGTCAGTTTTGTGGTTATTTGTGAGTGTTTTTTGATGGTGTTTGTATGTATGGGATACATACATACAAACAAGTGTTACATAAAAACATTAAAATTATAAAAATACATTAATATACCGAAAGTCCCTTTTTGTACCCGCATCTGGGAATACCTCGTTTTGGAAAATCCCTCCCAACCTGTACCTTTTTTTCAAAATTCCCCAGGTCAGTTGTGTACTAGAACTGTTATAATTTGTTAGTAGACACCAATAGCATATCTACCAGTAACATTGTAAGTAATTTTCTAGTCCTCTATATTTTGTAATTATATGTATTTAATTATTCCAACGCGTGTTGTTATATATATTTATATTGTACCTATCTCTATGTTTTAAAATTACTTGTATAACTTACATAATTGTATTATAACCTTTTTTTTCACTGTAGGGCATGATAATGAGAAAAATACATTCTCGAAACGTCACCAAAATAGTTGTTTTTATTTATTGAGTGAACCTCAAGAACCTTACTAAATATATATATACACACACACGCACACACATATATGTATACACACGTACATATATAACCTTAATTATTAATAGTTACTTAACTAAGGAGATTTGAAAATTTGATATAGTATTAAACTTAAACTCGGCTGTAGAATATATTATAAACCTATTTCTTAATATGAAGAGGGAGTGTAAATAAGAAAAAAAATTATTAAAAGTTATTAATTAAAATTAATGTTTTATTGAAGATGCACTTATGTAAATATTTGTATAGAAACAGAGGACGGGCCCGTGTATTTGTTTGATTGGTTTAAATATTCAGGAGCTGATGAATAATGTAGCAGGCATCTGGCTTTTGTTGAGCGGCTCGGTGTACTTCATCTTTTGTAGTGTTAGTCACTCTTCTGTTGACTGTCGAGTCGAATCCATTAGGGCGATTAAGTGAGTTGAAAATGAATTAGCCAAGGTCCGTCAACTTATTAAAAGCTATAAATAATAAACTGAGAGACTCCAAAAGATTTTTTTTTCAAATAAAATTTAAATCTAGCTCAATTAAGTGATTTTTTCTAATATTGCTTTATCCTAGCAGAAAACTTAGGAAATATTACAGAAATGTTAGTACGTTTTAAACAGCAGATTTTGTGGAACCACCTATTTTTGATTTTTTAAATTAATAAGTTTTAAAATTTTCAACGCTGGTACTTTTCCTGGCGTCCACACCCAGCCTCCGCAATAAGAGTACCCTTTGTTAGGTGAAAAAAAGCGTGATTACGCCCTTATCTTCTCCATTTACTATTGTTAGTCTAGTATCATCCTCATCCTTACTGAAGTTATGAACCCGATACTTTTTTTTGAAAAAGTACTAAATTTTGCTGCAAGGTTTAAAAATATGAATCATAACAAAAATCATAGTTTAAAAAACTAGAAAAACACGCTTTTATAGCAAACCTAACTAAAAAACGGTTGTGAACAATTTGTAGCAGTTCAAGGCTCGAAGCTAATTTCCCTGTTTATTCAAAATCAAACAACACTTCGCCATTAGTTAGCCATTTCTAAGATATAGACTTTCAAACATAACCAAAACTAACTTTTTAAAGTTGCCAACTTTATCCGATGTTTGTCAATCAATTGTGGCTAAGCGCCTAAAGCAAATTAAGGTTAAGGGATGTCTTTAGACGTTTCAGGTTAATGGATATCTCTAGACGCACAATTTAATAAACTCTAATAAATTCTTCAATGAAGGAGTTACATATATTGATCAATAATTGCATTATAAAAAGCATTCAACTCCTCTTTATTAATAGTAAAAACATGTAAAAATGATTACTATTAATAAAGAGGAGTTGAATGCTTTTTACAATACAATTATTGATCAATAAACTCTAATTTTGTAAATAAAACATTTTTCGATTGAAAGCGTTTTTCTATGTTTTTTTTCCAAATTTTTTAAAAAGTTCCAAATCAAATTAAAAATTTTCCCCATATCAAATTTAGTTTTATTTTTGATATTTTATTCTTAGGACCCATCTAGGCCTACCTAAAAACCTACTACTTCACCTTTTGCAAGGCAGACCCCCATTTTGGGCGTTATTTAACTAGACTAAGTGAGAACATTAGAGTTGTGCAATTATTTTATTGCTATTGGCCCTTGAAACGAGTGCAAATTTTCAAGTTAATCAGATTGCTAGAAATTGGTAAAAATTTCGATGAAAAATTCCGTTACATACAGGTCAAGTTAATAAAAGCCAATTTAAAAAAATATATATACATGTTAAACTCGTCGTCTTTCTTCGCGATAGTACACTTCTATTATGTGTATTAACCGATGAATAGGAAACAAGAGAATTTTTAATAAGCCAGATATAATATGATTCATGGAGCTAAAAATATCGAAGTAGCCTGAACATTTGACGGGGATGGTTAACGATTTTTTCTATAAGAATTCTTCTTTTCCGATGGTGCCAGGAAAATACCTTCAGATACAGTAGCCGTAACATTTCTTGGAGCAAGTAATTGGATAGTTGCGGCACAGGCCTTGACTTAGCAGTGTAGTCTTTCGCCACTGATAGATTGAAATATAAATCAAAAGAAAATTTTCAAATCTGCTGAATCCAGACAGACAATATACGTACACAGCTTTATATATCCAACACATACAACAATTTTCAGTTTAAATATTCATCATTAATACCAATCCGATGTGGCTCTAGGCCTTATAGGACATTAGTTGTGTCCAGTATGATCTATCAAGGCAGCATCATCCTTCAGAACCCCGAGTCTAAAAGTGTAATATAAAGGTCTCTTCTTGTAACGCTTGCCATGTCATGAGTGGGGTTGCTTGATTCGGGATCCTTATTATGTTTGTATATATTTTATATATATTCAGATTGTATTTATTTATTTTTTCTTTCTCTATTAAAGTCAATTCATTATATTATTATTATTTTAATTTATTTTGTGCTATTTTAAAAATAATTTATTGTTTTTTTATAATTTAATTCAATATTAAAATATATTTTCATTGTACATCTTGTATGAATGGATTTATTTTCATCCGTATAAACAGTAAGACTTCCCTTTTAATAAATAGTTTATTTTCCTAGATAAGTCAATAAGTTTGTTGATTTTACATCGACAAGCAATTAATTTTTTTTTTTTTCGTTTTCAGGTAAGAAAGTGTTCGACACATGTAAACTGCAACCTCAATACAAGAAATTAAAAAGGTACTTCATCATTATATTTATTTCCACTAATTAGGTTTTATTTACGATAAATTCCATCATCATGGATCGTATATAAACTAATTTTGGAGGGCGCGTAGTGTAGTTTCGTACATATGATGCAGCAGTGGAGCACCGTGGAGGAGGGCGGGTCTGATGATAGACTTATAAATCTGGAGTTTCAGCCGAAGGGATATCTGGGGTGAGGTAAGGAGGTGATGGAGGCGGTATGTCCGCACCCGGGCCAGCTTTATCCTGCTTCTAACATGCGTCGAAAAGGTGAGGTGCCTGTCGATACTGACGCCAAGGTATACGATGGAGTTGGAGATGGTCTGCTCGATGCCATCCACTGTAAAGCTCTTCGGCAGTTTTTGATATTTGCCGCGCTTACTGAAGGACATCACTATGGCGTCAGTCTTTCTAGAATTCACCTTAATGCCGCATGTCTTCAGCGCCTCTACGATGGTGGAGGTCGCCCTCTCAGCCATCTTGAGGGCCCGGCCGGGGTTGAGGCTAGACGCGTAGACCGCAATGTCGTCAGCGTATGCAGCCACTACCGCCTCAGGGTGCTTTATGGATACGACTGGTGCCGTGAAGATGTTGAACAAGATTGGGCCCAGCACTGACCCCTGAGGTACACCACAGGGGGTGGGGACTGGCGAAGACAGGCTCCCACCGACCCGCACAACGAATGATCTTCCACTGAAGTAGCTTCCGATCAGTCGGCACCGGGCGACGGGAAACCGGAATTCCTCCAGTCTGTGCAGCAGCAAGGGGTGCGAGACGCAATTGAAGGCTTGAGTGCAATCCAGCGAGATGAGCGCCGTGGCCTTGTTCCGATGCATCTGCTCGATGGTGTGAGCCAGGAGTTTGGCCAGACGATGTTCACACGCGACACCTCGCTGGAAGCCTGTTTGCTCTGGTGGAATAACATCTTCACGGCGGCAGTGGTCAAGGATGTGGTAGTGGATCAGCCGCTCGAACACCTTGCTGATGTGGGAGAGTAGGCTGATCGGACGATAATGCTCCGCAACATTCCCGGACCTCTTAGGTTTCAGGAGTGGTACCACCACAGCTTTCTTCCAGGCCACAGGGAAGTAGGCGATCCGGAGGCATGAGTTGAAGATGTTAAGCAGGAAGGCCTTGCCCCTCCTGGGTAACATCACCAGCAGCGTGGTGGGAATACCATCCAGTCCGGATGCCTTCTTCCCTTTGATGCGGCGTAGGACTGATTCGAGCTCCTTATAAGTTGAGAAGATGGCCGTCTCATTGGGGCTCAGTAGAGGTCCAAGTGGTGGCTGCGGAGCATCACTCGTTCTCTCAGCATCCTTGGCGGCATATGCGCGGGCTAGTTGTTCAGCCTGTTCAGTAGATGTGAGCAGCTGGTCCCCGTCGGTCAGGAAAACCGCCCTCCTCTTATTAACAAAGGTTCGGACCAACCTCCAAAACTGTCCATGGTCGTTGTGAGTCCGTAGCAGTTGGTCGTGCCACAAGGCCGTCTTCCAATCGCTCATGAGCCTGGCAATTTGCCTGGTCATGGCGTTGATGGACGGCTTCAAGCTATAGTCTCTAGTGCGACAAAATATGTTTTGGAGGTTGTTCCTCTGCTTTATCAGCTCCAGGATGTGCGGGGGTGGAGGTCGGAGGTAGTTTGGTAGAGGAGCAAATTTCGGGATGTTGGCGTCGGCTGCATCAAGGATGGTGGTTGTGATGGTCTCCACTGCTGCATCAATCTCACCAGGGGTCAGGCAAGGCGTCACCTTAGGGAGACACTCCCCGATCGAGGCCCTGTACCCTTTCCAGTCCGCTTTCTGTAGCCTGTACTTTGTAGCCGGTGGTGTGGCTGGAGTGCCCTCGAAGATGTAGAGTACAGGGCGATGATCAGAGGTCCTAAACGGTATTGCTCGGCAGTCGGTGACGCTGTGCATGTCCCTGGTGATCAGGAGGTCCAAAGTCGATGTCTTAGTAGGGTCGAAGTCCGAGCGGAAGGTGTGAACGCCAGGGTGGTAGACCTGGAGTCGCATCCTTGTGATGATATTTCCCACTGGATTGCTGCTGCGACACAGCCACGCCGGATGCTTGGCATTGAGGTCGCCCAGGAAGATAAACCTGCTACGCGACTGTGCGTGAAGCAATAGGTCACGAACAGGTGTATTTGCCGCCCGGGGTCTCCTGTAGACACAGGCAAACGTATACCTGTGCTTGAGCCGCACATCCACCGTGATCATGTGAACACCATTACAGCAATCCACTGGGTTCGGAACGAGTCTCGATGACAGGTCTTTTCTCACCAGGATGGCGACTCCCTGCCTTTCACCATCTCTGACAGCCTCCCTATAGACGTTGTAATCCGTGATGTATAGTCTGGTCGTTGGGGAGAGCATGGTGTCGGTCAGGGCCACCACCGCCGGTCTGTATTGTTGCAGGAGTACCTCCAGTTCGGGTTGCGCAGTGCCGAAACCTCAGATGTTATAGTTAATCACTAAGGCTTCAACCATCATGTTTTTGAAGGAGTATGGATACGAGCCCCATCAGGTTGGTCATAGCATCCATCATCTGGTCCATACGTCCGATGACCCTATAAAGTAAGTTGTTGTCAACTATAGGAGCGGCGTATGGTACCACCTCAGATAGTTCCTCGACGTTGACCCGGGGCTGGCTGGTTGACTTCTTCGAAGTAGTCGACGGCTGCTGCTGGTCCCATCCGGATACCTCGGCGAAGGAGCGGCTGCCTCGTGCAGGCTTGGGCTGAGGAAAGTTCTTTTTGTCCATTATCGGAGCCGGAGCCGGAGCTGGAACAGAGACCGGGGCGTTGTTGGTCTTAGCCCTCCTTTGTTTTATTAGCCCTTGGCGGTAGCTGCATTCCTTGGAGAAGGCGGCGTGTGGTCCTTTGCAGTTAGCGCATACTGGAGCGGCTGTGGTCTTCTTCGGGCATTGTTCAATGAGGTGTGGCCCTTCACACCATGGGCAGGCGCAGGTACGACCACAGTATTTCATGCTGTGGCCGTATTGCTGGCACTGACGACACTGAACCGGGCCCCCGTCGTCCTTAAAGTTAGACACCCGGAAACGGACCATATTGATCTCTTTTTGCTTCTGGATCGCCTCGATTTTCACTGTGTGCTCTGTAATGAGGAGGACACCTTCAGTTGCGTACGACCCGCCGGCGCCTTCTCTTCGGGTTAGTCGTCGTACAAGTTTAAAGCCTGGTAGTCTGGCTGCGAGGTCTTCAGTCATTTCCTCGAGGCAATGATCCAGGTCGAATCCGTGGAGGACAAATTTCTTTGACCTCCGGGTCCCCCTGGGAGCGTACGAGTGGCATTGACACTCTTGGTCACTGCGAAGCAGCAAGGTAGCAGTATTATGCTCCCGAGCGGTGTTAAGGTAGACCCTGGACTCCCGCCGGGAGTTGTTAAAGCCAAATTTAATGATCCCAACTTCTGCCAGTTTCCTCCTCATATGAGTGAAAGATATCGGCGGTGAGATGATAATAGGAGGAGGTGGTCTCTCCTTGGCTGGCTCGGTGCTGACTTCCGGCAGGGCATCATAACGGTTGAGCGTTGGAACTGAGCTAGGCTCAGCCATTGGCCGAGGCTTGAAGACTCTCTTCGGGTCTGGGGTAATAAGGCCCTCGGCATCGGTCCCAGAGCGGGCACCTCTTCGTGCACTGACAGTGGGGTCGCCACCTGCATGGTGCTCCGATGAGTCTCCCATCTCCACATCACTCATCTCCAAATCTTCTTTCTTCCTCTCTCCCTGACTTGACACTCCACGTCCTGTGCAGGAGGGGGGGGGGACCTGAAAAGTGTGTGAGAGAGTGTGTGGGGGTCCAGGCCACAACCAAAAATAAAGAGAGTACTAGTCGAGTGCTAGGCTAGGACTCATTCAAATGGACCAACCAAAAAACAAAAACAAAAACAAGCGGGGTTTCACTGTCACACTTTCAAATTGTATTAATCGAGAGTGAGAAATCCAAAACCTTTGGTAGTGTGTGAATTGTGTGAATTTGATCTCTCGTTAGTTTAAACTTCTCAAAAGTATTAAGTATCAAACAATTAGGAGTCGATTCCATAAGTCTCATATGAAATCGACTCTTAATTGTTTGATACTTAATACTTTTGAGAAGTTTAAACTAACGAGAGATCAAATATAATCAATTATATGTTGCGTGATATTCTTATAATTTTTTACAAAAAAAGATGCAGATGTGTTAAATAAATATTAAAAAGTAGAAAAAAAAAATAAAGTATTAAAGTTAATTTATTTTGAAAAATAAAAACTTCTATTTAATGAGAGACTTATGAAAAACGAGGTATTTTCTCATGATTTCGTAGAAAAGAAAATCAGTTTACTAGATAGAAAGAGCGAAAGAAAAAAAAGTAGAATTAGACCTTCAAATATATTGTTAAATTAGACAAAAATTGAGGAACATAGTCCATCAGAATTCTTTGATTATAAAGAAAATAAATAAATAAAAATTAACGACTAAGTATATTAATTTGAGAAATTTATTTAAAGTGGAAATACTAGATCATTGGATTTGTGACAAATATGTTTTACAAATATATTGATAAAGTTAGCTTAGTCCAGTGAATAAGTTCTGTTTGAAGTTCTGATGAACAATTATGTAACTAAAGAAAACTTGTTTGGCTTCGTTAAAACAAATTTTCTTTTATTTTCTCTAAATTGGTGAAAATAACTTATTAACTCGCTATTTCATTGACACTGAAATTTACTATATCAACTGAAATTTAATTGTTTGAAAACTGGATTTACAAAAATTTAAAAGTTAATAAATTCTTCCTTGAAAAGTTGCGATTTGAATCTTACCAACAAGATAATTAATACACAACAAGGTAATACCTGTGACCAACAAATTGTGAGTTGTATAAAATATGAAAAGATAAATATGATAACGTATGGATTGTAATATTGATTAGTTCAAAAGAAAAATAAATATATAGGCTTTAAACCATTAATTTAATAGGGACTCGATTTCTACTTAAGTGTTAATTTAATATATAGAAGTGAATAGCCAACTCCTAAGATACACAGATACTAAGTATTGACATTGCCCAAAACAATAGTAACAATGCATAGTACAGAGATTGAAATTATTGTTAGTGAGAGATCCTCAATTATCTCTTAATCTAGTTAAACGTTGCTGGAGAGGTAGCGCTGGGTATTGTTCTTCCTCTTCACTGTCAAACCATTACGTATTAATAGGGTTCAGGCAGTCATGAAATTTTCAGATAATTTATTAACAGGTGTGAATAAAGAAATAGAACTAAAGAAATTGTTTAATCACACTTTATATTTTTAAAAAAGTATTTATCACTGGATGAATCCTCTTCGCGATACAAACCTAAAAATTCAAATCAACTCAAACAACAGAATCAGTAGAGAAATATGTGATCGTTTGGAAGAGGTGAGGATTCCAACGAAGAGCAATATAGCGATGAAGCCACAGAACTGCTTTATGGAGGATTAGAGCCAGCGAGTGGCCCCCACCGCAAGATACCAACTGTGTCGGATTTTCATTTGAATTTTAAGCAATTAAATCTTTCCGGCCCTCTCCGATTGTTTTGTTCTGTGGAAAATGCAAGCCGGCTTTCTAAATCCCTCCCACCCGAAGCCGGTATAAAAACCATACGCCCGTTTAAACCGCAGGCTTAATCATAAACGTTGGTTCAGCTAGAAACGTTCCGTTAAATTTATTTTCTCGGATTGATTACACATTGTTACCAACAAGTATATGTTTTGGCTTGTAACTCACAGATTAGAATGCTGATTTTTTGGTGGGTAGCAGAAACCTATAATAGTGCGAAACTAGAGTTATAACCGCCAATGATCATTGGGAGCCAAAAAATAAAAATAAAATACGAAAATCACGTTTTCGGAATTTTGAAAACGAAATTCCGAGGTAAACTATAACATGAGATATCTCAATAAGGAGAAACCCTGCGACCTCCGCATTTGGCCTAAAATATGCAGTGTTTACATCAAAGTAATAAAAAACTCGTCGATGTTAAAAAAACATAACATTTATGGAGTGTTTGATGTTCCAACCTTTTTGCAGGTCTTTTTCAGGGCTAAAAGTAATAAACATTGGGTGTGACTAAATCATAACAAATAAACTAAATTAGAATACAAATGAATATTAAAAGTCATAATTACGTAATTAGGAAGTTATAATGTTCTAGCTGAATAATATAATTATTATTTTTTATAGTTTAATAACATAAAAATGTATATTAAGAGATAGGAAATGTGATAAGAAATGATAAATTGGATTTAATGTCTAATATTCTTCAACTTTTCCTTTCATTTATTATTATGCCAAACATAATGCTCTCTCACTCTTTACTGTAACTTATATTTTCATCATATTTATTTGAAAACTTAACTGTACCATTTTTACTGAAAAAAATATTTGTTTTCAACCCTTATTATTCGTATCTTGTCCTTGTCCTTTAGCATACTACTTTTTATCACAGAAATTTAATCCCGTTGTCCACCTTACATTTCCGAACTGCTTCAACTCAAATCTTTAGTTCTTACCCGCCAAACCCGTTCCCATCAATCAGATTTGTATACTCATGCTCATTGCTCGGCCACTTTCGACAGATCTTTCGTAATCCAATTCTCTTCTCAATAAAACTCCATCCCTCCCAACATTTGTCATTCAATTACTCTTTCCTCTTTTTAATTCCATTAACCATCTACTATCTATCCAGATCTACAAAAACTGTCGATTGCCAAATTTTAGTTGAATAAAATTACAATTTATATTCATGAAATTTTATTGTCTTTGTGAAAAATTGATTTCAATTTTCTGTTACTTATTATTATTATTTTATTTTATTTTTTTAATGTTATGATGATTATCTGTCACTTTATTCTATGAATATATTTCATTTTGAGGCCCTGAAGGCCCTTGGCTGTACTTCATTTTTAATTCTTAAGAGACCTATGATCCCTAAATAAATTATTATTAAATATTCAAAAAAAAACAAAAACAATCGGCATTATTTTGTTATGTCTCTATAATAATAAAAAAAATATCATTCAGCTAGATCTTGAATACTATTTCAAACGTGTATTATGTAATCTGATTTATTTCATATGTTAAGTTTAGATATCGTTTGGTCATTACCAGTTTTTGTTATTCGTGGTCCTAAGGAGACCTAGAAAACAAGACGAAAAAAAAATTTCCAAACAAAATTTTTTAAGTCGGGCGTATATTTTATTACTCCTGATTTCTTTCCAGAACGGCTTTACTATAAAATATTGGTATTTTAATAAGTTACTTTTGTTTGTAGGAAACATGATGTACTTTTGAAACATTTCATTCAGTAATTCTTTTATAGTACATATGTTTTCTATTATATATCTATTAATTTTTATTTATTTATTTATGTCATAATAATTATATAAATGGATCTAAAACCACCACTATTGCTTATTATCTTTTAGCGAGAATGACCGTGACTTTTCAATAATAAAAGTTGGTAAAATCGAAATTCACCTAGCTATTCCTAATAATTTATAATAAACAACGATTTTTGGTTTTGTTTTGCCAAACAGGTGTTAGTAAACTGATTTTTTTAATTCCCACTAATCTGAATAAGTGTCAGTTAAAATTATTATTCTTCTACCTGCTGATAAAAGTTTCGACGAAGTAAGTAAACAAAAACGGGGAGGTGGGTAAAATTAATTTATTTTCCGGGTTTATCGGAATCTCAACGTGCAACAGGTGGTAGAGTTTCGTGTCCCAAACCCTGTTGGAATGTTTCTCATCCATCTTTTTTTTTTATCAATATTTTGTATTCTACTTCTAATTAATGGATGATGGTTTTCATTTTTTTTATCAAGTCATTCTAGTTAAATGTAAAACATTTATATAAAAGTTTTAGGAATATACCCAAAATACAGAAATATGAATCTATATATATATATCATATATACTTTTATTATTTAAAATAAATAAATATTATAATTATTCAACTACTAAAAAATAAATGATTATTTAATAGTAATAAAATATGTCTAAAATAGATTGGTTACCAGTTGGAATACCGCCTTTCCTACCCTAGTTGCAGTACATAACAACTTTAAGTAAAAAAAAAAAAATACAAAAAAATGATAAAATTGACTAAGAAAATTAAAAGATAATTTCGATGTCTTCATTCATAAATATTTTGTATTCAGGATTTCTTCCCAAGTTTTCCCGAAATGAATTTCTTGTATCATTCCTCCGTTCATTCATGCTTTTTTTTTTTTTTTTATTGTGTAAGAGGCTTCCATCTTCTTCTTTTTTCCTTTTTTCATTCTGTGACTTTGTTTCTCATTGCAGAATAAATATCAATATAATTCATAATAATAATTCATTTTTCCTTTTCTCTTCACTCATTCACATCCTGGTGAAACAACGACTTAAAGAAGAACCATTTAAAGAAGAACTGGCTCTTTTCCTGAATAATTCTTAAATCTCGAATTTTTTTCTAATCCTTCTTAACGTCTCCAAGTAGGTCTATTTAATATCTTTAATACTTTTCATACTTTAAGTATTTTCTTATATTTTTAACTACCGATAGACACAACCGGTGTGACTCGTGTTTGATGATCTCTGAACGAATTGTGAACTGTGAAAAGCTTGTTACTATTTGCTAGACTTGGTTTAATTTTTTTAGATTCTCGGTTTATCGGTGATAATGAATTTTAAGCAAATAAAGAGGTTTAATTTGTTGAAATGTGACAAATTTTTTCTTGAAATTGTTGAGTCTTGCATCCTTTGTGTTAGTTTTCTTTAAGACTTTAAATACACTTTTTTTTTCATCGTCCTTTTCTTTTAATTTTTTGCAGGCTTTTCGTATTATTAGAACCTTTTCCCTTCTATAAATATAATCATTGTCTATTTACTATCTTTGGGTTAGGCAGATAATAATATTCTTCATATAAAACTGTTTCTACTATCAAAAAATTCATTCTCTTATAAATAACTAATGCTATGTTGAAAAAAAGAAGTCGTCATTAAGGAATAAAATATAGATCTATCACAGTCAAAAATAATAAAACTAAAATATAATTTTATATTCATATCTTTTAAGGTTTTCCTTTAGCTTGGCATCTATATTTTTCCTAAGCCCTTCGAGATACGTATCATATACTTTATTAACTAAAATAGATTGTATATCCATCATATATAGTAATAGTGTATAATTTATACAAAAACCAATCATCCTGTATTGTTGAAAACCAATGAAAAATTTGTAAAAATCGGGATATACCTACATTGGGGAGAATATGAATTTTTAAAATTTATTTATTGATATTAAAAACAGTATATAAAATATAAATCAAGTACATGTGTGGAAATATGATTACAAAGGCATTTAAATAACTTGGAAATAACTTAATACAGTAAAAGTTTTACATCTTCTGGATGATATTAACTGATATATAGTAATTTAAAAATAATTAATTTCGTGTTGACTGGCTACAAAAAGTTATCTATATCGCCAATGGACCAATTCTTAAATATTTTTCTGTAGTAATAAAAATATTCATAAAATCATTATTGAATCGATATTTCTATTTGTATCTGATTTGATTTATTCAATCATTTTTTTTTTAAAGAGATCTAAGGAATATAGATGTTAACGAATTCATTATAACAATACGTACTAAAGAAAATTAACAAATGATCTTTACCTTTACACGAGAAAATAAAAATTAAAAAAAAAAATAATATGAGGAAGAATAAAATTATACACTACTCTGTCTGGTGAACTCAATGCAGACTGAGTGAGAGCACTTTAGGAGCAGCCGTTAAGTACTTGACTGGAATAAATCTGGCTGTTGTCAGAACTCCAGTATGCATACATAAATAACGACAGTTTCAATTTATAATGAAAGTTATAAGGTTTTTTTTTTTCTTATAAAGAGTTATAAGCTTGCGTGGAACTTCATAATGAATGCTACAGAGGGTTAGGACGGTTGGAAATGTTTTGATGGAATCCCAAATATTTAAGGTATAGGCATACTGATAAATTTTTGTAAAATTTCTTTAGAAATTTCGGGAGAATATGAAATATCGGTATTTTACTTTACAACTCAATAGTTTTGAATAAACTTTTAACAGCTCTCGGAGTTAATAGTTCGGCTTAAGAATTAGTGTTAAAATTCTTAGAATTAAGACATTTAATTGCAAAAATATGACATGAAATATTGACAGGTTCATGAACAAATATTTTTTTGAAAAAAAAGGGAATAAATAAACAAAAAATATTTACCAATAAAAATATAAAAGTAAAAATGAACAGTTGGCGTTAATGACCAGAGCAGCATTACACCAATAAACAAAAACAAACAATTCAATATATTTTAAGGCAAGTGTCATGATTTTGGTTCAAGGTCCATAATTGTAGTTATCTGTCAAGGAACGAAAATCATGAGAAAACCTTATTGTAGTAACTAGTATTTAATGTAATAGATTGCTGGATTGAAACGAGTGAACACAATCTTTATCTAAAATTAAAACTATCTATGGTGCAAAATTATTTTTAGAAGAATGATATTAACATACAGCAACATCTTAAAATTTTAATATAAATCAGATTGAGATTTTGCTACCAGAAAAATCTTTTTTAGAAACTTAGACGAAAACGTTTTGTCAAATAAATTTTCATGGCTTTCTAAATGATCGTATAATATATTGAACAACAATGTCATTACAGCTTAGAATAAAACTGATATTTTAGAATTGGATATTATCGTTTAGTGAAAATGAGATGTGTAAATTTATTTCGTTTCGAGGAATCATAATTACTCCAATTTTAGCATGGTCATTTGAATTAACATAATTATTGAATAAATTAGTGAAGGGCCCCCTTTATATAGCTAAATGAGTTCTTTTCAAATATAATTATAATAATGGATGGTTTATTAATTTACGTAGTTCATTTTGGGTGTTTCGAGATTTATTATCTGGCGCATTTTCCTTGAATTCCATACAACGTTGGATCAGCAGAAAAAAGTGAATCAATATCGAGCGTTTGGAAGTGGATGCCTGAAGGACCTAGATCATGAGAAGAAAATGATAAAAGTATAATTGACTGTTATGATGAATGGAGAAGAAGATTATCAGGGATGCATATTCAAGATTACAGGGTCAAAGAGGAACATACCGTCTAATAAAAATACTTTAATACGTGCCAACGTTTCGATCTGCCTTGCAGGTCTTCTTCAGGGCCACCGAACCACACTGGAGAGGAGACGAACGATGACCCCAATGCAAGGCAGGTCGAAACGTTGCCATGTATTATAGTATTTCTAGTTAGACGGTGTGTTCTTCTTTGAATGCATGACTCTGTTGAGAAGAAAATTTCATTTTTTCGGACTTTACTTACTTATCTGTACAAAAACTTGGATCAGTCCAAAAACTTGGGCTAGTTTTCTTGTTTCAAATAGTACATTCCCCCTAGGTATGTACTGACATCTGACACGTTTTGCAGTTTCTTTAAAAAGTTGGGTAGATGTTTCATAGACAGAGACCATAACGCAAAATATTTATTATAGTAGCCGAGATTAAGTACTCTAAGAGGTGGAAGTCTTGTGTCTGTTCTTCATGACTCTAATGTTTCCGACAAATTGGCCTACATCGAAACGTAAGACACCAGACTTACGAGAATTCTTTATAATTAAGAAGAACAGTCCGTATCTTAAATAGATAGATCTGATTCGGACCATTATTTTGATTATTCATAAATAAATAAAAAACTCTGTCACTCAATCATTAAAAACTGAAAAATAAATTGAGAAAGCTTTCAAAGTTTTCACAATAGGCATTCAGGAATCTGCTTGGTTCTCATTAGTTCTTAGAAGCAAAGATAACAACCAGCCATCGGACATAACAGACTACAAATCTACATCGAACTAACAAGACAAATTCAGAAATTTATACAGACTATGTTACATGATGAAACTTACATCCTTAACTAATCTCAATATTGACGATGGAAGGATATGGAGGCAAACTGAAAAGGTATTGGAGCATCGTGAGTTGTCTGTGGCACTTCGAAATGAAGATGTAGATGTCGGAAAGCGATATGTCTAAACTCTTCGCTGATCATCTATCAACTGTTCAATGAGCTTGAATATAATATATAATATTCCATTGACACTCCTCTACCACTAACGTTACCTCCAACAGGTTTAAAGCCGAATGAAATAATACTATAAAAAAAAAAAAAAAAAAAAAAAAAAAAAAAAAAAAAAAAAAAAAAAAAAAAAAAAAAAAAAACGCTAATGATATACTCAAGACAATTTTTTTTTTTTTTTTTTAGTTCTGCCAATGCTATTTTTTTGTGATTTAATGCCACTACGACCAAATCATCTTGTAAATAGAATTATTTAAGTACCACATTGTCATTTTAAAAAATGATGCTCTATTGACTAAGCTATTCGGGCAGCCATTGTGATCAGAGGTTGATTGTGTCGGCATTGAACCTTTGGGTTTGCTAAGCCTTTTAGTTAATTTATTTCTTACAATATCATTAAACTTTTTAACAGTTTTTTGGCTCAAATTAGAGACCCAGGATGTTAACAAGGGAGGGAACTATGTAGGATATATTAGTGAGACATGAGGGGTGCATTACCTGGCTTTAGCAGGAATTTGCGAGGGGTGAGATTGGTGGTGTATAACTTGTAATGGAATTTTCCTCGGATCGAAATACCAATGGCGAGCACTCCTTACCATAAGCTCATTCCGCTGGTGCCAATTTATTATAGAAGGAATAGTTGGCATTCTACCTCTGGACCCAATGTCGAGTAAGAGACCGAATCGATTCTGTGTGGGCTCAGGTTTCTTAGAAGGGGAACGATTACTGATCCTTGGGGTATGCTTTCAGAATGCAGGGGAAAATAATTCCAACTAATGAAATTTCGAGTATTATTATTGTAAATGTCCCATTGTTAAAAAATTACATACCATTTAAGTCAATTTTAATATACTCTAAGTAGTAATAATCCCAACTGAGGCTTAAATTATAATTCTATCGTTTTCATTTTTTTATTTTTCCTATATTAACTTTTATCGAGCAAGACTAAAACAGATTACTTCAACATTTACTAGACAAACGTTCAAATCTCCCAATTAATTACAAAGGATTCATACACATGACTGTGATTAGACCTATTCGGACGTACGGAGTTGAGCTTTGGGGATCCACTAAACCATCCAATTCATCTCGTATCCAATCCTTACAATCCAAAATCCTACGAAAAATCCTCAATGCTCCTTACTCTGTCACCAATAAACTAATCCATAAAGATCTTAATGTTTCATATGTTGCTGATTTAGTCCAAACCAGATATCTATCCTTTCATAGTAAGCTCCATAAACTCTCAAATCCCCTAATTTTTCAACTTGCTCCTCACACCATTCCCGATAATCCTCCGAGGCGTCTGAAAAGAAGATGGCCTAGAGACCTTCTAGTGTAGAATTGTTATTGAAGTGCATTCTTATGAGTAGTTCTTTTCAAGTTTTGTCATGTTATTGTAATAGTTAACAACACATTTACTTGATGTATATATTATGTACAGTTGTAAATTTTAATAAATTGATATAATAATAAAAAAAAAATAAAAATAAACTTTCATCGAAACACAATTTAAACGGTAAGTTCCAGAACATCAATCTCAAAAACCGTTAATCGATACATATTTTCACTACATATTCGGTAGGTTTGTGAATTTAACAAGATTTTATAGTAATAGATTTACAAAACAAAAAATACTGTAATGATAGAAACAAACGATTAATAATTAATTTGAAACCTATCATTATACGTTAAAATTTATTCTGCTCACACTATTATCCGTTATTTTTAACTATTTAAAAAAGCATTATTGACACTATTAGAGTGAGACGAACTATTATAGTTGTAAGTTGAGTAGTTTATACGCAATCAGCTGCCATGACAACCAAAAAGGTTGGGTGAAATGGATTTTTACTGCCTCAAACACTTTTTAAACATTTTCTTTATAATTTTTTTTCAGCAATTATTTTTGTCTATATCATTATTATAGATTTATTTTTTGACTTTCACACTATGACAAGCTTATAAGGTATCGCGAAAAGTTATGCATGTTTATGGTTTTAAAATTTAGAAAATAAAATAAATGTTCTACTATGCTATCCAGAGTTCTCTCCCTTACTCTTAATGCATAAATACCAACGAGTTATTAACTTTCCTACGGCTTGTGAACACATGTTTCAATCTTTGGCATTAACAAATTAAAAAAACGCATTTCATATTGAATTTTGATTGGGGCATTTTTTTATCTCATAAGCAACCCAGTTATCTGAAGATAACTTATCAAAACCAAACTCAAAATTTTTTATGAGATCATACTTGAGACATTGACGGTTCGTTAATGAACGTGGTACCTAAATTTTTAGCTTTTTTAGTTGTTTTTTTTTATTACGATAAGGTCAGTGACGTTCGATTTGCTCTCTGAGAGATTCTTTGTGGGTTCTTAAATTTTGTGTGTGTGTGTGTGTTTTTTTTTTTTTTTTCGAATGCTCTCAGAATATCTCCATCTTGAAACGAAGACCATGAGTCGGAAGAACAAAGAATGTCTCCATGGCTGGAATTTCTCTCCCGATTTTTTTTTTAAAACCATCGTCAAACGGTGCACTCACAAAAAAAATTAAAAAATGTAATTAGCTATAACAATTCATTTATATGTTGCAACATTATGCAACTAGTAACATACATCTTTAATTTAAACTGAAATATGAATAATATTATTCTTTATTTGGACGAACTGCAATAAGTAATAGTTGCCTTCCTCATTATAGTTTGAGATTTTGTTTAATAATGTATTTTTTCCGTACCAAAACATTTTGAAAAACATTGAGATAAATTAGGAAACATTTTTTAAATAGTCCTTTTTTATTATTGCTTTTGTACTTACAATACATTATATTAAATATTTATTTATAACGTCCATTCAACTATCTTACTACATTGATATCAAATTCTCCCCTTGTTATCAACTTCAATAGAGTGATTATATTTCCGACCTATATTCTCAAGACTATCACATGGTACGCCTCAGATCTTTTATGACAAGGAAATGTCGGGTGTTAGATATTAAGGGTAGATAACTGTCTACATATTACACCCACCTGAAGATAAAATGGTTTAACAAGCACTATCTCTATAAATAGACTTGTCTTTTGGGGATATGAGTTTCCTCTACATGCTGTACGACAAAAGCCGAGAACTAACTTTAAACTAGCTAATATAGTCTTAAGACGCTTATTCTGTAAAGGTTCAATTTATATGTGTATGGAAAAATACTCCTCAGAATTAATATTAATAATGATTAAAAGGAGATTATAATGAAACATTTCCTTTATAGTTCTATATCAAAAGGTTCCGAGACAATGAAAATATAGAAGAAAGGAGAGAACTATTTTGGTTTCCATAAAAGTTAAGAAATAAACGAAAATCTTTCATTCACCTTTCTTTTCATGGTTTGAAAAAAAAATCTGTTTGAATATCTTCATGTTTATATACATGACTCAAGTTGGCGAGTCGCAATGAAAGATTTGAGACCGCTGATCCGAAGATCCAATATTCGTCATCCTTTTTATACAGAAAACCTTTCTTTTTTTTGTAGCTGATGGCTATAACTGGACCTGATAGTTCTTTAGATTACTATGTAAAATCATTCATCAGAATTTATTGACAAATGTAATCGATTAATATTCTATTTATTTTACACTTATAGTATATGTATACATTTTTAATTGAATTAATTTTTTTTTTTAGTTCATTAAAATTTTTTTAAAACGGTTAATCGTTACTTCTTGTTAATACTAGTTCATTGCTGAATACAGATTTGATATATATATATTTTACACATAACATTTATTTGCTACATATTCAGACGACTTAGCTATTTTAACAAGAAATCAAAATCCAACTCAAGCTTCACAGACTGCAATATTACTTATAGACATTAGTTACATATTACATTTTACTTACACATTACTTTTTACGTTTTTTACGTTTACTTTTTGACATGACACATGACCTCTAATTAGATTTGAGGACACACTGGTTCCACTAAAACTATACACTAGCTTGGGCTGACATTTCATCGGATTATCGACTCCAAACGTCCGGAAAAAAAATTGAAAACCCTCAATCAAAAGTAAAGTATTTTATACTCACTATGATTAATACGTTCAACGTTTAATCAGACTCAAAATATTACACTGACAAATGTTTACTAATTTTTACTATTTAGTATTAAGCATCACATATATTCGTAACAGCTTATATGATCCATATTAATGTATTCCTGAATTCTCCAGCAAAAACAAACACAATACTATGACAAATGTCCTAGTACAAAAACAATATTACATGTTGACCTTTGTATGCCAACGAAGTCATTGTTGGACAAATTTTTTTTTTTGAATGAAGTAATGCTCTTTATTTGTTTAAGACAGAGTCTTGTACAAACAATAATATTATTAATAGTATACAATAGATCATTAGCACGAGTCTAGTGCTCTTAAACAAATCCTTACATAACAATATTTTGTTTACATTTCACAAATGAATATTTATTGTTACAAAAATATATGCTCTAAATTCTGTATCTTTATAATGGATATCAACGTTTTACATAATAGATATTTACATATGCACTTATCATCTACACACAAACACACACCTTTGTCCACCCACAACAATACACAATACACCTGTGCATAAAATTAATATTAATAATTAATTACATAATTAAATAAATAAATTTATGCATACACACACACACACACACACACACACACACACACACACACACACACACACACACACACACACACACACACACACACACACACACACACACACACACACACACACACACACACACACACACACACACACACACACACACACACACACACCCATACAAACGCAACCTATAAATAAATGTAATATATAAAATAACATCAAATATAAATATAAACATACTCAAGACATATCTCCATGTTATCACTAACATAATTTAAACAACAACCTTATATTGATTCTAATAAATATCAGTTTATTCATCTTTTTTTTATTTATTTTTTTTTAATTAGTCATTGACCACATAAAGACATTAGCATCCTATATACATTTATCATGAAGAAATATACTTTATTTAATTTTTCTACACCGTCAATATTTAATATAGCTTCAATATTGTGGTTATCAGAGGACATTGTGATGTATGGCTGAAGATACTGTTGTCTATATTCCTTGAATGTTGGGCAATAGAGAAGGATGTGGTATAAGCTATTGGAGATATATTGACTGCATGATATGCAAGTTTTCCGTGATTTGAATAAAAAAGTTTTGTTTTTAGTAAATAATTTACTTTGTTCTTGGTTAGCGACTCTTAATTGACTGACACACCTCAACTTTTTTATGTGTACTTTGTATGTTAGGTACGTTTCGGGATTTAAGATATTGTAGTTGCAGAGTAATCGGTACAATGAGAAGTTGGTTGACCTGAGAACTCTTTGAATGTCCTTGAGATATAGAAGTTCTGTGCTTTTTCTAAGATGACATCTTTGTATCTGACAAGGCCGTTGGAAGGATGGGCAGAGAGCTCCTCTGTAAAGTGACTAAGCTCAGCTATCGCCTTAACTTGAGATACCCAATTATACTCCACATCAGGGTTATCACTGTCTAGTGCTTTCAGTCTATTAAAGGATAGTTTTGGCAGTCTCTCGTCAGGCATGAGTAAAAGTTTCGTCCATAGGTTGTTGGACAAAATTTAATCATGATTAATATCTGTGATTAAATTAGTTGTCAATCATTGCCAAAACTAATTTAATAACGTTTGATCCCTGTTTATTAGTTAATATATTATTGAAAGATTTCATTCCGTTTCACTCATTGTATTTTTCGTATCCCTTTAATTATGTGAATGTTATTTTAATTGTCTATTGTAGACAAAAATAGAAAAAAAAGTAAAAAAAAAAATACAGTAACACTAATAATAGAACAAAGGGAAGACAGGATTGAGATAAGGGTATGGTTAATACCAATGCTGTAGTACTGGACTAGATATTGATGATCATCTGGTATAATAACGACTTTAGTGCCATAATTGGAACTAAATACAAGAACGTCAGATGACTTACCTTTTCAGACGATTTGGTGCTTTTAGCTGACGAAAAAAGAGGCTGCGACACTAATTAGTGAATTAAAAGAAATAACTAAGGAGGAAGGACATAATAACATAATTCCACATGAAAGAAATGATGACAACTAAGAACAATTATTCAAAGAAAACAGTAAAGATTAAATGCGAGTATAGTAACGGATATAAAACGGATCGAATAGACTTACAATGGAAAACAAGATCTTTAAATTAGAACAACTAAATTTCCTCACAAAATACTTTTAAAATAAAAAAAATTGCCCACTATCACGAAAATAAGGCACTGCAATGCTGTGATGAGGCATTGATTTTATATGACACGGAAACAGCAAATCTTTCTAGCCTGGATAAGCTTCTGAAGATAGAAAGACGAATATTAAGAAGAATTTATGGCACAAGAATATCACAAGGGAGCTAAAAACTGGGATCGAAAACTGAAATATACTAAAGGACAGATAAACAGTAATGAGGAAAAGGCGACTGAGCTTCTATCGGAGCTTAGTTAGGACGGATCCAAAAATATTGAAGAAACAGATTTTCGATAAGATATTCAACCTGAAAAGCCAGAGTGGTTATGGTAAGCAGATGAAGGAAGAACTGAAAACACTTGGAATCACTGACGAGAACTGCCTGGACAGAGAGAGAGATTCGGGAATCGTCACTAAAACATCAGAGTTCTTGTTAAAGAGAGAACATGGCAATGGTGTGGGCAATTTCCGGAAGAGGAAAGCCTGCAGCAGTTAGAGTGAATGAGGGATCATTGGAGGAGAAGGTCATAAGAATTTGAATATATTTGAGTAGTTCTTTTTTGGCCGGTTTACAAAAAAAATAAAAAATAAAAATAATAAATCAATATTTTCATCACTTTGAAAATAGTATGGTATGACCCTGCATAGAGGATAGTATTCCACTTCTCTAATCATTTCTTTATAATGTACTATAATGAACTTATCGGATATATCCAAATTTGTTTATTTATTTTTATTTTTTAGTATGTTTAGGTTATGAGGAAATAATTTATAAAGATATCGATACAACGTGATTGATGAAAACTATAATTATATGACAGATATTATACTTATTATGAAATCCATAACCATTATATGCTATATACTTATCATAGTGACAAATTTACACGATATCCTATAAAGTTCATATTATTTTTGGATATGCATGCAATTTTAGCTGATATTTTATTACCTTTTAATTTAAAAAACATGAACATATATGATATCTCGAATGTTTCATTTTATTAACTTATCGAAAGCTATATTAAATTTAAAGTTTAATTAGCCATCCTTCCCCTTATGAAAATTAACAAATATTGAATCAAACAAGCGTAAATTAAATCAAATATTTTTAAGAATGACACCCACGCACAGAACTACCCCCGCATCAACAGGCGGAAAAAATATCATTAAAATTTCTCTGTAAATCTTCAACAAGCTCGTTCGACTCATTTGAGTTTCGTTGTTGATTGATCCGTATTTAATAACAAATTGAAGCAGATATATAAAAGCATAAATTCAAACAAAGCAAAATGGAATAATAATTCCTTTGAGCTCCCAGAACCGATTTTCTACTTTCCTGTCCAGTTTACGTCATGGAGTATTTGTGAAGAATTTCCTGTCTCTTCATTCACGGAAAAAAAATATTACAATGTTGAATATGCATAAAAACATATACCATGAATTAGAGTTTTTTCTTTTTATTGAAAAAGAGTTTTATATATTATTGAAAAATAAATTAAATAAAAACAAGCAGGACTAAAACAAAATTACAAATAAATTTCAAATTTACGAAATTTTCAATTCATAAGGCTTACATTCGCCTTTATCGTTCGGACGTGTTGCATACAATAGGTTTTATCTAATTTAAAATTAATATTGAGCGGACTTCCTCTATCTAATTCAAAACTGTAAGAAATCGTAATAATTAAGGATCTTATACTTTTGTTTTTTGAAATTAAAGTTTGATTTATTTTTTATTATTTTTTTTTTATAACCTGTCTTCATCGACAATCAACCCATACCACAAACATACGAAATTCATTACTTAGGACTTACATTTGATAGAAGAATGACCTGGGGCCCACACGTAAAACAAAAACGTCTCAGTCTAACCAAGAGATTAAAACTTCTGTATCCAATGCTTCATAAACGGTCGACATTAAAACTCCGACAACGACTGAATACATACACTTACTTACTTAAACCCATATGGACATACGCCACACAAATATACGGGACTGCAAAAAATACCTTAAAAAAAATACAAATATTTCACTCAAAATTACTCAGACTAATCACGAAATCACCTTGGTACGTTTCAAACCACACACTTCACACTGATTTAGAAATACCCACAGTAAAGGAACATATAATGACCTTTATAGAAGATTTCATGACAGACTTCATGGACATAACAACATACTCATTAATGATATGGCCACGACTGACATACCTGGAAATACTCTCAGAAGGCTTAAAAGAAGGTGGATGAGAGATTTGCTCAAATAAATCTCTTTAATCCATGCCAGGAGGAGGTACTATTGAGTACTATTCTCCCACACCTATACAAGGCCTGTAGTATTCAATTTCATCACATTCACTGATTGTTCCCCTAATAACAGGTGTGAATTAAAATCAGAAATGGGAAAAAAAAAATTAATTTTTTTTTTAATAATGCTAAAATTTTTCAATTTTGCTGGCAAAAAAATATGGAGACATAAACACCTAAAGAAAAATATAATTTTTAACAAGAAAACGAAAAAGAAAACTACAAATTGTATGTTTTTTTTTTTTGCATGCAAATAATATAGGATTTATTTAATTTTTTAAAGAAATTGTTATTTACAGTATGCTCTAAAGCGATCAGAGTGTAAATTAGCATTACATCGCTCACACATTTTTAACTATTGCAATTAACATTTAATTCTTACTACTCATTAGCGTTGAAAAATAACGAATTATTCTATTATTTTTCAATGGATTGAAAAAAAAAAAACCACAAAATTTATTAAATAATCATTTTTAACTATCACAACATTTGAATTATAAGCTAATACAACGGCATTGAAAAATATTTAAAGTTATATAAAAAAAATTAAGTAATGTTGCATAGACGCAACAGTGGACATAAATGGATTAGCTTTACACAATTTTAATGTTGTTATTATTATTACAAGCATAAATATTTTATTTATTAAATATTCATTATAGAAAATATCTCCTTTAATGATAAATGTATATTTGTGCCATCCCCTTACTATTTACTTATTTTTTGAACCTAATACAGTTCACTTTTTTATATAATAAATTTGCCTCAGTCGGCAATAGCGTCTACGCTCTCAAAACATCAAGTTCTAGATGTAGAAGGCAATATTTTTAAAAGGTAAAAAAAAAAAAAAAAAAAAAAAAAAAAAAAAAAAAAAAAAAAAAAAAAAAAAAAAAAAAAAAAAAAAAAAAAAGATTGCATTTTCTACGGGATATATACTCGTCAATAGCCCACACTATTTTTTTTTTTAATTCTTATTTTGTGGAAAGTGCTCTCGTACGGCCGCGCCTTGTGCAACCCATTTAGAACTAATTGGGTTTTAGCCTGGATTAATTTTGTTTCAGTTAACTTCATTAGTTAAGAATTAAATACTAATTCTCCTTTTAGTTCCATCATGTTTGTAGGTAAAACATGATGGTTCTCCATATTTGAAGTTATTTTTCCCAACATAGAATAACAACTTTAATCTGTTGTATTAATATTTTAAAACCTTATATCAAAAAAACCGATTTAAAAAAAAAGTTTAAATGTTATTTTTATATAACAGACTCCAACCCAGATTTGAGAATTACCACACTCACACAGTTTATAAATATATTATCAAAATAATCACTGTTAGAATCTATAAAAGAGACTTTGCTATTATTTCCATTCACTTTATGTAATTTTAGATAATGAATTTTTTTTTTATTAATATTTTTTTTTTTAGAGAATCTACTTTTTTATTATATAAGATAAATATTTGAAATCGTTATAATAAAATTATTAGACATAAGTCACCAGTAGAATTACATACCAACATCACCAACGCGAGAATGTTAATGAATATAAAATCAGATATAAATATTATTCGCACATTATTACCGACCTTTGATTTAGTTTAAGAGCGATATAAGAATAAAAGTCCTAAATGAAATGTAAGCAAAGGATTAAATATTTTTTTCCAGGTCATATAAACAATCAGGATTTAATTCATCTTTAGATTTGTTTGAATATTTTTGTGTTTACTGAAACTAAAATTATTTTCCTATGACCCTATAATTCTTATTGAAATAAAATACAATATAAAAAATGTATTTGTCAATAAAATTTGTGCTTTCCTAAAAAAAAATATATTTTTTACACGCTAGATTAAAATTTTGAAATGGGATCTTTAGTATATCAAAATTGCTAGAGTAAAGCATTTTTTCCAAGTGCATTACCACAAATAAGACATGTCCTATAAATATAACATGATTGAACAAAAACACATTGATTCTCAACGATCGATTACTTAATGCAGTAGACGATGTAAAACGTCGTAGAAGTGAGACCCGCTTTAGTAATCTCTTAGGCTATAAAACACGATAATCATGCTATAGAAGATAGTACTATTTTCGTTCGTCACGTTATAACAGTGTGATCACGACAAGCAATTTCAAAATTATGTGTACTTTTTATAATTTTTGTATAAATAAAGGCGAAAATATTTCTTAACAAATCACAAAATATTAAATTGTTCTATTATCTTTCATTTTTTTTTGACGACGCAACTTATTAATAATATAACTATATTATAAAATCAAAAAGTATTTTTCTGCAACCTTATCTATTAAAACTTTGTTGTAGTATTTAATATTATAATACCTAGTTTCACTTCATTGGATAGTTTTAATATTAGTAATTACAAACTCTTTACTATGAGTCGTTTATTTGCATTCTCCACTTTTTGTTATTCTCAAACTTTTCAAATACAAAACTTTCCTAAAAACATCAACTTGTGATGGTGAGAGCATATTATTTTAATTATATAAGTTCAGTTTCAATTATTTGATTTCAAAATCTTCTAAACTATTTCAAATATTTAAAGTTATATCTCAAACTAAACTCATTGTAATGATCTAAATAAACCTTTTGTCTTCAACTTTATACCGTTTAAATTTTTTATTCAATCAAAACCCTAAAACGATTATTTTTGAAATCATCTAGCAGTGTCCAGAGATAAACACATTAATCATATCCTACCAGACTTTAGTAGTTTGAAAATAAATTCCAATATCGTTAGTGAATTCGAAAATAATTTATTAAGATGAGTTAATTCTTTCATTTACTTGAAAATAAATATATTTTGTATTACTGCCAATTATATATACATATATTATATGACAAGTTTCCATAATTGGTTATTAGTGCCCCTTCATTTTGTATGACACCATGCCTGTATAACTGTAAGACATTGCGGGTATGGTAGCTCTATTCAAAGATAATATCCAGGTGTCTTATATGTACATTAATGGTAGTGTCTCGTATTTGGTATAAATTATTAAATATATATATATATATATATATATATATATATATATATATATATATATATATATATATATATATATATATATTAAAATATATTTATTTCGATTGTCCTTAAAAACTCTGACATTTATAATATATTCCTTCAGTCTTTTTTTTTGACATGGATATGTCTTTTGGCTGGGGGTCTATGGTTTTTTGCTTAACGTTTTCTTTTTTCACACACAAAAATGTAACATTTTAATATGCTCGAGATCTGTTAGTGCTGCTCGGATCCAAAATTTAACTATAGCTATCTTGTCTGAAATTTAATGGAAAATATAAATAGTTCGTCACTAGGACCGTTAAGGAGCAATGTTGGTTTGAATGAAAAAAAAGTCAAGTTTTGCCTACAGTTTTGAGACAATCTCCAGTTCTTTTGGCGTTGCTGGGTTGGAAAATTTGACAACAATTTCCTAGTTAAAAATTAAAAGAAGAATATTTTTGTTGTATAACACTCGTCACTAGGACCTACCGTTATTAACTATATAGGATTGAATGAAAAAAGTCGAATTTTAAACCGCTGGTTTCTCTCGACATTGTTTATTTCGAAAAATCATTGATTACCAATTTAATTTTATTATCAATTTAAGTTCGATCTTTTTAATTATAAAACGTAAATAAGAAATAGAAAATAGATTATAGATAGACATATCCATGATCTATCGTTTTACCTAGTTATGGAGAAATTGAATTTTTCCCTTAGTGTACACGGTTTGACTAGACTATTGAGGATAAAAAGAAAACAAAAAAAAAACAGTCTTAATATTTAATAAAAAAAATAAAAATAATACAGTTTTTTGAAAAAATAAATGATGATTAAAAAAAAAAAAAAAAAAAAAAAAAAAATTTTTCTTAGTTATCTAAGTTATGTTTAATGAGTATTTTTAAAAAAGTCACATTTCCTAAAATCGAAAAACAGCAGGCTGTTGCATAAGTCCTTGTTCTTGATCACAACTCTTGATTCCAAAACTCATAGTTAATCATATAAGAATGTTTTTTTATTTATTTATTTATTTATTTTACAAGCATCTACCCTAGAGGGTCATTAGCAACAACAAATATATGTGTTAATTCAGTTAATTCAAACATTATTGGTATTAAGAGTAAGCATAATTATACAAAGTTATAAACATTGGATATTTTCAAAAATTTAAATAAACTTTGCACAGACGTTTCACTGTCACCAAGAGCGATGTCCATCCGGTTGGCCATTCCGCAATCTTTCCTTATATCCTTGTATTCCTCGCAGTCCATTAAGATGTGCTCCACGGTCATGGGTACATTGCAGATCCTGCAGGTCGGTGGATAGAGTCCCTTTAGAAGATACGTGTGCGTTATGGCTGTGTGTCCCATTCGTATCCTTGCCAAGACAGCTTCTTCGCGGCGATTTCTCCTTTCTGATGTTCTCCATACGTCAGGACTACTTTTAATTTTGCCTAATTTTTCAGCTGTTTTGTTCCACTCTGTAATCCATGATTCATATTCTTCTTTTTTTTATATGAATACGCCAATCCGATGCAGTCGTTTTATTGATGTATATGACGTCTGAATTGGGTTTCAATCTTGCAGCATTTGCAGCTTGGTCTGCTTCTTCGTTTCTTCCGATGCCCAGATGAGAAGGAACCCAAAGAAATCTTACCACTTTGCCTGAACGTAGACATTCCTTCTCAAGAAGTTGGATTTTCATCACCAAAACGTCTTTTGAGTTTCTGTTTTCCAGTGATTTCAGTGAGCTTAATGAATCGGATACAATCAGATGATATTTGCATTGACTATTCATTATGAATGTCAACGATTTCCAGATTGAATAGAGCTCACCGGTGTATGCACTATTCGATTCTGGTAGAAGAAATTTGTAACAAACAGAGCCCATAATAATGGCACATCCAACTTCAGAGCTGGATTTTGAAGCATCGGTAAACCAAAAACAGTAGTTGAAGTACACTTCTTTTCGTTCATTAAACATTTTTTGGTAAATGTGATGAGGAGTCGTGGGTTTTGAAAAAAATGATAGACTGTAATCAATCGTACTTTCTGTTCGTATCCAGTTAGGTATTGGATTGCCTGGGAATTTAAAATATTTAGGGAAAGATAATTGTAAATCATTTGCCCATATTTTGCATCTACAATGGAAACATTTGCAGGATCGTCTATGCTCTTCATTCAAAATCGTATGTGTTGTAGGATCGTAAGCGAGGAGGTGTTTTTTTGACATAATTTGGCCGAAGTATGCTAAACTCAAATATTTTCTCCTTAATTCTAAAGATGGCTCACCACTCTCTATGTACAAACTTTGGGCAGGTGTGGTTCTGAATGCACCAATACAAAGACGAAGTCCCTGATTATGAATAGTATCTAGTGATTTCAGTGTTGAAACACTAGCAGAACTGTAGGCAACAGCTCCATAATCAATGATAGGCCTGATCAGAGTACGGTACATCATTAATAAAGTTCGTCGATCTGATCCCCACTGAGTGCTGGACAGAACTTTTAATAAATTTAGCCCTTTCTGGCATTTTGCTTTTATTTGACGAATATGTTCAGACCATGTTAGCTTTTTATCGAAGTAGATTCCTAGGAATTTGAAAACTTCTTCAAACATAATAGGTTGTTGAAACAAACTTAATGACGGGTGCGTTTGGCATTTTCTCCTTTTACAAAAATGGATGGCCACCGTTTTGGAACTTGAAAAGTTGAAACCAGTATTTTTAGACCATGATTCGAGATTCCCTAGAGTTGTTCTTAATTTCCACTCGATATATTCTATTGACTTGCTTCTTATATAAATAGCAAAGTCGTCAGCAAACAAAGAACAATTTACTTCTGCTGGCGTTGTATTTACAATGCTATTTATGGCTATTAAAAATAATGTTACGCTTAGCGGAGATCCTTGGGGCGTTCCATTTTCCTGATGGAATGATTGAGAAAGGTTAGATCCAACCTTAACTTGAAACGACCTATCTTTAAGAAAATAGCTGCCCTGAGAGACCGAGTTTGGATAGTGTACTGACAACATTATAGCGCCACATCATGTCATATGCTTTTGTGATATCTATGAAGACAGCTACCAGGTGTTCTTTGTTTGAAAAAGCCCTTTGAATTTCGTTTTCAAGCTTCGTAATTTGGTCGATAGCAGAGCGGTGTTTTCTGAATCCACACTGGGAAGTTGAAATGAATTTTTTTGAGTCCAAGAAATAGATTAGTCTATTATTAACCATCTTTTCGAGAAGTTTAGAAACACAAGAAAGTAGTGAAATAGGCCTATAGTTATCGATGTTTATATCTTTTGTAGTTTTCCTGATTGGAATAACGATGGCCTTCCTCCAGGCTTCGGGAAACATCCCTGTCGTCCAGATTTCATTATAAATTGAAAGGAGAAATGAATGTGCAATTGACGGTAGTTTCTTCAAAAAAAATATATGGGATCTGATCGGGGCCTGCAGTAGATTTATCTTTGCATGTGTTTAAGATAAAATTCATTTCAGCTAGAGTAAATGGCTGATTAAAAATTTCTGAGCCATGTGTATGAAATTCAATCGAGCTTTTTTCTTGTTCACATTTATGCTGCAGAAAATCGATGTTATAATTATCAGTTTTCGACATAGTAGAAAAGTGATTTCCAAAATGCTCAACTATTTTACCAGGGTCAGTTATGATTTGATTATCTACTGAAACCGAAGAAACAAAGTCAAGTTTTTTGGATCCTTGGATGGCATTAACTTTTTTCCATACTTCTGTTATGGTAGTATTATTGTTGATAGAATTGACGTAAGTCATCCATGAATTTTTTTTGCTGGCCCTCAATATCTTGTTAGCAATTGATCTCATTTTTTTAAATTCAATTAAATCTTCCAGCGATCTTGTTTTTTTGTATCGGTTCAGTGTTTTTTTTTTTATTCATAATTGCGATCCGGCAGTCTTCATTCCACCAAGGAACTAGACGTCTGTCATTATAAAATTACTTTGTGTGGAATATTCATTTTTGCTGACTCTATGACACTTTGGTTAAAGAAAGTAATTTTGTTCTCCAAATTGACATATGATTCTTTTTTCATTACCATTTCTGATTCTATCAACAATGAAAACTTTTCCCAATTCGCTCTTTTAATTGACCATCTCGGAACTCTATGTAATGTAGCATTTGAAATATCATAAAATTTAACAGTCACAGGAAAATGATCACTTCCATACAAGGTGTCCTTTACGCTCCACTGAACTTTATGTAAAAGTTTAACGTCTATGAATGATAAGTCGATTGCGGAAAAGGATCCATTGGCACAAAAATGAGTAGGGGAACCGTCATTAAGTAGAATTAAAAAACTATTGAGATCTAAAAATTTCTCTATTTCTCTTCCTCTATTCTTGTAGTCTGATAAAGTTGAACCCCACAATTTATTGTGACCATTCATATCTCCGACCATGATTAGAGGTCTTGGGAGTTGGTCAACTAAAGTTTGGAGATCATTGGCAGTGAAGTCTCGGTTTGGAGGTATATAGATATTGCAGACTGTGATAGGTTCAGGTTTGTATAATTTTATAGCAACAACTTCTAAGGATGAGTCAATATTAATCCGTTCAGAATATACTTCTTTTTTTACCATAATCGCTACTCCTCCCCAGGCAGATCTGCAATCATTTCTGTCTTTTCGGTAGATGTTAAATTTTTTTAAATTAACAGCTTGTGATTTTAAAAAATGTGTCTCTTGTAAACAGCAGCATATGGGATTTTCTTCAGCCAAAAGTAATTTGAAGTGCTCGTAATGTTTGTAAAATCCGTTACAATTCCACTGTAATATGATTGGGTTTTTTGTTGTAGTCATTTTATTAAAGTAATGAAAAGTTGTTAGTCAGTTCCTAGTTGTCGGTGCTGTCGTCTGTATTTAATGTATTTTCTGTAGAGTCCCACTTTCTTTTTAATATCTTGGATATCCTTAATTTGGATCGTCTGTCAGTTGTGTGTTTCTTTGCTTCGGCAAGCATGTCTTTTAAGCCCTCTTTGTTGTTCGTGAACTCGTGAACTAGTTCGCTGAAGTTTTTAGTTTCAGACGACATTTGAATGAATTTCACCATTTCATCAAAAGAAATGGGATATTTATGTAAATTATCTTCTATTAACTGTCTAGCATTTTCGAAGTTGGTTTCAGTATTGATATTGGTCTTTTTCAGTTTTTTTGACTTATTCCGAGAAGGTTGAGGTGCTGGTATTGGTGGGAAATCTTGTAAATTAATGGTATTTTCAAACTCATCCGGAGAATCTAGAGATAAACTTAATTCTATATTGGATAAAGTAGAAGCAGGAGGACTTGAGTAACATCGTTTAGTGCCAGAAACCGCCACGGGTAACGCTGCTAAATTATTGCTCGAATTAACAGCTGATTCGGCACCGGAACTATCTACAGTGATATTGTTTGACTCATCACCATGGCTACGTGATACTTGGTTTAAAGGCTCTATTCCGTTACTGTCTTCTAGTGACTCTATTTTCAAAGGGTCTCCATGACAACCTCCTATGGTCGTTGGAGCCTTATTAACCATATGATTTGGTGTGTCTAATATTGAAGAATTTGTTATTGTTTCACAATTATTTTTAACATCTTGATCAAAATGTATTAATAGGTTTTCTTTCCCGTTAGATGCCTCCTGAATATTGTTATCATTATTGCACTCAGGGCAATCTGTAGATATATGACCCGGTTGTTTACAAATAAAACAAGTGACAATGTCTTCACTGAAAAAAATTCGATATGATACATTGTCATGTTTTATAAGTAAAGACGTTGGAAGTTTATTCAAATCTTCGGGTGGAATATACACTTGCCGTCTAAAACTTAGAACGTGCGCCAGCCTTGGGTCTTGGTAACCAGCTCTTAGAAAATGCATGGGAGAGACTAATTTAATACCTAGGCTTCTGAGTTCATTTTCTATTGCTTCGTGTGGAATTGAAGGGCAAGCATTAGAAATTATTATACGTTTGGCTGGGTTAATTAGACGTTTTATAATTATTTGTTTGTTGTCGATGGTTATCGATTGATGTTTTTTTAGGAGGTTATCGATTGCTTCCTTATTGCTAAAATGGATACAAAATCTTGAATTAGATATTCTAGAGGTGTATCTTATGAATTTTGGGTCTATTAATTCTGCGATTTTGAGAACATATTCTTTTTGTTTTATGCCTGGTAATGTATGTAAAATGATAGCATTTTCTCGTTTTGAAAAACGGTCTGAAGCGGTGGCTTTAGCATATGTGGTTTCAGTTGCGTTGAGGTTAGACTGGGTTTTCGAGTAATTACTGCTTTGGATTAGTTCCATTTCTTTCTGTTTTTGATTTGTTGGTTTCAAAACATTCTGAGACATTTTTGAGGTATTAAGAACTGTTGCCATATTGTTCCAGAGCCAAAGGTCTGTACGCCTGTAAAAGGCGTTAAATAAATTGACTGACTATATATATCACTTTTTTTTTAATAATGGTACACGCGCACTAATATTGTTCAATGTGCACAAAATAAAGTCAATAAATGCATAAATAGCACTCGAAATATATAAATCTTTGGGACTGACCTGAAGCGTGTCTTCTTCACATGGAGCCCAAACAGCTGATCCAATGTTTTTTTATTTCTAGTATTTAAGTCAATGTTTACTTTGACTAATAAGTTGATTCCTTATTACTTGAGTTGGCTTTATGGAGTTATTTACATTTTTAAAATGTCAAATCAAGAAGAAAATCTTGATGCATTTCTCTTTGAGGACATTACTATAAAAAGTTTTGAAAACATTTTGTATGTTTTAGAACTGAAGATGAATATTTAGCATTCGAAACTAAGTTTACAATAAAATAATTCCAATAGGAGTGGCAATTAATTCATTAATCCTAATTGTTAGACATTAAGATTATAGTTTGTTTGGATTAAACCTTTTCTTGGGGGAGGGTCTTTGATAATTACAAGGATATAAAACATAGATATGCAATTTGATTTATCCTAAAAAAAAAAAAAAAAAAAAAAAAAATAAAAAAAAATAGAGTGTTGATGGTATCAATTCCTTTACAAGCTGAATATAGGTGAGTGGGAATTAAGGGAATAGAATTCGAAAAGTATTACTCAAGATAGAGGGGAAAACAAGAGGAGATCGAATACCTAACACCACCATCAGACCAAACCTCAACGTTAAACCTGCCAACGAATTAGTAGAGGAAAACCCGTTGAGATGGCTTGGACACCTTCTACGAATGTATCAGAACAGAGTTGCCAATAAAGTCCTTTAGACTTTAACTAAATTACCCTATAGGTAAAAGTAGAAGGAAAGCGAGGAAGAGGCCGTCCTAGAACTAAATGGGAAAACGAAGTTAAAAAAGACTTCCGAATAAGAGGACTTAAATATAAATCCAGAAAACAGCTTGTAAACGACCGATTGAGCTGGAGAAGGCTCTATAGACTTCCTCCTCACACTGCTTAAGCGGTTCAATGAGGAATGACTATGATGATGAAGTATTACTCCAGAATTTTGAACATAATTTTAAATAAAGCTATACTTATGCACAGGTACTTTTACAACAGCCATCTAGAGGAAGTGTGTCTGTATTTCTTTGTTCAGGAATAAAAGAAACGTTTCATTTTAGCTTCCTCGCTTAATACTAGAAGAGATACTGTTATTTCCACAATGGAATTATTTTCAAATTCCATTTGGATTTCCGTAAATTATTGTTGATATCTCCATAAATCTAAAAACTTTTTAAGTTTCTAATCTCAATGAATGAATACGTTAGAACTATTGATTATATCTGATACTTTTTTTTTCTTTTTAAGATTCTTCTTTACCTGGGTAAGACTACTGACTGCTAAGTTTTTTCGCCTCCCTAAATGAAACGAGCTGTCGATGGAGGGAACTCTTTTATTAATTGGGCTATACGTCATTGGCTAGGATTCTCAAGGGACCCCACCCCCCCGAGTTTGAACCCATTTATTAGTTGACGGCTCATCAATCACCTTCCATTTTTACTGTTCTAACCATTCAATCTTCCCTCCTCGGTGTTGCAAAAATTGCATTACGGAATAATTCTTCTTGGGATTTACTCAAAATCAGCATACATTTTAAATCTCTATCATATCTTTCGATATAGTTCATGACATATTGTCTCCTTAAAAAAAAAAAAAAATTAAATAAATTATCTGTGAAAGTTATTAAGCACGGATTTTTCATTTTTATCACACATAACTCTTTCAATTATTTCGTTGAATATTCTGATCAATCAGACAACATCAAAATACTAAATGGATTTTAAATTTTAAAATTAGTTTACAACCATCAGTGTCAATAATTAAATGTAATAAAGTGTTCTAGCAGGACATAAGTGACGAAACTGTGTACTTTCTTACGGAGGAGCCATTAATTTCCTGTTTGAACGTGGATGATCCAATAATATTTACTTAAAATTATCTTATTTTTGTCTTATACATCTAATAGACATGGCCGGCTGCTCATCTTATATTATTTGCATAAATATTTTAAGTTCTGAGATGGTATAGTGATTGAAAATTGTGAAGTTATATTATATAATCTCTTCAATTTTTACTGGAAACAATTGTAAAACATAGTGTTCTAAAAGGAAAAAAAAGTTTTTTACAAGGCTTTTAAAATGTCACTAAACGACAAAAAAAAAAAAAAAAAAAAAAAAAAAAAAAAAAAAAAAAAAAAAAAAAAAAAAAAAAAAATCAATTTAAGTTAGTATGCACAGCTGACATCCCGACAAATCCTAGCACCATCCTCACCACGTATGCTGATGACACTTGTTTGTTATCAGTAAATAATGATTACTTCATTGCTTCTCAGAAACTCTTATCCCATATCGTAAACCTTAGAAAATGGTGTCAAAAATGGAGAATCAAAATAAATCCCATCAAATAACCTTTACTCTGCGTCATAAACCTACGACTTCCTGTCCTACAGTATCCTTTAATGATGTTCCACTAATCCCTGTTGAACAGATCCGCTACTAAGGACACCATCTGGAGAAACGTCTTACTTGGAATCCACATACAAGAATAAAACGACAAGAAACTGCCCGTCGTTTTCAAATACTTCAACATTTACTTGACAGAATTCAAACCTTTCACTTAATTACAAAAGACTCATTTACATAACAGTAATTAGACCGATTTGGAAATACGGAGTTGAGCTTTGGGGCTCCACTAAGCCATTCAATTCATCTCGTATCCAATCCTTAAAATCCAAAATCCTTCGAAAAATCCTAAATGCTCCTTACTTCATCACAAACAAACTTATCCACAAAGATTTTAATATAACTTACGTTTCTGACATAGCTCATACCAGATATCTATCCTTTCATAGCAAAATCCACAACTATTCAAATCCATTAGTATCACAACTTGCTTCTAACTCCATTCCAGATAATCCTCCGAGGCGCCTGAAAAAGAAAATGGCCCGAAACCTTCTAATATAGTACTTCATTATATAGAACCTTTATAAGTGCTACCAATGGGTAGTTGCTTTAAAAACAAGTGACGTGTCATTTTTATTATTATCATCATATCTCCTTGGTGTATTATATTTTTATAATGTATATACAGTGGTAAAATTCAATAAATAACTAAAAAAAAGTTACTCTACGCATTTGAATAACAAGAAACTGTTCATCGTTTCTGACTACTCCAACATCAACTAGACAGGCGTTTAAATATCCCAATATATTACAAAAAAAAATTTACATGACACGAATTAGGCCATTTTGGACTTACGGAGTTGAGCTTTGGGGTTCCACCAAATCTTGCAACTCATCTCAATCCTATACAATCCAATATCCTTTGTAAAATCAGCAATGCTGCTTATTATGTCACAAACTTACCCATAAAAATCTTAATGAACCATATGTTGCTGATTTGGCCTAAACCAGATACCTATCCTTTTATATCAAACTCCATATAAAATCGAATGCACTTGTCTTCTAACTTGCCTCAGGATTCATTCCCGATAATCCTCCGGACATCTGTAAAGATGCCTAAGACACGTAATGTGTTAAATAAACCTTCACTATGTGCTACTAGTGAGCAATTCTTTACATGTTATAGACATTTCATTGTAATATTTTCCTCATATGTACTTGAAATGTACACAGTTGTAAATATCAATAAATTATTTTTTAAAAACACTGATAGTATCAGTGATGACGATAGTCGAATCATTGACCTCTCAGTCAGCAACAGGTCAGTGTTATGGACGCTCCAAATAGTGAGGAAACAGCGAGCGACAGCAACAGTTGGCATTTCTTAACAAGTCGAAAAGGACTGTTTTAAAATGAAACAAAATGAAGAAATACAAAGAGAAGGTGATATTTGTCACATAACAGTTTTCAACCCTTGTCACCAAATAAAAATGAAAACGAATATCTAGAAGCCAAGTATTCACCTTTTAATTTCGTTCATATAAACGGGGCTGAAAATTACAAAGTCCTGATATCATTTCTTTGTAATATATTTAATCCTAATACTTCCAATTAAGAAATACTGTTAGAGGTGTAACAGTCCTCAAACATATGATGTATATTGAAAATTAGTCACGGCTTTTTAAAGTGACGGAGCTGATTCCCAAATCTAATAACCAAGCCTATACAACTCGCTAAATAAGAGCTTTCTTTATAAGTTAGGTTATGATGAGGAGGACATCACTAATGCGATTTCCAGATTTTAAAAACCTCTCCTGATGGTTTTTTGTTTACTTGACGAAATAATTTTACAATACAACATACAAGTATTAAACAACTGGTACAAAGAAAGGTCAGATTGAACCTCAAGAAATCTCATCACGTGAACTTTTCACTTCAAAGAGGGGTGTGCCACCCCCCTCGTCTTCATTTAAAACGAACATACTCCGCAATCTGAGGAAGTATTACATTACTTTACGTTACCTTGGTCTATTTTTTGGCCGAAAGACGACAAGGGGCCCGCTAATCTCTAATCTAGTCAATGTCTAAGGTTACGCTCAAAACCCAATACCTACACTTAACTAATATAACCCTTTTGGAAATATGGCTCACAGATATACAAAACTGCCAAAACGAAGCATTTACAGAGATCACTATTTCCATGTTTGTCATTTTATATGTTTTTAACTTGTGAATAAAGATTATCAGCGTTAGCGTTAGCGTAAAAATCAGTTCTAGCGCTTTCACTCTACATCCACTGACTCAAAACTAGTGAAGTGGCGAGAAAGATCAAGGGTATTCTTAGATACTCCGTCTCGCCCTTCGCTTGGTGGGGAAATTTTTTTTTTAGAAAATCTTAAACTTGTATGGTAATATTGTTAATTAGTATGGTTGTGTTTAAAATTATTTTATTTGATATGTATCTAATGTAATGATTTAATTGTTTATATCAATATATTTTCCCACGTTTTTTTTTTAGTATTTTGTATAATTACCTTTAATACATAATTAATTAGTAAATAAGATATAAATGAGCCCTTCAAACCACAATTAATTGGGCGATCTTATCTTGTTTTGGTCGAAACAACAACTTTTAATTTGTCAAATAAATGAAAGTATCTCTAGTACAGATGTAAGTAGATAAGTTATTTTATCGTTATTTGTTGTGTAGTAACACTTACAATTAGTAAATCTTATTGCTTAAATATTAATTAACATTAAAGTAAAATATAACAATGTTTGGCTTTAAAGGTAGTTTTGTAAAACTGCTTCACAAGATTCGCTTACTATTACCAACCATCCCTACCAGTTTACGCTATATTATTAGACAAAGTAACCACTTTATTCTAGTTAGGAGAAATAAAAATTTATTCTAAGTAATATGCAGTAAATTTTAATTTAATTGGATCATTTAAATTAATTTATAATATTGCTTATAGAATTCCGATTACAGCATCTTTTGACAAATACCAATTGATTCTTTATAAAAAAAAAATAATAATAATAAATTAATAAAAATAAAAAAAATAAAATTAGAAAATGAATTTGGGAACTTTGCTATATGATAAAACATTATAAAAAATAAATGTAATTAATAAATGAAGTGTAGACTCTTTCGTTCTGATTTTTCACAATCTGAGGGGACTTGAAAAAATCGTAGCACTTAGATCTTCCCACGACACTGGTTTGCAAGCAAGTTGTAGAAGATTGAAAGTATAGCTACAATCCAAAACAAAAGAAATCAGCTGACTATTGCAGGACTCCATTTTCAAATTTTACAATCTCAAAACCGCTGCTATTTTAACCAGGAAGGGATTTTTTTTACCTTCACCACGTCCTTGCTGTTTCGGCAACTCGTGGATTTTCAGTCCAAGAGGGTAAAAATTTGGCTTTGATTTGATACAAATTAATCACTCCCTGCCACTGATCAGTTTCGAAAAAATAATCATGTTGATCAGATTAGGAGAGCAATGCAGTTGGAACAAAGTGCGTAAAAAAAAAAAATATCAATAAAGACCTTAATATTGCATGTGCAACTAATTTTGCATACACCACATATCTTATCTTTCATTGTAAACCCTTCAACTATTCGAATCAAATAATCTCCTAAATTCCCATTTTATTTCAGAAGCCTCTCCGAGGTGTCTGATAAGAATATGGTCTCGGGACCTTGTCATGTAAAACTTTTATTAAAGTGCTTCTAGTAGGTAGTTTCAGGCGATTGATATAATATTATGAACTTTATTTACCAGATTTTTTTTTTTATGTAGTTCTAAATTTTAATATAATTGCATATAATATTGCTGTTTAGACAGTATCTTTATAGAAATATACTCTAGGTGTCTACTTTGACCACCAAAAAAATTAATAGAATAAAAGAAATGGAAATGTGACCAAAACCATAAAAAAAGTGAAGAAATTAAATATCCTAACAGGGTTAGTAATTAATATTTCAGATATCAAGATTTTTCGTGAGACTTAAACGGCTGGAAACTGCTCTTTATTTTCGAATGCTCAAACATTTACAAAACAAGCGTTCAAAGCTCACAATTAATTAAAAAAGACTTTTTTTATCTAAATGTCCTATATGTTAAAGTTAGGTCCCAACAGGATCCCTATCCTCTCATGACAATCTACATATTCACTCGAATCCACTAATCTCTCAACTTGCGTCTCACGTGAGTCCTGATTACCCTCTTGGCATCTGAAAAAAATATGGCTTCTGACTTTCAGGTGTAGAACATTTATTGTAGTCCACTGATGGATAGTTCTTTACATTTTACGACATTTAATTGTAATTAATTTAACGCACATTTACTTATTACATATATTGTATACAAGTATTTCAGAAAAATAAAAAAAACTTTTTGAGAAAATATTTTTAATAAGAAAATAATCAAATGAACTTAAATCAGCAATAAAGTTTATGTAAAGGATCATAGACCATGTATTTTATAGACCGAATCATCGATATAGTAAAAGAGAAAGGCGAAAGTGAATTCTGAGAGATAAAAACTCCGAAGCTGAGGCAATCCAGGCCGAATAGCTCAACTCACTAATGCATCGGCTCAGGAAATTTTCCAGCCCACCAAGGGAAAACCTGCTCCAACTCCCATAACATATTTTGCGGAAAGAAATCGTTCGGGTGGAGGATAAACGCCGTACGTAAGGCTACCACGAAGATAAAAATGGCGAGGAACATAAAGGGATAATAAAACGCTATAAAATGTGGTAGGGCGAGGAGATTGTACCAGCGCGAGGCTGCTATCTTACCAGGGGGAATTATAAAGCTGGGAGACTGAGAACCTGTAATAAATCCTTCTCCCTTGTTTGAGATAAATATTGTTTTCCTCTGTACATTCTTTCTCTTATCTAAACCTCCCTTTGATAAATTCCGACCGTTTGGCGGAGATATTGCTGCATAAGGGAACATCCCACGCGTGTATCGTCGCTTGTCAAAATCACATCTCTTCAGAGGAGGTACTGAAAAATACAAACTTTAAGATTTTAGAAAATTTAAATACTTTTTTAAAAGAATCTTTAAAAGTAATATGTGCAAACGATGAATCAGGAACATAGTCTGATACTAAATCAGAAATGTTTCCATCAGAAATAAAGAGTTTAATCATAAAATCATGTTTGTGCACTAAAACCCACATATCATTTCCTTGCTTCTCTGGAATCCTATCAATAAATATTTGCATAATTTAGATTCCACTTAATATTAATTTTCCTTGTTCTGAATATAACATTGTGGTACTTTTATTGTATGTATAACACTAAATATTGCACTAAAAGATTTTATTGCTTATTTCATGTGTAGAATGTTCTCATATTTCCCTTGGTTATTCTTAAAGGTTTTTTGTCATCTCAAAATAATTTTTTTTAAATTTTATTTCATCAAATGCTCGTTCTGGTTTTGAACCCCAATGCACTATTAAAATTAACATCCTGAGAAATAGAGTAACTTTCAATCCACTGTGTTCATTGAAAGGTTTAATTAAACAATTGCGATTCTTTAATTAGTAACTGAAATCCAGATAATATTTATCTTCATAAATAATAGTAAATACCATGAAATATTTTTTGAACCTTCCATGAACTGGAATAGAATTATATATTATTATATTTTTTATTGTATATTGTGAATAATTACTAACTTATCTTAGGGTATTATAGCTTTTTTAAATTAAAAAATATTTTGCTATTTTAGCTCTCACATCGATTATTGTATGTAATAGCAATGTATTTTTAAATCGAGAATCGATTTGTTGGTACCGACACATCACTGATGTGCGAAACAAGTTTAAGTTCAATGTCAAATGTCAAAAATGTATCGCATTAACTTGAAAGCCAACCTGATACATTCCACTTGTTGTTTGGATTAATTTTTTTTTTAAATTAAGGTACACTTTCGATATATCATGCAAGGCTGTGAGAATTTTACATTTTGTAATGCAGATTTTTGAGTTCTGTCACTTTTTAAATAAATGTGCGGTATATTATATAGACCGATTTTATCAGAATCGGACATTTTCCTACAAATATTTTTGTAATTTGTTATTATGAAGTACAATTACTGCTATTACTGCAAGTGAGAATCTAATATAAACTATATTGTTTTTAAGAATTTTAAAGATTTATTTTACTTTATGTTTCATTTAGTTGATAAATATAAAAATGTTTTTTATAAGACAAACTCAAAAAATAAGTAATAGCCTTGTTTTCTCATCCGAAAAAAAAAAAAAAAATCGAACGCCCCAGAAATTGAATAGTTTTAGCCACTGACCCTAGAGAACGGAAGAAGCGCTACATTTGAAGGAGACAAGCCAGCATCCCATTTAGTTCCCCAGTAATTGGTTTAGCATCCCCGCGGGGCTGTGGATCGAAGTAGAACTTTGTTACTTGTTACTTTTGTTGAGCCACGACATTCTAGACATCACACCTTAGAAGGAGAGGCGAATTTTTTTTTTTTTTTTTTACTTTGAGAATAATACAAGAATCAAATTAAAAAAGAAAAGATAAAAGAAAAAAAATTAAAATAAAATTTGTTGATTCATACTATGAAATATGCGATAATTTTTACTTCACAGCTTCGTTAGGAGATAAGCATAACAAAATTCCCGATCCTGGGAGTGAGCTAACGGTGGGGGGAAGGGGGAAAGTATATATAAAATTAAAGTAAATTTAATGCTTTATAACCTTGATTTTACGATTTGTTCTTAGAAACGAACGTGGAAGGCATCAGAAACAAATATTTAACAAAAAGTGAGGTAAAAATTATTTTTTTTGCGAAAATTATCGATTTTCAATAATGTATATCTCGAAAACCGATGAAAGTTTGACAAATATCTACTGGACCAATTTTATAGGAAATTAGGTTAGCTTTAATTTCTATTTGTAACATATGTTTCTAGAGTTTTCGAGATATAATCGAAAACCCAACAATTGGGACCTTCTCTCCTTTCCCCTACCTTAAGCTCTTTTTGTATGTTTATCTTCTAACTACTCTTAACGAAGCCCTGAGGCAAAAAATAATCGCATATTTCAAGCATTCAACACCCTTAAATTTAGCAATCATTGAATATACAATAAGGCAATCGTTTTTTTGTCATGATGAGGTTTATTTTTTTTTTTTTTTAAGTTACCAAATAATTTACATAAAATGTATATAGAAACATCCATATGACATTTCCAAACTTACAAAAAATGTGTATAATAAATTAAAAATAAAATAACATATATCTCCTCAGAATCTTTAGATGTAAAAGCACTTTACCCAAAGATGCTTACATATAATACCACGAATAATGCCTCAGATATAAATCTATAGATTCCGCTATTTTTAAATGAATATTGTTGTATTAATTGATTTGCCACTGGAAAATACTTTCAAAAGTCCGGTAATTACATTGTTCGTATGACCGAAAGAATATTATCTCGCTTATACATTTCAAACACTTTATAGGGAATTTTAATATCTTTATTAAACCAATCGTATTTTTTTTTTCTAATTTTCCTGAAAACCAGCACTCCCATTTTTTTCGCTGTTGTTCAAGATTAGGCAATGAACAATTCACTAGAGACTGAAAAGAGGTATCTTAACTGGTGAAAAGAGGAATGAAGAGATTTAAGTGATAATTGACAAAGTAAATACATATTTTCTAACCGACCAATTATATTCTTTGTATTTGAATCAACTATTCAAACTAATCCTTAGCTTCTAGCGTATGTTTTTATATTAGAGTTGTCATGTTTTATTTCTGTTCTAAGGTTCTAATTTGTATATTACCCATCAAAAATTTGTTTTTATCATATACGATTTTACTTTTTTTTTTTAACACAGCTCATGGCTCTGATGGCTGAGGATCACCTTTTTTGATGTTTCATTATTAGTATATCTGATGTCTAGACTCGAAGGCGAAAGCTATGCTATCTGTACAGACTTCCATCCTGCTATAATATATCTTCTCAACATATTAGCCGACCTCCCAATAATAATAAAAAAACACAAACATATGACTCAATGATAAAAGACTATAGTGGTATATTTGTAGTTGTACAGATATTGTTTGACAATATAATTACATTTATGAACCAATATTAAGTCTTCGAAAAAATAAAATAAACCGAAAAAATATTGGTTAAACACACAGTGTGAAAAGGACACAAAAAAACATAGCTGTTGAATGTTCAAAAATATTCTAATTACCCAAACGACTAAAATATTTTAACAGCCACGCTGATATTATCCTATCTTATTTACCGGGGTTAAATCTTCTATTTTTACTTCGTGGAACCTTCTGAATCCTCCGGCGTGCTTATCTTATATTCTGGTAAATGTTTTACACTGTACTTCATTTTCAAAAGCTTTAAAGCGATGTTCTTCCCATAACGTAAGTGACTACGTTCTATATTCGTAAAGTACTATATAAATTAAAATAAATTGACAAAATAAATTTTCCCAATAAGAACCTAAACCAAGAGGACACATAAGTAGATCTGAACAATTAGCTTAGATAGCTTTGATATATGTAATATAAAAAATATGATTTTATAAATAAAAACATCAAAACTTATAATAACACATAGGCACAGTTTGTAAACTGACTCTAACGTGTTTTCATGTAGATTTTCATTTGGAAATAAACCTCATCTTCTTTCTCTCTCTCGCACCTTTCTAAATGCATACTCCCACACACACACACACACACACACACACACACACACACACACACACACACACGTATATATATATATATATATATATATATATATATTTATAGTAATGCTTTAAAGGTCATCGACGCCTATGGTAATTGGTTAAATTTTTAAATTACTATTTCTGAAGTCAATCTATAGTTTATTAAATGTAGCGTGAATTTTCAAAATATGAATAACGTTCTTAAAATATTATCGTTATCGAGATAATTCTGTAAAAACCGGATGTGAGTCCTGAATTCTTCAAGCGTTGAATATAATAAAGGGATTCCTGTAATATTTCTAACTGTTACTATCTAACCGCAGTTTTTTGGTAACTACATTTTTTTGGTGACTGTTTAGTAATTAGTAAGAGTGAGTGAGATGAGTTTGGCTTATCCTTAGTTGATATCCGGCTCTATTTCATTTTAAATCCCCAATCAACTTGATAAAAATCTCTTTGATATTTCTAGTGCTCTGTTTTCCGTCCGGGTCAAGAGGTTTTCAACGAAGAAATTCTTCAAAATTTAATATGAGAAAGCCGAAGGGTATTTGAATTTAATTAAATGACGACAATAGCTGTGAATAAAAAGGGAAAATTCAAATTACAAAGGAGTTTTTCTTTAAATCGCTTAGTGCGTTTGGGATTTCCGTAATAAAATAAGGTTTAATTAAGGAAGGTTTTGATTTATTTATTATAAACTTAATTATTATGTTAGTTTTATAGAAAAAAAATTGATTTTTTTCAACGATTCATTGATTTTTACTACTGTATACATTATATAAAACAAGTGAATTTGAAGAATATTATTGCAAAGAAATTGCAATAACGTGTGATGTCATAATGCTTCCTATTAAATAACGAACAAACGTATCTATGAAAATTTTAATGTGTAGCTGATTCGACTCAATCCAGATAACTGTCCTTTCATAGTAAACTCCATAATCTCTTTTATCCACTAGTCTCTAACTTGCCTCGCACGCAATTCCCGATAATCCTCCGAGGCTCTGAAAAGAAGATGGCCAAGACACCTTCTAATGTAGAACTTCTATTGAAATGCTACTAGTGAGTTGTTATTTACGCGTTATTGGCTTGTCATTGTAATTATTTTTCTCAAATTTACTTGTTGTAGGGTAAATCAGACATTTATTGACACCCTTAAGGAAATATTCGGGAATATTCTTACTATATTTAAAGAAGAAATAGTTCAATAAAGTTGGATTTTACAGTAATTCTTCATTAATTGCTACTCTTTAAGTTACGAAAGAAAGATTACACCAAACATTATTTATGATATGTATTTAACAAAAGTAATTTAATGATTTTTTTTTCTTAATTTTTAAAAAAGGGTGTCAATAACTGCCTGGTTGTCAACAGTTGTCTAGTTCATCCTATGTGATGTGTACTGTTGTATATATCAAGAAATAGTTAATCAAGTTAATCAAGAACTTATTAAGGGTATGGAGTACCAAACCATCGAATCCTACCAGCATCCAATCACTAATTCTTCAAAAAATCCTTAATACTCCTTACTTTGTCACAAATACAATGACCTTAATATCCCATATGTTACTAATTTGGCACGAGCCAGATACCTTTCCTTTCATAATAAACTTATTCCTCATTTAAATCCACTTGCTCTACAACTATTCCTTTTCTGGCAATCCTCCGAGGTGGCTGAAAAGAAGATGGTCTCGTGATCTTCTTTTGTATTTATTTCATTAGAGTACTATCAATGGGTAGTTCATCTACAAGTTTTAATCATGTCATTACTTTGCATTGTATATCACATATTTACTAAATCTGTTTTCTAATACAGTCGTAAATTTCTATCAATAATAAAAATAATAAAATAAGGGTATACTACCTCCATCGAACATTGGATTATTTTCTATTGAATTTTAAACATTCGTCCAAAAACTTCTTTGAAGGTGTTCTAGTCACTTTGCTGGTAATCTTACCGCCAAAGGACATAAGTTGGTCGATACTTAAAGTACCGATAAGTGTAACCAGATTGGGTACCCTGAAGAATATTTATCCCGTGCAAGAACACTTAAGATTTTAATATAAGATTGTTATAGTATATTGTTGATTTTTAATCAAGCAAATACAATGCGTAATGAACCATGCCGTCCATTTCAATTTCATTTCGGCGCCTTCACATCAACTTATTCATTTAATGAATTGTTCTATATATCAATTTATTGAAATTTACAACTGTATAAAGATATACATTAAGTAAATGAGCTGATAACGATTACAATAACATGTCAAAACTACTCATCAGTAGCATTTCAATAAAAATTCTACACTAGAAGATCTCTAGGCCATCTTCTTTTCAGATGCCTCGGAAGATTATCCGAAATAGAATGAGAACCAAATTAAGGACTAGTGGATTTGTATGGTTATGGAGTTAATTATGAAAAGATAGGTTGTGGGCTAAATCAGCAACATATGGAACATTAAAGTCTTTATGGATAAGTTTATTGGTGACAAAGTAAGGGGCGTTTAGGATTATTCGAAGGATTTTGAATTGTAAGGATTGGATGGTTTAGTAGAGCCCCAAAGCTCAACTCCGTGCGTCCAAATAAGTCTGATCACATTCATTTAAATAAGTCTATTGTAATGAATTGGAAACTTTGATAGTTTGTTTAGTAAATGTTGAAGTAGTCTGTAACGACGAGCAGTTTCTTGTCGCTTTAGTCTTGAAATGAATTGTTCAATTCTTATCTTAATTTATAAGGTATTAAGACTCAGCGCTTGGTGTTTAAGATTTTTTTAAATTCAATTAGTTCAGAAATTCTTTAAAAGTACAAAGATAAAGTAGAATAAAAAAAAAAAACTAGCAGGACCCCCAACAATTCCATCCCCTAATTACCAACCGTATTATTTAACCATTAGACAATTAGGAGTGGGCTATTCATTTAACCAAGGCGTCACCGCTGGGACAAAAGAACAGCCATTTCCCTAATTACAGCGGAAATAAAGAAAAAGGCTGATAAAAGAGGCGTGCAGTTGTGCCAACGTATGTAGAGCGGCTGTGAGAATTGTTCGCTTCAATTGGTGGCGCTTACTCCGGCAGATTGGCCCCCCTGTTCCCCTTGTACAGCACTTCCTTTTTTCTCAACTGCCGTATAAATCTTCTCCATCGCTGCCTCTTCCGCTTCGGCCAGCTCCGATAAAAAATTTAAAATACCGCCAGCGCAGCATGTGACTCCTCAGGAAGGATCCGATCGCTAAGCACTTCTTTCAGAGAAAAAAAATAGGCTTATGTCGTATGTTTAATAAGAAATATGATGAAATTCTAATAGTGGAAATATATGTAAGTGTCGGGGTAGGTACGGGGCACTATCTAAATATAGTTACAGTTTAAACATTGTAGATTAAACAGCTACTTGAAAATAGCACATAAGGAAGACACTTTTTTTTTTTTTTTTTTTTTTTTTTTTTTTTTTCCTAAATGGCTTGTTACTTAATAAATAGGGCTATCAAATACATGCATTTACATATTTCTCCTAGCCAACTGAAACATTAAATATCAAAATGTATATGTTTTGAGGCATTTGGAATCAAATTCAGTTATTTTTATTTTATTTTTTGAAGACTAAAGCGACAAGAAACTGCTCGTCCTTACAGACTACTTCAACATTTACTAGACAGACGATCAAACCTACCAATTCATAACAAAAGACAAATTTACATGACTGTGATTAGACCAATTTGGATGTACGGAGTTGAGCTTTGGGGCTCTACTAAACCATCCAATCCTTACAATTCAAAATCCTTGGAGTAATCATAAATGCGCCTTAATTTGTCACCAATAAACTTATCAATAAATACCTTAATGTTACATATGTTGCTGAGTTATCCCAAACCAAATACCTATCCTTTCATAGTAAGCTCAATAACCACTCAAATCCATTAGTTTCTCAACTTGCTTCCCACTCTATTCCCGATAATCCTCCGAGGCATCTTAAAACAAGATGGCCTAGAGATCTTTTAGGTTAGAATTTTTATTGAAGTGCTACTGATGAGTAGTTCTTTTCAAGTTTTTTCATGTCATTATAATCATTATCAGCTCATTTACTTGATGTACATATTTGTATAGTTGTAAATTTCAATAAATTAATATATATAAAAAAAAATATTTTTTTGTATATTTTGCCATAACTACATATTTTTAACTATGCCTCCATACTTGAAAAAATAAATAAAATTCGAAAAATAGTAACGAGTACTCCTATTCTTTTTTTCCCGCGAAATAAATAAGCTTATGTTTGCCCAGGTGCTGATTATTCTCTTAGAGTGAGCTTTCAATCGCGTTTGCTTCATTAGGAATTGTTTAATTTATTGTTCTCACTCCGTTCAAATACTTGGCATATTACTTCAATTTTCTTTTTTCCCTTCATCCCACCATCATTCAACTTCCCAGTCTCTCATGAATTGTTTACTAAGAGACGTCTTTCCTTTACTATTTATTTGTGTAGTCCTAAAATGTCGAAAACCATTCCCTTACATACGTGTTTTTTTTTTATTATTCGCCTTGCATTTGTGTTGTTTAATAGTCTACTTTCAATTGTTTGCCTTTTCAACACAATTAGTAGTTATGAATAAGTACGTATTTATTAAGTAAAGTGTCGACGTGTTATCTTGAGTAACTTTTGAAAACCATTTGGTAGAAGTACAGTTTAGGTCTTAAATTGAAGCATCAAAAATGTTCTTTAAATTCTCATCTTAAAATATTATTGGGAAACCACTACTTTTGTCATTTGTGGCCGAGAACTTGACTGTAACAGAAAAATTTCAAATTTTGTGAAACATCACCATTTACTGGAGAGCTGCCCCTCCGCATCCTGTGTGACATATAGAGCTGTGATTGGACTTATGTTATCAGAAATTTAGTACTATCTATATTGTAAATATATCACCGAAGATTATATAGCTTCTGAAATAACTGTAAATATTACTAACATATAGTGGTTTTTCGGTTGCAACGCAAATGGTACCTAACAATATATTAAAAAATGGTAGATAAATGCGCGTTTGCTAACTGTGATGTTGAAATCGACTAGGCTACATCAATATATGTTTCAGATAAATGACTTACTTGCCTTACTTCAACATTTTTAAACGCAAATTGCTAAAATTAATAACCAGATTTTTATGCTACGTTAACAACGTAAGACTAAAAACAGACTTGTAACAACAAAAATTGGCAGCACAATTAAACAACATTTGCTATTCCCCCAGCCCCCTCGTCTCGCGTTTGAATATGACTTAAGTTAACATGTCAGTATTTTTATTTTTTTAAATATTATTTTAATATATAAGCTTATAAAATATAAACCGAACTTGACCTGAAAAAAGCGGAATGCGCTACTGTATGTTTAAAGGAATTTTATTTAACGAAGGCTTCTAAAGCATATTTTAGGACAGCAGGGGCCCTTCGTCTCAAGTAGAATCCCTTCGGCCCAAGACAAAGGAAAACCTTCCAAAGAGCGGCAGATGTCTAGTGGTTTAAATATACAAAAAATCTGGAGCTTGAATTTTTAGATAAAGTCTCTGTAAAAAAATACATGGCAGCTACATATTTTAATACATTATCCATTGTCAGAAATTTCTGCATCAAGATTAAAACAAATCAGAAAACGTTCTCTGAAATATAATGGGACAGGGTTACTACGGTTTTTTTTTAGTTGATATCGTCCCTACATATGCAAAGCATAGGTTCCAGCCAAAACAAATAGAAAAAATATGGTAATTTTAAAGATACCTTAACTATTTCATCAACACCACACCGTTTTCTCGTGCTATTCAAAATTTTGCTGCAAAAGCAGGATTAAGGCTGCACCGACTCCAAAAATAACTTATCGTAAATTGTGAATAGGTATATAAGTATCGATAATTTCGTTGGCTATTCTTTAATGCTCTTTGTTTCGAAGTAGTTAAAATATTTCTTTGTACCTTTTAGTTCAAGATTGTACATGTCCGTTTTTTTTTTTTTAACATTTTTTTTTTTATTACTTTATCAATTGCTTTAGTAATCATTTACGTTTTAGCGAATTCTCAAATTCGAATTCATTCTGAAAAGGGGAGGAATAATCCCGTCAAATGGTCGATTATACAAACTACTTGATTAAGCCTAATCAGTATAACGAGTCGCTGAAGATCGAATGCAAAAATGGCGTATTTTCACATTCGATATTTTGCAGTTTTAGAAACGATATCTTTGTCAAGTTAGCGTTCTCATTTACTTTTAGTTTTGAGAAAATACGCCCCTGAAGATATTTCGACAATGTGTCACAAGAATGGATAGATACTATTCTACTATACTGTTCATTTAATTATTTGTTTTTGTTTTTTTTGTTAAATTTTATTTTATATTGCCAAAAAAATTGTTTAATTTTTGATAATGATTAGTAGCATTGAGGATTTTAACAAGACTTTTGTATTGAAGAATTTGGGACAAATTATAAACTTGTCGATACCTTCTTATTATTATATGGTTGAAGTTTTGAGCTTTTTTCTTGTAAATATTTATAGTTGTCCTAAAACAGAACTATTCTAGTCTTGTTCCTTGAACCTGTTTTAGATTCTACTTCTTACTGATAGTGCTCAGACGGGATTACAAATGTGATCCCAGGACCTTATATTATAAAATGTTATTAGATATTTCAATCAGATTTTCAGACTTGGTAGTTTTCTCTATATTTACAAAATTTGTTTTTATTATTTATCCATTAATCCATTATTCAAATTTAGAACTGTATATATATATATATATATATATATATATATATATATATATATATATATATACGAGGGTAAGTCAATAATTATCCGCAATATAGTTATATTTTTGTTTATATTGGCAGTACTGTTCTTTTGTGTTGATGGCGCATGCTTTGTTTATTCGTTGTTATGTTTATGTGCGTATCAAGCTGGTAGGTTAGTTTTGTTATCGCTGTCGTGCTGTTAATAATGGCCGCTCCACTTTCTATTTGCACCAAAGAAGAGCAACGTTCAGTGATCCGTTTTTTGTGGTCGGAAGGTGTATCAGGGGCCGAAATTCATCGAAGACTTTTGGTACAGTACGGGAACAATTGTTTGCCACAACGGAGTGTCTATGAATGGATTGAAAAATTCAAAACACAGTGAACAATAAACAGTGAACGTTACAGTGAGATGCTTACTGCTAAGCTGAAGCCTGCAATTCAAAGCAAACGCCGAGGACTGCTGTCAAAAGGCGTTGTGTTGTTGCACGACAATGTCCGTATACAGCTGCCCACACTGTAGAAACGCTCGCTTCAGAAACTCAATTTTGAAGTATTGAATCATCCTCCATATAGTCCCGATCTCGCTCCATCTGATTTTCACTTGTTTGGTCCACTCAAACAGGCAATTAGGGGCCGTCGATTTGCCTCGGACGAAGCATTGAAAGAAGCGGTGCATTCCTGGCTCGCATCTCAACCCAAAACCTTCTTCCATGAGGGCATCAGGAAACTTGAACAACGTTGGACCAAGTGCGTTGAAAAGCAAGGGGACTATGTCGAAAAATGATGTACTTGTAAGTTTCCTATTTCATTTCAATAAAATTTTATAACTATATTGCGGATAATTATTGACTTACCCTCGTATATATATATATATATATATATATATATATATATATATATATATATATATATAATATTATATGAACAGCGTTCATAATAATATGACAATTGCTTGTGAATCAACTACCCAGTGGCAGCACTTCTATATAAGATCTATATAAGAAGGTCCCGAGCCCATCTTCTTTTCAGACGCCTCGAAGGGTTGTCAGGAATAGAAAGGTAAGCAAGATGATAAATTAGTGGATTTAAATGTTTATGGAGTTTACTATGAAATTATAGGTATCTGGTTTGGGCTTAATTAGCAACATATGGAACATTAAGTTCTTTAAGGATAAGTTTGTTTGTGTCATAGAAAGGATTAAGGATTTTTTAAAGGAATTCGGATTGCAAGGATTGGATACGAGATGAATTAGATGGTTTATTAGAGCCACAGAATTAAACTCCGTATGTACAAATAGGTCTAATCACTGTCGTGTAATTAAACTTTTTTTTAATTAATCGGGTTATTAGAGCATTTGAAGTGTAAATGTTGAAGAAGTCAAAAACGATGAACAGTTTCTTTTCTTTTTAATCTTGTATGTGGATCCTAAGTTAAACGTTAGTCCAGATGGAGTTAGTAGCAGATCTGTTGAACAGGGATTAGTGAAATATTTTTAAAAAGGTCATATGTTTACGATAAAGTAAAACTATTAAAAACTGTTTTAGTTAATTTTTACATTCATAAGTCTTGAATAGATTTGTGAATGTTAACAAAGAATAGCCTGTTGTATAAATAAATATTATTAAATATAATTCTGTAGTTAGTGTAGTTTGTGTAATTAATTACTAAATTATTACAGCAAAATAATTATCAAAATCTTAAATGACAAATGTGTTGTGAATAATAACCAAGAAATACCTCATGTATGAATCAATATTGCTACACCTAATACTCTTGTTGGGTCATTGCTAACGATGTTTCCTTCTGTGTACGATAGGGAAAAGTTTTGATTGAATCTGGGCGATTCTTTTTCAACCCCCCCCCCTCCCCCGGTGCGGCCTTACACATCCCTGCCGGCAAATCACTACTCGACCCTTCACAAATAAATACAAGTCCCCTACCTATTCATGTTTTCCAATACCAATTGGGATTTCTTGGCAAGAAAACAACGGGAGCTTCAAATTGAATTTAATTAGGGCTGAATTAAAAATAAAAATACAGTTATAATGCCATAGGTACTCATTTGATTTTTAATTAATTATAACCTATTTTTATCAATTTTTGGATTTACATTTATATGTGCATTAAACACCTAATTCGGACAATACACAATTCAATATATATTTAAAATAGAAAATATTTATTATGTTGAAAACCCTCCTTCGCCAGTAAGCAGATGACTGCTAACGAGAGAAATGTTTAGCAATATTTCTATTCAATTTAATACTTATGAATTAGCTCAATTATTATTTAAACATATTTTTTTATTAATATTTTAATATATTATCCCCTTATGTGTTGGGAATATATTTTTCTTTTTTTTTTTAAACTAACTTTCCCTTTTTTTATTTAATGGTTTTATTTTTTATAAATTTTTGTAAAGATTTGTTTTATATTCCTTTTCTATCATCTTTTAAATAATTTATTTTTTCTTCTGTTTTCTTATATATAAATTTAATCTCTTCAATTTATATTTAATTTATGTATATATATATATATATATATATATATATATATATATATATATATATATATATATATACGTAGATGAATTTATTTTATATACGAAATCCTGAAACTTTCTTAAAAAATGGATATGAAAATTTAGTGGGAATAATGGTAATACATAAAATATAGAATCATTTACATAAAAGTAACCATCTATAAATTCGTTACTTACAATTTCTAGTCTAATTCTTAACATCGATACCTATCCCTCCATGACAAGCTAAATACCTACTTGAATTCACTAGTGCTTCAACTTGCTTCTCACTCGATATCCAATAATCCTTTTCTGAAAGGAATATGAGCTAGGGACTTCCTAATGTAGAAGAGTTATTGAAGTACTAATAAGAGTAGTTCTTCACAAATTTAAGAACATGTCATTGTCATAATTTTGCTATACATTAATTTATTGTATATAGTGTATACAGTTTTTTTTTAGTGTTTTCCTTCCAGCAGTAACCCTGTTGGAAGGGATTTTATTATTTTCTGTACACACCATACTTGTACAAAGTATACAATGTACATGTAAATATTATTTGCGATTTGATTATAATTTTACATGTGTTGAAAGGTATAAAATATAAAAATAAACAAGAAAAATAAAATAAAATAAAACAAAGAATAAGAAGTTATATAACATAGATAATTTAAAATTCAATAAAAACAGCAACAAAGTTATGTAGAGAAAAGTTTATGAATATTTAGAGGTTTAGAGATATTTCATATTTATATCCTCTATTTTAATGATTGAATTTTTAAGAAATATTTGGAAATTTTCAAATGATTTGTTCATCAAACATTGACCATCCACCGGCCAATGTCCTAGTTTCTGTACTGTTTTTGTCTGTAGAATAGTTCTAGTGTATACAGTTGTAAATATCAATAAAGTATTTTTTTTTTAAATTATAAACCTTAAACTTTTCGTAATACAATCAGCGTTGTAAATATCATAATTATAACTATTTCAAATTTTTTTTTTTTCAGAAACTCATTGATAATGTTTTGTTACAGTAGGGAAACGTATCCAAACATTAAACAACCCAAAAATTGGTTTCATTACTGAATTCGCAATAAGTTATCGAGGAGAGAGCTATTGAAATCAAGTAGAGTTATTGAACATAAAATTTTCTATTAATGTCACTGACAAGAGCTAACGTTTCAAAGAAATATTTTCGATAATTGGAGACAACTCCTTTCGGAATGAAGTGATTTAATATTGCCGGCCCGGTAACAGGTTGAAACCGTGAGTCTTTCCTGATGAAAGGTAAGAGTTGGCTTCATATAATTGAAAATTTATAAGTCACGATTTCAATTTGGAAGATTAATATCTAAGGTAAGAGGTGGAAAGCTGTAATTTTTCTTCGTTTTTTGAAATATGTCTATATTTTAACAGTATATTATATATATATATATAAAATATATATAAATCTAAAATATATTTCATTGTTTCTTTTCTGTCAAGTAAAACTGGGCCTTGATTATAACCAATTGTTAATAAGGGAATACCATATAAAACAGAAAAATTAGATAGTCTCGTCCATAGTGATTTCACAATGATAGGTACTTTATTATCCACTCACTCGGTCCCGGGACAGGAATAATGGTAGAGCCATAACCTCTCCTCAACCCAGAGTTATATCTTATAATTCCCTTGGTTTGGAGAAGATGATTTAAAAAGAATGAAAACGGTCCTGGAGGAAATAGTCTGTATAAAAGGACCGTAAAATGTTATTACGACAGAGCCTGGGGGATTTGTTGAAGGGCCTGCGGCTGACAGCCTGGAGACCGGCCAAGGTCCTGTGGCAACTGGTACACGCTACGTCTCTGTCTCCTTAGTCACCTTCATCCGGATTTGTAAACTTGTCTTCTAGTCGGGTCCTCAATGCACCTTCTTATATTTCCTTTTCCATTTTTATGTATTGTAAAAAAACAGTTTATATAACTTGAAAAATGATTAAATTCTCAAAACAAAAAGGATAAAGTATCTAAAAAAAGGTACGATTATAGTTGAATTGGCAGATATGACATACCTCAGAAATTTTCTTAATCTAATTACATATATAGATCATAGCTGGACTTTTTAAAATGTGTCATACAAATTTAATTAATTTTATGGTTTGGTTTTAGATTTCTTCAGATACATAATTATAAATTTTAAAATATAAATGCGGTTATAATAAAAATGCATTTATGATGGTATCCTAAACTCCAGGCTGAACGAGGTTTGATTTCTTTGCTGCCAACAATATTTTCAACAGTACACCGGCGCACCTTATAGATCTCGATAACCGATATCTTTGGTCTGAATTCGTAAGTGTCTTTCCTATAAAGGGTTATAGCTTAGATGTAAATTACTTGAAAAAAAAAGTGGTTACACCTGATAAACCGAAGATTGAAGATTCGATTCTGGCCAGTGCTAGACTGGAACCCTTACCGCTCAGGACTGGAAGACCATGTTAAGGAGAGAAGGTAAAAAAAACCGGTTTTTCCATGTCCTTAAGTTAGAAAACACGCATCCTAGGGTAATAACAAATAAGAAAAAACAAATTAAACTTTACCCTTGGGCCATGGTTCCTTAACAATAATAATATTAGTATAAATTAATAATACAATCATACTTAATATACAAAATAAATTCCCGATATATTTTAATAATATAATAAATAAATCCCCGAACCAAGACGTATTCCGACTTTTTGAGGTTCAAGTAAGGTCCAAAGATGATGCTGCTTCAAGGATTGTAGTTTATTTATATAGTTCGTTTTACTATCATTGTTGTTTTTATTTTTTTATTTATTTTATATATTATAAAATAAGTGAATGTTTTTTTTCTTTATGTTAAATATTGTACAATTAGATTAATTAACAGCCATTTAACACATTTTTCTGGAGTGATGTGTAATTATAGTATTGATTTTTTATAGTTAACCGTGGATCGAGAAAGCCTACTTGAGTGTCGTAGCCGGGCGGACGTTTGACTTAATCAACCATTACAGTTTTCTTTACCTTTTGAGAATATATTCAGTAATGGCCTAAGCTATTATGCATTAACGTTGGTACTTATTGTTAACTGAATTAATTATTAATTTCTTGATTTAGATTGGGAAAAATGACAATAGTCAAAAAAAAAAAATATATATATAAGAAATGAACTTTTACTTATGGTATACAGTACATAGTTTGCACTGTTGTTAGTTTGTTTTTTATAAAGTTGTTATTATAATTCTTCACCAGTCATTTCACTCCTTTAGTTCTCTCACTTTACACATTTCGAACATCGGAGCCCACATAGTATCATCCTTTCAAGTGATAAATACTTTTTTCATCTCAGCTTCAGTGGTTGATCAATTTAAAGAATCAGCTTCCTGCTCGTTCACACTATTAAGTTTCTGGTAAAAATGATCTATAATTTAATTTTCGAAGTAAAAAGAATCAGACTACGTTGATTTGATAACGCATGTTATGGCTTCTTTTATTTTCAGGTTGTTCTTCAAGCTGTTGTGAAATTCTTTTAGTCCTAATAAAAAGAAACATATAAAAATGTAATCCGTTCGGGAGGAGAGGAACAAAATTTATAATAATTAGAAAATAAAACAAATACTTGACTTTGGATTAAGTTTCAGATATTTTATTTTATGGAAAACGTTACAGGTGCTGACTAGACTAAATTTGAAACCATAATAACGGGACGTGTGAGAGTCGAATGAAGACTATTAGTGACTGGAAACAAGTGGTTCTAAGTTCTGGAAAACTTGAGAGGAAAGATCGACCGGGTTAGGGTTAAATTTCATCTATAATACTCGTTTAAAAATCAATCAATATATATATATATATATATATATATATATATATATATATATATATATATATATATATATATGGACAAATCTATACTAATTTCGTTTGCTCGTTCCTATGTTTTGCGCAGAACCATCATTAATAATTAGTAATTGAACGACACGCCATTTCGCGCTTAGTATCGGACTAAATATTTCAGCTGACTTTCTTTTTTCGTGCCTAGTAATCTAGATGTTTTCTATATTTGTTTTTTAGGAAGCCGTTTCTGAGTTCTTGTTTATTTATGCTAATGGGAGCCGTCTCTCAATGAACTATTAATTTAAATTCTTATAGTGACTTAAAACCACCAAGTTGGGATATCTTCCCGTGTATACTAACCATGATATATCCAGTCAAAGGGAATGGACATAAACTGTTGAAGTTTGCATGATAGTAGAAAAAAAGGTGTAAATATGGGCATCCTCTTTTGTTTTTCGTTTAAAGTTACTTTCAACTTTTAACTTACTTTAATAACAACTATAACAAGTTTCCTAAATGCGAGACAACTAAATAATTCTTTCATTTTAAAAAAGGACAAAAAGCTTACGAAATAGCACCAGAAAAATTTGAGTATAAAAATTGTAAAAAAAAATTCACCAAAATAGCTTAAAACAGAATAAAACAATTCGAAATGGTATAGAGTTTATTTAGTAGAGGAAAAAAAATTTTCAGCCCAGTACGATCTAAGTTTCTACATTTGGAAACATTTTACCCAAACCTCTCTCCGAGTGTCTTCAGAGAACTTTCTATCACAAAAGATGCAAGATGTGATCTTTAAGAAGCGATATGCCGAAGATCCCGGGGAAAAGGGAGGTTTATATTTGCACCAAGAAAATGTGCCCATGTTTTCACCAACTCCATCTAACAAAGATGGCCATTATTACATGTAACCTAAAAGCGTGCGTGACTAAAGGTATGGTTCAAAAAGTAGCCTAAGATCTCCGCTTTCCAGATATCATTGTGAAATTATTTTTGAATAAACATAAGGACACGAAACGAAAACGATTTCACATGCCTCTCAAAAGTTTTCAGTCCAGAATGAACTCCAATTTTCACAGTATTTTAAACTGCATCCTCACTAGTTGAACGATTGGTTCCAACTGCTCACTGCTATCTTATGTTAGCAAATGACTGCATAGACAGTCCTCACCATCAGTCTTCAATATCTCTTTTAGCCAGTAGGGAGGGGTGCCCATATTTACACCTGTGCCCGTTTTTCCACATTTTTCTCTTATTTTCTTTAGTTAATCAAATATTCCATTTAGGGATAGTAAGAGAAAATAAGAACTTATCTAACCACACAGTTAAGGCTTTGGACCAAGAATCATAAGCCTGAACGTAAATATTTTAATGTAGTATGGCTGTTATTTAAAGTATTTGTTATTTATATATTGTGTTAATTCAGTTTTATCATAAATTTTCATATATTTTACTAATCTGTATTTATTTTATTATTTCATTGTAAATAAGGCATGATAAGAGCGTTGGTAGTTCAGTGGTTAAGGCACTATACTTCCGTCGTGTCTCGATTAAAAGTCTTGAGACCCCCTCCCTACTGCACTCCCAGCCACTATAAAATGGGTACCGCTAATTGTGGAAAAACCTGAGTGGAATTCTGGCTAAAATGTTCTATATCTTTGGCAATCTTGTAAATTTCGGTTTATGTGTATCACCATAAAGCTAATTTTTATCTCTTTATTTGTGTGAGTCTGGCTAAGTTATGTGGCTTTAACAAAGAACAATATTCCTTAGCGAATATTCGGCTGGAACTCAAAAATTGAACTTCCACCTCTGAAAAATGAGTAAACAAACGTTTACAGTTAACAAAAATGTATCACGCTAAACAAACTATTGGTGTTGCTTGTTTCAAATATTTGACTACAGTTTTCTTATTAGAAAATAAACCAACCGTTTAGGAATGAAATTGCTTAGTTTGAATGAAAATTCCTTACATTTTGCCTACACTTTTTAAGTGTTGGGGCTTTTTATGTTCTAAATACTAAATTTTTTGTATATATTAATTTTAACGTTTCATTTTGTATGATGATTTGATAACACAGGCCAACAAAAAAAAAATGTTTTTGAAAACTTTTTTTACTTTACTAGCTGATTTTTATAGACTTTTTTATGCTGAATCCAAATCTGGTCTTAGTTTTTTTTGTATCACCTATAGTTTTTGAGAAATTTATATAATAATATAATTTTAAAAAGCATATATAACTGTTTCATATAAATATAAAGCATTATATAACTGTTTCATGAGACCTAACTTTATATGTAGAGGTGGTAAGAGAATGTTTCTAGGATCTACAAGGTTTTTGCGGAGAATGTTCTTCTAGCCGGGTTTTAAAGACTCTCACAGGCCAGTTCTTTCTGCACCAATGTTGATCCCTTGCTCTACTGTCCCATTCACACAAAAAACATGGATATTTGGTAAAACCGCCTTGCTGACCAAGAAGCATGCATGTTAATTTGAAGTCACCACTTATCATCCAACCATGAGCCGAATATTCAATTTTATTCAACACTATTTCTAGGTTTTCATAGCTCTCTTACATATGTACAGAATGGCCAACAGGTATAGATGCATAAGTGTTACTATTGTGTAATAAAACAGCTTTCAAACTAGTTTTGGAAGAATCAATAAACAGCCTCCAGTCTTCTTTTTTGTATTCAACACCAAACTCTTTGATCAGACCTGGAATGTCTACACTAAATCACCCTCTTATTCAAAAATTTCGAAAACTGCTGCTCTCTCTTCCTATACACACCATATATGGGTCATTTTGAAATAAAATGGCAATTTAGCTTTCCAGAAAACCCAAAAATCCTCAAAAAAAAAGTTACTTATTCATGTTCTGTGGCATACTATGACGTTGCCAAACTACTTGAGAGTATATACTTGAGTTCGTTCGTCAAATTTTCGCTTCCTTGATTTGTAAATAATTTTAAAAGAAATAAAACTTTTAATAATTTGACATATGTAACCGGGTTTGTAACTGGTCAGCATTATGATTTTTATTCAACTTTTGATAAAGAATTCTAAAGGTTGCTAATTTAAAGTGATTTCCCAGGAGCCATTGTAATAAATTTTGTGTGAAAAATGTAAGTTTTTTTTTTATTCCAAAAACTTTAACGTCCATTACCAAGTTTTTTTTTTTTCACTTTCACTAATTAAAAGTGTTCAACATACTTATTGTTCATTCTGGTTATTTTTAATACAACTTACATTTATATTAAATCAAGGTTATATACCTTGACGGAATATAATTATAATAATTATATACTCGTATATATATATATATATATAATATAGGAATTATAATTATATAAAAAGTGGAAACTGAATATATCAGTTATAGTCTGCAAATAGAATAAGGGTTTTGGGTTGAATAAGGGTGAGCTAAGGGTTTTGAAAATAGGCCCATAGTTTGTATTATATTTAATTTAAATCTCCTCAGTTAACGATTTTTGCACTTACATGATTTTCACAGGTGATACATATATTCAGTTTGCTTATCATATTTTTACAGAATTAATATTTTTAAAATATTCACAAGAAGTTCCTAGGGACGGAAAACTTGACTAGGTCCAGACCCAGAAAAAAAATAATTAAATCTCCTGCTGGAGCTCCTGGAAATTGGATCCAATTAATAGCCCATCGCGAAGAGACCTGGGATCAATTAATCTCAGTTGAAAGTTTTCAAAAGGCCCGGGGAGATCCGCCCTCTTTAAATACAAAATCTTTTTAATTTTCTCTTTGCTTTATGGATTCGCTTCAGCTCGGCGGGGGAAAGATTGGGGGAGAGAGAGAGGGTGGAAACATCAAATTTTCATAACGGTAATGAACCAATCCATCACTTTAGAGGTTGAAAATATCTAGCAAACATTTTAGGAAAATATCATTTATTTTTTATAATTGCGTGTAACTACAAGAAAAAAAGTATGAAATATGTGTATAATTTATACTATACACACTGGACGTCCAAAACAAAAATGTACACACCCCATTAATTTCTGGCAGAACTGTAATTTTAAAAAGTCATGAATATGTTAATATTTTTCATGGCCTATGATGCTGCTATTTATTTTTTTAGTGTACATCATGATAAGAACTGGTTTGTAAAGAGGAAAATGTAAATCATTGAGAGCCATTTATCTTAAGGTATTTCTGATTCAATTGTTCCTTCACAATTAATTGCCCTATAAATTAGAAATCTGACATTATTGTGTGATTTTTTTTTTTTTTTTTTTTTTTTTTTTTTTTTTTTTTTTTTTTTTTTTTTTTTTTTTTTTTTTTTTTAACGAGTACAAATAAATGTCAATAACGTGTAAATAACTACTTACTTCATTAAAAGTTCTACATTAGAAGGTCTCTTAGCCATCTCCTTCAATCATCGGAAGATCAATGATACGTTGAGGGGAATAGTGGATTCGAGTGGATATAGAGTTTAGTATGAAAAGATATGATTCGGTTAATATCTGGTTTGGACCAAATCAGCAACATATAGAACATTAAGATCTTTATTGATAAGTTTGTGACATTGAGCATTGACGATTTTACGAAGGATTTTGGATAGTAAGAATTGAAAAGGAGACAAATTGGAAGGTTTAGTGGAGTCCCTAAGCTCAACTAAGTCCAAATGGATTTAATTACTGTCATGTAAATAAATCTTTTGTAGTTTATTGTGTACATTGAACACTTGTCTAGAAAATGTAGACGAGCAGTTTCTTGTCATTTAAGCCTGGTATGCGTTGCATAAAAGTAATTTTTTTTTAACGAAAATCTGATATCTGGTTACATCTAGTGACTGGATAGAACATTTATTTAATTTTTTATTTTTTTCTTATGAGTATAAAATCAAACAAATAACATAATGACTATCATTTATTCAGAATTCATAAATATCTGCTCTTAGTTGACATCAATTTATTAAAAAAAAATTTGATATAGGTTGAATATATATATATATATATATATATATATATATATATATATATATATATATATATATATATATATATATATATGAAATGTAAAAATAATTATCTAAATGTAGCCAATAGAAAAAGAAATAAATAAGCATTTTAAAAAATATTATTTCCCACCTAAAAAACTGAGGGAAAAAACGTTTGAAGAAAGATGGCTCCAAATGACAGATTTTACCCCATCCAATTTAAAAGTCGATATAAGAAATATTGTTCAATTAATTTAGAGAAGTAAGATTTTTCTTTAAAGTAATCTTTTTTTTTGTTTTTATATTTTATAATAACTTTTAAATTTATCCGAACCAAGCCATATAGTAAAAATAATAATGATAATTAATTAATATGAAATATAAACATTAAAAAATTAGGATTCGGAACGCCACCATTCACGGGCTAACTTCTACGTTAAAAAGGCGAAAACCATTCTAGAGGAGCTTAAGCTAAGGTGATTCAAGCACCTCCTTAATATGAATAATGATCTGCAAGATTCGTGTAAAGAGAAAAAGGACTACTAAGAGCAAAACAGTGTCCGGAAGGCGTTCATGAAACGAAATATGGTCTGGGTAAGGAAAAAGAGTTGGCCCAAGAACAAGACCCGTGGTCCAAACTCTGGATGATGCTATTCTACAATGCTTGCCTACACTCGGGGTTTTAAGATTATGAATATTATTATTATAGAAAAATTTTCCTTTTTCCATTTTTTTTTAAAGTATAAACAATATGATATTGTGAACCTCCTACATAATTGCACATTGTATATTCAATTTTATACTTTTAAATTTCATATACCGTATTCTTGTTATATACTCATATTCAATGTTAGGGAATCATTGTATGACAATTTAATTGTTTGGTTTTTCTTTACTACTTCGTATTTTTCAACATTTAAATCCATTAAACCAATATAATAATCTGGGTTTTTTTCATGAAACATTTCAAAAAAAAAATTTTTCTATGTTGTTAATTTTAATTTATTATGTTCTAGGTTACGTAGAAGAGGAATACATGAGGGGCGACAGAGGATCGAATGAAGTAAGCTGCCACGATGGAGGTATCCCGATCTTCAGACTGCGGAGCGTCGAGGAAACAGAGGCGGCGCACGACCTCCTCGAGCTGAGCCGCTCCCTCCCGCCGCTGCCCGCCCCCGGAGTCACGCCGCACTACTCCCTGCCCCAGGAACCGCTCTACACCCACAGCGCACAGCCGGTCTACCACTGCTGCGAGGAGGTCCAGCACCCGCCTAGCCAACCACCACTAACCCCACCTAACTCAGAATATTCCTCCGATGCTGAGAACAACAACCCAAACCAGGCCCCTACATCCGGAGCCAACCTCCAGCCCGCCGTTTACACCTATGATGCTCTTCTAGTCACCGATGGAAGGTCAAAGAACCGAAAAGAGCGAAAGGCGACAGGAAAAGTGGCTCCACTCAGCCCCATCTCCTCAGATGACGGTGTGACAACCGAAGCAGAAGAAAATCCGTGTGATAAAGGCGGACGCTACGTCTGCTCTGAATGTGGTAAGAAGTACGCTACCTCCTCAAACCTGTCGAGGCATAAACAGACCCACAGGAGCCTAGACTCTCAGTCGGCGAAGAAGTGTGTGACTTGTGGGAAGGCCTACGTGAGTATGCCTGCCTTGGCGATGCACCTTCTGACGCACAAACTCTCACATGCGTGTGGAGTCTGCGGGAAGTTGTTCTCAAGGCCTTGGCTGCTCCAGGGACACCTCCGTTCGCACACTGGAGAGAAGCCCTACGGGTGCGCCCACTGCGGTAAGGCCTTCGCGGACCGGTCCAACCTGAGGGCACACATGCAGACTCACTCGGCCGACAAGAACTACCAGTGCAACAGGTGCCACAAGACCTTCGCTCTCAAGTCATATCTCAACAAGCACCTCGAGTCCGCCTGCATCAAAGAAGAACAGGAAGGAGTTGATGTCACTGTAGTGTTCGAAAATGTCCGGTCGAGTTTGCAGGTTCAGTAGCAGCAAAGGGACTTCTCTGTGATACAATTCGCAAAGAGAGGTACACACCAATGAAAGAAGACATTCGTGATATTATATGCAATATGGACGATTCACACACCAAAGTGGACAGTGATATACACACACAGCTACAAATAAATATATATATAATATATACTGTGTTATATATATTATATAATAATTATATATAAGTATATAAATATCTGTTTTAACAATATTGATTCATTAACACTAGACGGAAAACATGAGAAATTTCAAACATCCATTTGAACAACCATTATTATGTATTTTCGTCTTTATCCGAGCAACGATAGAATTAGATTATAAATAGAACTTGATAATATTCATATAGAACTATCCAATTAATTTTTATAAATGATATATATTTAAATGGATATATATTAAATACCAGTTTTGATATTTGTCAATACATAACGTAATCGTTTAGCCTATTGACCTGCTCAAAAATTTGTTTGTTGTAATAAGCAGAAATACTCATATTTATCTAATTAAAAGAGATTATTTAAAGAATATGGATATGTCGGTATAATATTTTATAGACTGGGGTTAATAACTGAGAAATAAAGTTTATATAGCTATAGGTATTTTTGGATATGATAAGTGAGTATATATTCCTACAGTACTGTGTATCTAGGCATTAAAGTATAGCACGTGTAATAATGCTACAATAATTTTCAAATAAGTTTACAGCATATTATTGTTTAGTGGCTTAAAATTCCAAACACCATTTTATTTGTAGGAGAAAACTGATCTTGTCTAGGTCTTTTATAACGGGTCTGCATTCCTTTTCAAGTATTGAGAAAAAAGTGATTACTGGTTTTTAAGATGTATAAGAGAAATAGGCTATTGAAAATAGTGACTATATAATTGATAAGGGAATGAATATATTCTAGGGGTGTGTGAGAGTATGTTAAAGATTGATTGTATTTTAATATCATTTGATTATTCTAGTCGTTACAAGCCTAAATAATAAACCTGAGTAATTGTAAATAGGATTTTTAAAAATTGATGAATATATTTTTGTTCTTTCCATGTGAAACAATTTTCTGCTTATAAAAAGTGTGATTGAATGTAATTTAAGTACTGTACATAAGTAATGAACTACTCCCAATAATTCTATCTATAAGCCTAAGCAGCCACACGTCCCAAACTTCTGTTTAGATGTTTATACTTATAGTGATAATTTTGTGAGACATAAATCTGTAAAGTACGTGTTATCAAATGTTTTAAGAAAACGACCAATTAGAGTGTTTTTGACAGATGTTAATTAATGTTTATACTTAGTTCAATTGTGAACACGTTAAGTCCTAGTACCCGTTGGGAGGCGGGTCTTTAAAATAGTGTTGAAATTATTTTGCTGGTGAATGTATAGTTGGCCTTAAATTAGTTTTTGTTTGTCAAAAAAAGCCTATGAACAGTTGTGAAACAAATTCTAGTCCTTAGCTCATACTTTGAGTGCTTATTGTTGGGTGAGAAATGTCGTGAGATTGTCAAATACAATTTGTACCATTGTATTTTAATGAATATCCATACATGTATATACATAACAAATGAATGGTGGCATATATATATCTGTATAGAGTTTCAAGAAGGTTTACGCTTAATATTATTAAAGGAAATAGTTGTCAAAGTATGAGCTTTTAGAGTGCAATGGATAAAAAAAAATGTATAAAAATAAAAATTTTTATTGTTTTGTAATGCTAGTCATAAAAATATTAAAACTACCAAAGAAAAGAAAAATTATTTCTGATATTTTAAGGATGACCCTTCTCCTTGAAAATACAAATTAATTTTTAAAAAATCGCTTAAAACTTATGATCCATGGCATTTTTGGTAGACTGGTAGAAAAAGCTTTATAAGGACCAAGTTTTTACAACCATTGGGGTACACTGAGGCCGATTGAAAAGTTAGGCTTAAAAGATTTTCATATTATTAATATTTTATAACAACTCAAAAAAAAAAGAAAGAAAAGAAATTGACGAAGGATGATTTAAATGGATGAAGTATTCATTACTTATGATATATATAAAGATATGGGCTCACCTAGTAAAAATTTAGTGACAGATGACTTTATTAAACTATTGAAGTCATTGGTAAAAGAAGTTGTTGACTCGGTTTTTTTTCCACATTTCCTAACCTGGAGTTGTTGTCTTAGTACAAAAAAATGTCAATAGATAGGGTGAATTAGCTTAAATTGCTCATTAGAGTATGATTGGTCGTATGGCCTAAATAAACAATGGATGATAAAGAAACAATTTTATAAAGAAAATCTGGATTAGTTCCAAACTAGTCGCACGAATATGCTTCTCCTGGACACTTGATAAAAGTGAGCTAATATCTTCTTCCACCAATTGCTTCAATCATGGAACTTTTTACTTTCTAAAATACTGAATTTAAATTTAAAGATTAATTCAGTGATTAACAAAATACATTTTAAAAAATAACAGCATTGTATATAATGTTAATATTATATTTGTTCTATATTCTATCTAAAAATGTTTCATGCTTATTTTTAAAATGACCAAAAAAAAAAAAAAAACCATTATAAACTTTCAGTCGAAAAATTTTTTTTATAGTTTTATTTCCTAACGTAAGGAAGTAAGAATTATACATCAAAACACTTTTTCTTCTTCTGAAACATTTTAGTGAACATAGTTCAAAGTCAGACGGTTTTAGGTATATATATATATATATATATATATATATATATATATATATATATATATATATATATATATATATATATAAAATTTTAAAACATAAATGTATTCATGGTTAAATCATATTTTAAAAAGTTTATAGCCAAATACATAACTTTAAATTTGACATATACATATCTAATAGGTGAGCCCATTTTTTAAAATACAAAAGTTTTGTACGGCCACGTCCATTAACCCTGTGTTCACGCGCTTAATTTTTCAAAGAAATAAACTAACAGAATGCTTTTAAATATAAATTTTCCTAAAAGTTATAGCGGTTCCACGCTTGTCATTTTGCTAATAAGACTTAGATGGCATATGTATTCTCTCCATTTAATATGCTGTGAAATAATGTAATTTAATATAATGTAACGCGATTATATAGGACTATATACGTATAAGTATTTATAAAATTTACCAATAAATAAATAAATAATATTAAAAAAAAAAGGAGCATGATATATTTTAAAATGAATTATACTGTCCATTTATTAAAATGATAATGTTTGCATGCAGAATAGTTGATCGGTAGGATTTTATTTAATAATAAACATAATATATAATAGAAATAAACAACGAAGGCCATGGATCATCATTTAATGAAATATGAACGATAATATTATGGGTGTGATAAAAGGTAAACTGGAAATGTGTCGAGGAGGTGGTTAGTAATAATTGGCAATAAAATAGCAATATATTGTAATGTAATGTTCATTTATTCTGTGTACATTTATTTATCCCCACCTCTTCCTTCCTGGGTTTTTTCATTGATCCCAATGAAATGTTTTTACTCATTATATTGAAAATTATCCATGATGGAAGATAAGTATTTAAGGCATCTAGAGCAGAACCAATATATCAGGATATTCTAATGACATGACGACACATCAACAAAAACAAATATAAAATAAATCAATAAATGCATGATTGAGAAAGGAAAATCTAACACACTATATAAGACGGTTTAATAATTCATTAAAAAAAAAAAAAAAAAAAAAAAAAAAAAAAGAATGAGAGTCAAATCCAACACACAATTTTACACAGAAAGCAGTGATAAAGTTTAGCAAGATATTCACATCTTCAGAAAAAAAAAATGCGCATTGATACTAATATTCTTGTGTATTATACCCATTTATGAATTATTTGATTATTCAATTTAAGCCCATCTAGCAGCACTTATGACCAGCTCCTTTGGATGCCTTCTTTTGTTCCCAATACACCCTGAGACCAGCCAGTAGTTTTCTTTTTTCTCTTCCGTCATGGGTTCTCGACTAGTTTTAACTTTAGTGGGGATAGTAATGGGGACCACGATTTCGCCATACTTCTAAATTTCGACCGATCCAACACATAAAGGTCAGAAATTCCAGCAGAATTTAGGTCTTTTTAAACTTCATTAAGCCACAAACTTCGAGTCTTATAGCTTTTAATTAGCAAGAAGATCTTCTTGGTAAGCCTATTATTGTCCATTCTCAGCCGGTGCCGATAGTACTCCAGCCGCCTACGTCACATACTATTGGCTATTTCCAATTGTCGGTACAATTTGTGATTCGCCTTTAGTCTGTAGGATCCATCTGGGAGAACTCACGGTCCATGAATTTTCCTGAGAGTACGTCTTTCGACTATTTCGAGATCATCCAAGAGGCCCTTTTTGTTCATTAGTAAGGTTTCAGCTGCATATAAGAACTGGGGCCTCACTACAGTTTTTTAATGTTGAATTTTGGCGTTCTTCGAAATGCACCTCTGCAAGTTTGGTTCATCTTCCCTATACTGTCTATATCATTGGGATGGACCTATTTACCGAGATAGCTGAATCGGTTGGCTCTCCCTATTCTTCCATAAGTGGTTATTAAAAGGGCTTTTCCGTGCTGTCGATTCTCAATTCGTTTTGTCGTACGATATTTGCAATCCTGCCACTAGTTTCAATTTTACGGGTCCCTTCTCCAATGTTTACAGGCTTAATTCCAAAAATTATCATGTTAAGCTTCCAGATCTTCATGCATTTGTCGAGCACCAGGTTGAACAGAATTGGCGAGAGACCATCTCCCTGCCGCACCCCAGTGTTGATCTTGAAAGTCCGAGACAAATCTCCTCTGAACTTCATCTTGGAGATGGTGTTCTGGAGGGTCAGTTCGATGAGGGTTCGTGTGTTGTAATCCACACCTTGTTCTTGTAACACTGAAAATAGTGTTTGACGGTTGACCGAGTCATAATCTTTCTTGAAATCAACGAATACCATAGCGACATTCGCGCTTCCCTTATGTTTCAGTTAGAGAATGGTCTTCAGACTGAAAATCTGCTCAACACAAGAACGCCCCCGCCTAAATCCTCCCTGGTATTCGCCAATCGTCTCATCACATTGTTTCTTCACATTGCCCTTTAGAATAATGGAGAGTTTTTTGTATACAACTGACATAAGTAATATTCCCCGGTAATCACTTCGGTCGCCTTTCTTGTGCAAAGGATGTATTAGAGCTGTCCTCCATTCGTCAGGTATCTTGCCGGTTTCCCAGTAGTTAACCAGTAATTTTTATAAATAATATATTTTCCAAGGCTTCTTAATGTGGATAAGTCATGAAACGTCACCTGGATTTTCAATTTTAAAATTTATGAGATAAAGTTACGGTGTTTATTATTTTATTGTTTTTTTTTGGGGTTTTTTTTTTTTCTGGATGCCTTCGCTTATTTAGGAACCCCTACTTTTTTGAGTACGAAAAGTCAAAACTTGGGTTCAGTTACCAAAAAAATCAATTAAGAATTTTTTATATTTTATCGGTCGTTCTAGCAAGTTACGGAACTAAACAAGTCTCACAATCACTAGAAGACTTGTAGGATCACTATGCCGATTTATAGGACAGTTTTTATAAATATCTATTCATTCCACATTAATAATTATGCTTGGGGATTTGATTTATTTCATAAGATTCATGGACTGAAATATAACATAATAGTAGCCAATGCATTAAAATATAAGACATGCAACAAAACAATGACTCTTTATTTGAGCACAAGAACAAATAATTGTTGGCACCGGTTGGAAAGAAAAAAAGACCAGCATTCCCTTGCAACAGATGAAAAATTAGTCGGCACGTGTGTGTAGAATTTCATTGAAAACATTGAAACCAGTAACTAGGGTAATAAAATAATATAGCTTCCTGAGTATCATATAAACTGTATATATAATATAAATGGACAAAAAAACGTTGATTAGAAATAATTACACAAAAATAAATAAAATATACAGCGTGCCTGGTATGGAAGTTTGTGGGTTCGAAACAATCGTGGTGAATCCACGGAATGAAAGTTGACATTTCCATTCAGGCCAGAAAATAAAGGACAGAATATCCTACAGGTTAACAACCTACTTGGAGTACACAAGCAAACAAATAGTAAACTATTAAAGTTCAGTAATGAGGAAAGAAGAAATTATTAATGAATAAAACAACCACATTCATCGAGTTAACCACACTAGCTGGATGTGGTAAATCCCATTTAAGATCCGATGAAAAATCACAATTTTTCTTTTTTTGTCAGGAAAAGGGTTAAGGTTTGTAATACGTATTTTTGTTTGCATTAAACGGCTCATAATTTTCTGACAGGACACCAGAGTCAGTAAAGCTAGTAAGGGTAAGTATGGGCAGGGATTTCAGCAGTAAAAATTGTGCAAGACTAACATATTATGTTTATGCACATTAGCAGATAAGCAATAAAGGAAATATTACAAAGTTATTAAGTATTGGTGGTATACGAACTGACGGAGTTTGTAAATCACTAGATATATAGTGTCAGTCTAGGTGCTATGAGTATACTCCTCTGCGATGGGAAAGTTGAATGGCAGCAGTGAACAAATAGATGTCGTTCCGCCAGGTGACAGCCTAAAAAGTAAGTGAATCTACATAATTTAGTATACACCAGAGAAATAATAATAAAAAGAAAAAAGTTTTTGAATCGAAACAAGTACTATAAAAAAAATAATAATTAATAGTTATAAAAAATAATAATTTATAAAATTTTTTTTTTTTTTTTTAAACGAAATAATTACTTTCTAACTCAAAGATAAGCACTTCAAACTCAGACTCACGAAATTGCAGTCAATTTTCATCACTCATTTTAGAAATATGAATTTTCAAATCTGTCATTGTTCAAATAACAGTATTAAGAGAGGACTAAAATTGTTTCCACTTTTTCTGGAAAAAATATTCATGAGTACCACAAAAGCAAAATAAAATTTTTCATACTGATCTTGGCATGTCAAAAGCCTAAAACCAATTTCTCACTGACTGGGAAAAAAACACTATGGATATTGCATCTATAATCTACTGATTTTATATTTATTGCATCTGATAAGGAAACTTGGAAAATTTTCTATCCGAGCAACATCAACAAAGTTAGGACTTGTCAAAAAAGTCCTAAAAATTCAATAAGGTAGGCGAAGCATGATTTTATTCATTTAAACAAATATAGCTCATAAAAGGTAGGTCCTATAGACATATGTACTATTAAAAAAAATATTCTCTATTAAATGTTCGATAGGGAAACTTTCGTTAAATTTTTGATCCGAGCAACACCAACTGAGTTAGGGCCAGTCAAAATGCTACATTTTTAAAGGTAAATAAAAAAAGTTACAAAACTCTAAATTGCCAGGACGATTTACGTTACAGAAGGAAACTAAAGATGACAAGTGAAAGGGCATATCCGTATCAAAAAAATAAAAATAAAATTTTTGGAACAGGTAGTTAGTTATACGTGTTGTATGAAATAAGCTTGAAACATTTTCCAAAAACATCAACTAAAAACGAAGTAATACTGTCTCAATGGAATCAATAATAGTCAATTTAATTTTAATGTATAATTGCAGATACATGGTTATCTAATTTTAAAGGAATAAATATTATATATATAGCAGTCATAAAAAATGTTTTTTAATCTGCATCTATATATTGATCTCATTGTCTGAATTTATGAACGAAGGAAGTTAAATGTTTGAGATAACTACAAAATTAAACCGTAAATCAAAGTAGATACAAAAGAAGGCGAGGAGGAAAAATGTGGCATTCCTTGGAGGATATTGAAGCAACAAATTTTAAGAAGTCACTTAAATTATTCTCACATCGTGTTTTTTTTTTTATTCAATATGTAGTTCTTAACAAATAGTTATTGGCTGACTAAATATTCCTAATCATTAAACATTTCGTATGAAACACTTAAAAATATGAATTATCTTTTTCATATGAAATGTAAAATATAAACTATTGTGCTTCAGATTTTTTATAAGATATCTGAAAAAATAAAATAAAAATAGAATATTATACCCTTTAATGGTTAAAAAAAAAATGTATGAGTTTTCTCGATCTGCAGTTTTAATCATTTATATTAAACAATTGGTTCTGGGTAAAATTAATATTTTCACGGGACCTGTTATCTAACGATGAATTTTTTTTTTCACTCATTTATTTTCATACTTTTAAATATTATTCAGATTGGAAACCTATGTGATCTATTGGGCATATGTATTGATTCTTCTTAGTTCTAATCCTATTAGGAATCAACAACCAGCATCGATTGTACCCTTGTAAATTCCTTCACTTTCTTCTTGTAAATTTTCTGCACCACGTTATAATTCCTTGTTTAAATACAGTTCATTGGTTGGAAACTGAAAAATGTACCCGATATTTGGGATGAAGTATACGTTGGTGTTTGTGATGTGTATTACAATGTTCTTACTCACAGCTTTTAGTTTTCAAACATGTTATATTTACTAATATAGCTCTGACATAAAAGCACTAGCTAGACATAACCAACGAGACGCACTTGACATACATCTTCATGGCAATAACATTGATATTGCCCTACTAACTGAAAACCACTTCAAAAACTGACTATATCACTTATCGATCAGACCATCCCGACAACACAGCACATGCTGCTCCTTGTATCCTTATCCATAAATCCTTACCCCATTCCCTTATTCCTTCCACTCCAACTGTAGAAATCCAACCTCAGTTATCATATCAACAAGTCCTAACAATTTAACATTCTTAGCTGTATATTGCCATACAAATATTTCTTTTTCCTACAATCATCTTGAATCCTTATTCAAATTCTTCAGACTTTATATTAGGAGGAGACTACAACTCTAAAACCAACGGTGGGTTTGTCGATCAACTAACTCCCCTGACAGCACCCTATCCCGAGTCTCTGCATCCAATAGCTATTCCATCATTTCATCTATGAACCCTACCTATTTATTGACCAACATCCCAAAAAAACGACCTGATATCCATGATATATTCATCACTTCCCAGATATGATCATCCCAACTCACAATAAAATCATACATGACCTTTCAATTCAACCTCTGCTCCTAAATCTACCCCCCCCCCCTTCTTTGATTACAGGATGAGTAGATTGGTACAGTTTTAAGGATTCCGCTTAATATAAAACAAGACATTGATACAGCCATAGAAATACTAACTACAACATCACAAAAAGTAAAAGTGATAAGACTGTTCAGAGTAATTTGCCGCAAAATCTTCGCATCTTATTGAGAGACAAACGGATAGCAAGGTAGCACAGGACTATATAACCTTCAGACAAAACTAACTATAATAAATTAACAAACAAACTAAGAGCATAAATAAAAAAAGTTCAAAATTCTCAATATAAATATACTGAAAACCTTAATACAACTGACAAATCGTTATGGATGGCGACTAGAAAACTTTTGAACTACAAAAACCGCAATCGTCCTCTCCTAACTGAATCCCAAACCTGGTAAAGATCAGACAAAGAAAATTCTCTAATTTTCGGTCAGCACCTTTTCAATACTCTTAAACCACATTCTGAAGTCTTTAACGAAAAACACCTTGAATGTATTAAAACAAAATTAAATATTACACAAATTATTATTATGATTATTTAAATGTCCCTTCATCCAAAAGCATTTCATCCTTCTGAAATATCAAATACCATCCACAGATTGCCCTCCAAAAAAGACCAAATTACATCCCATATCCTAAAATTCCTTCTTCTGAAAGCCATCTTATTTCTAACATTCTTATATAATGCAGTCCTCCTGATTCTTGGAAATTATAGATAGTTAAAATGATACCTCAGCTCAAAAAGCCACCAGAACATTCTTGTCGTGGACGTCGTCTCCTCCGCTTGGTAGCTAAGAATGTACTGCACGGGAGCCTTTCTCGACGTAGAACAAGGTTTTGACCGAATCTGGCACCAGGGGCTGCTTCACAAACTCCGTAAATTCCTTTTTTCCACACAGTTCCTTATTATCCGCTTCCATCTCAGTGATTGAAACTTCAAAGTTAATCTTAACTTTTCCTATTCTTCTCTCCTTTGCTAATCTGTGTAAGTTCTTCTAGGAAGTATCCTAGGTCCCATCCTCTGCACGATTTATACAGCTGACATTCCAGCTTATCCTAGGAGCAGCCTCTCCACGCATGCTGATAACACTTGTGCGTTATCTGTAAGCAATGGTCCATTCATTGCCTTCCAAACACTCCAATCCCATATGAAAAACTTTCAAGAATGCTGTCGAAATTGGAGAATTAAAAGAAATCACATCAAATAACGTGTTCTTTCGACGTAAACCTACAACTTTTTGGCCTACAGTATAATTTAATGATATTCCACTAATCCCCGTTGAACAGATCAGCTACCTAGGACTCCATTTGGACAAACGTTTACTTGGAATCCACATACAAGACTAAAACAACATGAAACTGCTCGTCGTTTTCGACTTCTTCAACATTTACTAGACAAACGTTCAAACCTTTCAATTTGTTACAAAAGACTCATTTACATGACAGTTATCAGACCTATTTGGACATACGGAGCTTTGGGGCTCAACTAAACCTTCTAATTCTTCACGAATCCAATCCTTACAATCCTAAATCCTTCGAAAAATCCTTAATGCTCCTTATTTTGTTACAAATATACTTATCCATAAAGATCTTTATGTTATTGATGTACCGCAAAACAGAAACCTTTCCTTTCATAGCAATCTTCATTAATATCAGAACTTGCCTCACATTTTATTCTAGATTACCCTCCAAGGTGCCTGAAAAGATGACCACGAGACCTTCTAATATAGAATCATTATTTTATATATCTTTTTAAGTGCTACCAATGGGTAGTTCTTTAGAAGCAATTGACATGTCATTTTTAGCATTATCATCACATTTACCTCATTTATTTTATAGAGCTGTAAATTTCAATAAATAGAAAAAAAAATCGTAAAAGACTTTCATAAATCAATAATGGTTATTTTAAAAAACGGTAATGATTGGTGTTCTAAAGGTTCAGAGCCGATGTCGACAAAAGTAAGTAAAAGCCCCAGTTCAGGAAGCATTATGTTTCCAGAGCACTACATTTGTAAATCCCTAAGAGCTTTAGAGGTAGCTCTAGATGTAATCCTATCATCCACATCTTCGGGTGTTTGTAGAAGTAAAATGCTTGGACCGTTATTGTTGTCAATATTTGCCTCCTACTTAGGACGGGGGCTATTCATTGGTATAAATGGCCCAGCTGGGGAGATATGGATATTGGTTACAATTAGTAATCGTGAATAGTATAGAATAACATCGATAACACTTTTTGATTGACAAAATATGGCAGAAGTTGAAAAAAAAAAAATTAAATAAATAAATTTAAAAAAATGTTATGGCTAGATAAATTTTTGCCTCGGTTATCACTAAAATGTTTTTGAACGAAGGATTTTTTTTTAACTCTTGCTTCGATCCTCTATATTATTTTGCATTATTAATCAGGATAATTAAGCTAAAGTTAATGATTTCAAAGTGTTCAAATTGCCAAAAGGTATTTTTTTTATTTTTTTTTGCGGTCAACGATGCTCTGAAATAATTAATGAAATGAAAACTGGACATGCCACAATACAATTATACAACCCCTAACAACAGCCGAGTGTTCTAAATAGAAATCTAGCAATATGCAAATATGATTATATACAATTACATGATATTTTTTATAATCCATTAATTTTACCGATTTTTACAACTATTACGTTTAATAATATTTGGTTTTATCGTAAATATATCTCTATTTTGACCTTTAGGAACACTTATAAATTTTTATTGAGAAATATACAGCATTTTTCACCGTTTTATAACCTTGTATTTTATGTATACTATATGTCATTCAGTCGGTCTAGAAAGATGTGGGTTAAAAATGGAATGTCGTAAATGAACATATAAAGCGCGACCCTTTGGATCAGATTATGAAATCAATGAAGTCATACGAAAGAGATAGTTTACTCCTGAAAATATTTATGAATGATCAGTTGAGATTATAGCCGATGGGGGATAAATCAGCGTTAGTTTGAATAGGGGAATAAGTGGATAACTGTATGGATTGATAATGTTTAATCTCATGAATAAAGGTATTATCATTGATGTTGTGCAGGATTAAGTTCTGCTGGAAATATATTATTTTCATAATATAAATAATATTTCATTACAATGTGACATTTGTTTTTTTGTTTTTTTTTATGTGAACCATCTTATAAATAAAAATGGAATTATTTCACTAAATCAATGAACTACACTAATCACTTTAACAAAACGATTTTCAATGTTTCTAAAAAAATTGTGATTTGCCATTTAAAGACACAAAATTGAAAATATCTAATTTTTTTTTAAATATATGTTCTTGCGCGTTAAGGAAATGAAAACCCCACAAAATGGATGAAAATACGATAAGTGAAGGATTCTTACCTTGTTTTTGCTGATTTCACTTAATGGAGTCATACATCTAATCTTACATTCCTAATTTCTTCAGCAAGATAATAATAGGAGTGGTAACCCTTCACCAGGCGCTGGTCGCAAGGTGAGTATTTCCCTCACCCTTCTAAAAAATATTTAATAAATCCGTCAGAACTTAACTTTCATCGCTGTCCCTCTGTATAGCTAAGTTTAGGATACTTCCGAATTAGAATATTCGGTTTCTAAGAAAAACGGATGCAGGTGGCCAGGATACGGGGAGATTTGTACTGAAAATTACCATGTGCACACTCCTCAGTATCAGATCATCTCTCGTGCAGTTTATTCATGACATTTTACTGAGCGAGTGTGAGGGTATAATAAAAAGCGGGTATAAAGAAGTCAGCACCCATTGGCAATATCTCCAGGCGTGATCTACAGTTTTTAGTTCAAAATTTAGAACCCAAAAAGTGCTATAATTTATTATAGATGGGTTTTCGATAGTTAATTACACTCGTGTACGCAAATTCAAAAAAATAATCATGATTAAATATTTGACAACTATTTTTTTGGAATCAATCAGCTAATTTAATCATTATTAAATATTTCAGTTGATTGTTCAGTGAAATAAATCATTCATTTAATAAAAAATTAACTGAAAGATTTTCTGCAGTCGATGGCCATTGCCATTTACATTTTTTTTCACTGACTGAAGGACGTTATTCTACAAAACAGTTGACTGACTGAGTAGTTGTTCATTGTTTAATAGATCAATATACACCCACTAAAAAAAAAACTGTGATGAAACTGTGACGGTTGAAGCACTTCTGTAATCAGAAAAAAAGTTTGAAATTTATCAAATTTTAAAAATCGATTCTCACCAACATTAAGTGTTATAACTTTATTATTTTTTTTCAACTATAAGATTATAGAGTTAGACTGTACATAGTCGTATCATGGCTCTAGTACATTGGTACCCAAACTGGGGGGGCGTGAGTACATGTCAGAGGGGCGCGAGATAAGTTGAACATTAAATTAAATTTTGGTAGTCTTTCTAAAATTCTAAATTTTAAAAAACATAGCACAATGTTCTCAGTTAATGGTTTATGTTCGGCATATTGAAAACGAAAGAATAAAAGACGAGCTACTCTTTTCTACAGAGTTGGAGCCTACGACAAAAGCTATTGATGTTATGAAAACAGTGTCAGACTTTTTTGACAAACATAAACTCTCTTGATAAAAACTGATCGGTGTATGTACGGATGGCGCGCCTTCAATGCTTGTTTCTCGCTCAATGGCTTTGTGCAATTAGTAAGAGAGAAAAATTCTGATGTCACTGGGATACATTGTTTTATACATTGACAAGTCTTGGCAGCAAAAACCCTTCCAAATGAACTCAATACTGTCTTAAAGTTGTGTATTAAAGTAGTGAATTAAATAAAAAGAGTGCGTTGAATACTCGACTGTTTAACTCATTGTGAAGATTTAGGAAGTGATCACAAAACACTGTGATTTCATACAGAAGTACGATGGCTCTCAAAAGGAAACATGTTGGCGAGATTATTTAAGCTTTGAGATGAAATAATCACCTTCTTGGAACATCAAAAGCAAAATGAACTAAGGGTGGCCTTCAAAAACCTTGTACTCAAGTAATATTGGATTATTTGCCAGACATCTTTGACTCGTTGAACAGCCATAACCTAAAACTGCAGGGTGGAGACTCAAATTTAGTTACTTATCGTGATGCGATCATGATGTATATTGCAACTATGGAGGCGTAAAATATCAGCGAACCCCTGCAATTATTCAAATTTCCCTAAAGTAGAGTCAATTTCAGAAGATACACGCTTCAAGGAGATTTATGAAGGATCAAGTTTAAAAATCCAAATATAAAACCATTTGGAGAGCCTAATTGAAGAGTTCCAGAAATACATCCCAAACACTTGTCACGGTAGTATTTACAGAATTGCCATTCCATGTTAACATAGACTCCCTGCATGAATCTCTTCAGAATGGGAAGCTCTTCGTTTATATTTGCCTTTTTCAAGCACCTATTTGTGCGAAACAGCATTTTCAACACTTGCGGCAACTAAAACAAAGTATCGAAATAAACTTGATGGTGCTAGTGACCTGCGTTGTGCACTTACTAAAACTCAGCCACGAATAGGTATACTCGTAAAGAAAAGGCAAGCCCATCCATCTCACTAACCAACCTAATCTATTTTTCTTTTATTAATAATTTTTGTATTTTATGAAAACTGATATTGTTGTATCATATGGCAGTGTAAATAAATGATTTGTTATGAATGTAACACTTATTTGTTTTGTTTTTTTGTTCCTAGCCCTATACAATTTATTGTTACGGGGGGGGGGGGAGAAGCTTTCATTTCAACTAAAGGGGGCGTGGTACAAAAAAGTTTGGGAACTCCTGCTCTAGTTTGAGTTTCATTTAAAAAAACCAAAAAAAAACAATAATCCTGAAGGTATTAACATGGCCGTTCCTATGATCATACCCGTCTTTTCCCACGACAATTTGTTTAAATAGTTGATCTAACAAAACGTTTATTTTTTATTGATAATGGTTAGATAAATGTCTGGCTAGGGACAGCAAACCGTTAATAACTCCTCTTTACTCTTCTACTTCTAATTTCTTTATATCTTGTTAATTTGCGTGGTTTTTTTTGGTTGGTTTTTTATAGTGTTTAATTTGCACATTTTAATAACATAGTCAGTGAAGTGACCCATCGTAATTCACTAAGATTACTCTATAATAGTCGAAAGAACGGACAAAATCACACCAGATCTAGAATAACAAGAGGCTAATCCGCACGGTATTAAGTGACTGCTTGCTACTACCGTAAGTAAATAAACATTTCATACAACTATTTACTTCATCAGCTGACAGATTAAAATATTTCAAAATGGTTCAGTGCGCTAAATGTGAAAACACAATTTCTAGAGACGATAAAAACAGTATAATGTGCTCTAAATGTAAGGGAATTCACCACGGCAGGTGCTTTAATATACAAGATAAGGACTTAGAAGCACTTAAAAACACGAAAAAACATGGTTTTGCCACAATTGTGACAAAACTAAAAATTATAATTCAAGCACCGAGAAACCTTCTGAGCCATCGGGATCCAAAATACTAGCGACAGTAAATAGTCTCAATGAAGAAATGAAGTCCGTAATAACGTCTCTAGACAATTACGGAGACTTAAGTTTTGAACTGAACGAAAGAATGTTAAAGATCGAGAATCATTTGGAGGGACAGTTTAAATTAATCGAAGACTTGGCCAATGAAAACAAAAATTTAAAAACAAAAGTAGGGCTGCTCGAAATTAGATTAAACAAAGCAGAGCAGGGGCTTTTGAATAAATCAATGGAAATTCGCGGCATCCCGGTACACCCAGGTGAGACCGCTACAGCATTAGTAACAAGCATTGGTGCTGGTCTCGGCATCAAGCTAAATCTAAAAGATTTTGACCTAGTGGAGCGCCGGAGGCCTAGGAAGAATGACACGCGACCGCCGCCTATAATCGCGCGATTTGTCAGCCAATCTCTGAGGGACGATTTAATACGGAGGAGGAAAGTCAAGAGGGACTTCTCAGCGCGGGATATCAGCTGGCAGGAGAATGACTCCCACCGGATATGTCTAGGCGAGGAGATGACCCCGACCAATAGGCATCTAGATTGGCTCGCCCGTCAGAAGAGATCTGCCGGCAAATTAAAATATGTGTGGTTTGCGGGGGGGGGAGGGGGTGCGTTGCCGTAAGGAAGATGGCCAACCAGTGATATACATTGACCAGCCTCAAGACCTGGATGTTTTTGTCTAACCTTTTGGTAATCATTTCCTGTTTTCGCGTCCTCTATTTACATCTCCTGTTATTGAAATTAACGTATTTTATATTTGTTCTTCTTCTATCAATTATCATTACCACGTTTGTTTTCGGTTTTTCATTCATTGTTATCAATATATTACTTTTAATTGGTTAACATTCGTTTTTTCAATTATATCTATTTGTTTATATTATTTTTTTTTTTACATATTATTATTATTATTATTATCATTTTTTCATAACTTGTTTACCTTCTTATCATTTGCTCGTCCTCGACTATTCTTATACATTTACCTGTTACTACTTTTACCTTTACTTTACCTTATTATATGTATCTACTTTTACATGTATTTTTTTTCATAAAATTATTATTTATCATTTTTTCAGAAAAATTTTTCTACTAGCTTATGTAAAGTTTTGTCCATGTTTTAGTAATGTTTTGACAAACCAGAATTGTCCGCTAATTATTACTTATTAAGATCTTTGTACGAAGTAATATTGTTATTTTTTCTCGATGTTTTAAATTTCCTAAAGTTAAGCACATTTATGTTATTCCACTCTTCTTACGTCTTAATTGACTATATAATGATTATTGTTCCTATAAATTCCAATTCAAAATTTCCATTATCTTTCGAAGTAAAATTTTCCTTCCTTTATCCCAATGTCTAATATACTACTGATATGTCACGTTAACTCCTAATCCCTCCCAGCACATTTCGATGAATTCTATGACCATTTTTTCCATAACACCTACCACATACCGCCGTTTCTGAAAGCTGGCTTAAACCATATATTCCCTCCTCTTCCGTATCTATTCCTGATTACACCCTCATTCGCCATGATCGGATGGATCGAACTGGTGGAGCTATTGCCTTATATGTTCGAGATAATCTGAGGGCCTAAATTCTTCTAAAATCCCGCTCTCCTGATATTTCACACCCAGAATACATGTTTACTGAAATCTCCTCTGAATCATTTTCTCTACTTTACATCATAGTTTACCGCCCTCCTCAGGTTAAATTCGACCCTTCATTCGAATCATCCCTTTTCACTTATGTTCCTTTATATAATAATGTCATCATAGCTGGTGACTTCAATTCTAACCTTCTCTCAGATTCGCCTGATAAAATTTATCTAATGGACTTGGTGTATTCCCTTCATCTTTTTACAGTACCTTTCCAACCAACTCATCATACCCAGTTCAAAGATACATTAATTGACCTCATGATTGTTGACTCTCCTAAAAACCTATTATCCTTCTCTCAAAATCCAGTACCTTTCCTTTCATGCCACGATCTAATCCAAATCTCTTATGACATATCTGTTCCTACTCTTATTCCCAAGAAAATATCTTTTCGAAATCTTGAACTCATAAACCCAGATAGAATAGAACCTCTACTTGACTCCCTATCCCATTCCATTGAACCCATCTATTCCCTATCCTATCAATTGACGAAATGGTGGAATGCCTCACACCGAACCTTTATACTGTCCTTAATCATCTTGCCCCTCTCAAAACCTCAATTATCCGACGACTGCCAGCTCCATGGATAAACCCCGACATTAGAAAGACGCTTCAGGCGAAATAAACATTCAGAAGATTATTCATCGTTTAAACCTTTTCGAAACCTCACCCAGTCCTCTTTACGCCGTTCTAAAGCGCAGTATTTTCATAGTATCCTATCCCAAGCTCCTGATCCTAAATCTAAATGGAAAATTTTGAGAAAATTTTCAGTATCTAGTTCCAAACCTGATGACAACTATCCAGTCACTCCAGATGAACTTAATTCCTATTTAGCTGACCCCCACCCTAATGAAATCCCTGTAAACACCTTATCCTATTCTATTCGTCAAACCCCATTCAATTCTAATAACTTTTATTTTCTTAATATCACCTAATGACCTAATCGATACAGTTTTTAAATCTCATACCAACGACTGCGGCTTGGATCAAATACCTTTAAAAATAATAAAACTCTGCCTTCCTGTTATCTTACCTGCCCTGCTCCACTTATATAATTTCTCCTTACAAAGCTCCATTTTTCCTACAGCTTGGAAAAAAATCCTTGTCCGTCCATTGAACAAAGTACCTTCTCCTTCTTCAGTTTCCCACTTCAGACCTATATCAATCCTATCAAATTCATCCAAACCATTAGAAAGATTAGCACATTCCCAACTCATCTCCTTTCTTGAATGTAAAGCCTTCCTTAATCCTTTTCAGTTAGGCTTCCGTTTCGGATACTCCACGCAATCTGCTTTGGTAAAAATTACCCAAGACCTTTATTTCTCCTTAGACCAACAGAATATTACGATCCTGATTCTATTTGATTTTTCAAAAGCTTTTGATTCTGTTGACCATACAATCCTCTTCTCCAAACTCCATAACCTCTCAATATCTAATAGTGCGTTAAGCTGGCTTCATTCCTTTTTATCCAACCGTTCCCAAACAGTAATTATACCAGGAAAACCTCACTCATCTCCACTACCACTCTCGCGAGGAGTCCCCCAGGGATCTTCTCTTTCACCTACCCTATTTTCTTTTTATGTTAATGACTTACCGAATCGCATCCGCTACTGCCAATATCATCTTTATGCTGATGACTTGCAAATATATTTATCATTTCATCATTCAAATATGCTAGAGGCGATCTGTAAGCTACAGAAAGACATAGACATTTGGGCCGTGGAGAATAAATTAAGTCTGAATCAAAAAAAAACAAAGGCTATCCTCATTGGGTCAAAATCTCACCTAAAAGCTCTTCCCTACTATCCACTGCTTTTCCTCAAAACCCGTCCAATTCATTTCCAAAATTCCATTAAAAATCTGGGAATAACTTTCGATCAACATCTAGCTTGGAATAACCATATCTCTCAAATCACGAGGAAATCTATTTTTATTCTTAAGCAACTCTCACATTACCATTAAGTACTCGAAAACTTTTAGTATCATCACTCATTTTCCCTAACTTTGACTACGGATGCATAGTATATGGAGGACTGTCTGATGAGCTCGAGATGAGATGCAAAAGAGTAATGAACTGTTTTCGGGAGTTTGAGCTTTATTTTCGGGATCTCCAGACGTTCTCACATATCTCATAAGTATTCTGAAATTGGTTGGCTTTACCTCAGTTTTCGACGTCAATACTTCCTGGGTGCTTTCATATTTCAAACCTTAAAAACCAAAAAACCCGCCTATATCCATGACCTTACTCTACGCTCCTCCATTCACCTCATAATTACTAGAATCCAACCCAGCAACCTATACACTCCGCCGCATCGAACTGCATCCTTCAAGAAATCCTTTATTATCCGTGCTTTCTCTTTATGGAATTCATTGTCCATCACAATTCGAAAAAGCTCCACTCTTACTTCCTTTAAACATCATCTATTTCTTTACCTCCTGGATCTTCAATCTTCCGAGCAAATGTAAAACATGAATATTTATGTTATATACATTATAATAGTACACATAAGATGTATCCTATTACAAGTTTCCTTAATTTATTTTTGTAACACATAATTTAATTATTAATCAATTTTTTTTATTATTTATTATTATCATTTATTGTATTGTATTGTACTCGTTTGTTATTCTTAAGGGACAAGTTGTCCCAGAATAAAGTTCATTTTTCTTCTTCTTCTTTTTCTTCTTCATCTATAATAATTTTTTATATTTCAGATAAGGCGTAAACTTAACAAATTAAAACCTTTCCCTCCTTTGAAATTATAATGTTCTCCCTAAATATTATACAATATTAGCAAAATCTAAATATAGTTATAATCGTCCAAGTTTATCAAAGTTCATTCCATTCTCTTACCTATCTACCCTTGTAATGTGTAATGTGTACCTATGTAATGTCCTTTTACGGATGCTGCAGTTAACGGCCCTGTTAGATTTTAGATGGGGTTTCATAATAAATATAAATTCTGTATAAAACAATTATTTATTGTTTCTTTGTGATATATATAAGTTAAAATAAAATTAAAAAAAATGTATATGTTTTTAATAAAAGCCATTCTATTTTGGAATTCCACATTGTAAAACATCCTGTGTGTACTCAACAAACCATCTTGGGGAACGCCTAGCATCATCATATTAAAACTGATTTTTGTTTTAATAATTTTCCTTAATTTCAGCATATCCACTAACGAAGAAAAATATAAAAAATCATATTTTGATAGAAAACATTTTTTCTCGTCCTTGGTAGGTTTTCTCGGTGATTTCGACATTTCTGGTTGCTCACCTGACGCTCCTGTTCCTTCGCTTGACTGACTAGATAATGTCTGTGTACACATGGAATGAAATCAACCATCAGAAAACCAACCTTAATAAATTCAGAGCATTTTTTGGGCTCTGGCTTTTGGACTATAAATTGCGAGTCTCCTGTTCGGTTTCAGTACATCTTTTTTTACCTTTACTACACTCACAATGAAGGTGAAGTACGAAAGTTAGTTTACTTCATTACTGCACTTGGAAGTTTTGAGCAACTGAGGCCATTTGATAATTCTGTGAACTTAAGGATAAAGACTCTTATGTGAAAGGACGGAAGGTGTATCAAAAATTTAAATAAATTAAAAATTAAGGTGACATGCGGTTTGACAGGATCTCAGGATAAACGCAAGTTTTTTATTCAAAGAATTTGTTAAAATTATTACTAAGGCCAGAAGAAACCTAGCACGTTTCCATTTGATTAGGGTCTTCCTTACAAAAGGTTTAGTGCTCAACCGTACTTAATCATGCGCTTGGCAATCTGCAAGTCAACAATTTCGATCCGCAGCCTCAAGACTATTTCCGTCGGGCAACCGCACAAACAATTTTGCCTTCCCGACCCGGAAATCGAGACCCTGGCGTTTTGGGTCCCGACAAATTGGCCTTCCACTCCAGGTAGCACAGGGTTGTCTCCTCGGAATTGAATACTGATTCCCGTGAGGGAAAATGATTGTGTTATACAGATTATTTTATCGATAACCTTTTCCTTAGGTCCATTCGCTTTCGAAAAATATGTGAGAGAATGTTTATTTCTAAAAAAAAAAAATAAAGGTATTCTAGAAATAATTATGAATTCCCTACAGCAGATTTTAAAAATCTTATCGATCATTTTTATGCGTTCATTAGCAAAATATCATGTAATAGCTTTCTTTGCAAGTATTTAAAGCAAATAATCGAATTAGTTTAATTAGTTTATATTAGTTTAATTAGTAACAATTAGTTTATAATAATTGATAATTGAGGAGATGGATGAATAAATAATGTTTGAAAAAAGTGTTAGAGGAAGCGTTGTAAATTCAAATAGATAACAAATTTTTAAATGAGTCTACACCAATAACCTAGGATTTTTTTCAAATAAGGTAGTTCGATGAGAAGGGATATGAAAATCATTGGGCTGAGATCTGGTATTTAAAAGATGAGTGGAAGAATTAATTCATAATAATTTTTCCAAAAAATATTTTCAAACAGAAAAACATTTTTTTTTATTAACTGTTGGTATTATTTTATTTAATAAATATACATTAATATTTGGATTAATAAATATTTTTATATTGATCATAGTAAATTCATTTTACTTGTTTTGATTTTGTTATTTCATTGGCTATCAACATTTATGTTCCTTTTATAAAATACTAGGAAAAAGATGGGAACGCTGCAAGTAATCATGTGGAAATGGTCCCAGCCCACACGTGGGACAGAAACTCAATCGAACATCTATAGGGCGAGGTGTCAAGGGTAATAAAAGAGAGGGTGCTTTTAAGAGAGGCGGAGGGATTCTGGCATAATTCCAGATAAACTCCAAAACTGTTCACAAAAATATTTAAAACATTCTTCTTCCCTTGACAAAGTGTTGTATAAGTTTTGTTATGAAATACTTTTGAAAATACATTTTCTGACTTCCCTGTTTTATGTTTTTCGGCTTCAGATTCTAATAGTAGTGGGCTCTACAAAACTATCCAATTCATCTTATATCCAATCCTTACAATCTAAACTCCATAGAATAACCCTCAATGCTTCTTACTCCGTCACAAACTTATCGAAAAAGATCTCTTTATATCTCTCTCACTTCATTATATAGAATCTTTATAAGTGCTACCAATGGGTAGTTTCTTTAAGAATTAGTGACATGTCATTTTTAGCATTATCATCACATTTACTTGATGTATTATATTTTATATTGTATACAATTGTAAATTTCAATAAAGAAAGAAAAAAAAAAAAAAAAAAAAAAAAAGGTACTCCTTGTTCTTTTTATCTTAATTATCGTTGTGTCAAGCCGGAATTATTAATTTTTTCTTTCAGTCAATTGTTTTGTGTTCCCCAAATAAATAATCGTGCGACAGAGTTCTTTTAAGCCAGTTCCTGAATCAGTAGTATTATCGAAAAAGCACTAGAAATAAAAAAAAAATTAATATAGTACAGTCCTAAAAAATAAAACTCCTATAATAATTATTTTCATGAAATAAATATTATAAAAATTGCTTTCATTAAAAACTATTAAAATTTCTGTAAAATAAAATTATTACTTAAAAATTACTATAGGTACTTAAATTAATAAAACAAAATGTTTGCAGTACAGAGTTTGTGGAAACACGTCGTAATGTGAACCGGAAGGGTGCCGAGTTTGTGAAATAGCGGCTTATTACAAGAATAAGGGCCTAAAATAATAATTAATACATAATATGTAAAGTTAATTTCTTCTTTTATTTCTCATATATACAAAATACATTTACAATGCCATGACATTGAAATACCTTTAAATATTGAAACACCTTTAAATATTATTAATTAATCCCTTTCAAAAGAGCTACTAAACTTTCGATCTCATTGCATCTCACTACAGATCCAGAACCAGGCACTTCATTTAACATTTCAGTAGTTGACAGCAATAAACATTAAAGCTGTTGACATCACTTTCCAAAATAGATACACACATACAAATCCCTTAACTTATCTGTCAGTGTCTTAACCTATAAAGCTACTTGCCATCCATCATTAGTTAACTGACAGATAACATAAACAGGTGTCAGATAACAGCTGTCAGATCTGTTGATATGGTAGCAGAGGTCTAATAGCGCGGTGTGGTTGTGGATCGAGTAAACCAGTCGAAACACTGGCGTGGGCTGGTTGTTAAACTAAACTGTTAGTTTAGATCTGCAAGTGGATATTTTTTTTTTTTGTTTTAAAGACATTCAATATATAACTTTTAATATTATTGTACGGAATAAATAATCTTTTGAATCGACATAAAATAGCACCTTATTGTTTCTCTACCTAATAGTTGCCGTAAGGCCTGGTGGATTGACTTCGTTTCTATTTCCTGCACCTGTGGAAAGAGCAGGCTCTTCTTATTTCAATTTCTGCAATATGGTTCAAATAGATGGACGCTCTCTTTCAGATCCAGTTTCTAAAGGCGAGTATCCACTATGGTCGCGAACCTCCTGCGCTACAAGAGTGAAACAAGTAAATATGTTTGAGCATTCAGAGCGTGTATTAATTTGCGAACACTAGACCGCTCCGAAGACTGTATGTTTGAATATTTAGGTGAAGTAATTCAATATAATGGTTTAGATGAAGCAGCAAATCTCGCAAGAGCCAAAAAAATGGAATTTGCCTTCCTAAAAACTAAGGTTATATATAATTTAAAAAATCTCTCAATTGAGGCTAAATTGCTTCATTATAAAACAGTTGTTCGTCCTGAAAGCTTATATGCACTTAAGAATGCCTGTTTCTCAACGAAAAGGGAGAAATTGAAAATATGGGACCAAGAAGGACTGAGGAATGTTTTAAACTGAAAAGTAATATAGAAATATATCGAAACATTGAAAGGTTGAGTGATGCAACAAGGAAACGTAGATTGACGTTTTGTGGGCATTTGATAAGAATGGAAGAAAGAAGACTGACGAAGAAAATTTTCCAGCACATCCTCCAAAAACAAGAAAAGAAAACATGGATGCGAATGGTAAATGAGGATATGAGGTTGGCAAATGTACAGTGGAATTCAATGTGGGATAGAGACCAATTTCAGACAGAAGTCGACAGGATTAAATTTCCGGAAATGGTTAAAACACAAATTAATAGACGGTGATCAGATGAAAGCAGAAAGCATCAGGCAGGGATAATGAAGAGATATTGGAAGGAACGGAAGAGCAAGAAATGAATTTTTGAGCGTGGTCCTCAGATGGCCGAACTCGTAAGAAGAAGAAAAAACTGCTTTGAAATTTTTAATAAATATAGCATAACTAGTAGAACTATCATCAGTGGCCAGAAATAGGAATGTTAAGGCGAGCTTATCCTGAGCCATTATATCCTTTCGGAACTTGGAGTATTTTATTTGAATTGACAGTGCTACAGAGTTAAAAAGATTTTCGAAGTTTAAGAATGACGTTTGCAAAAAATTTCTGTAGTAGCCAGTTTATTCTTGAGACCTGAGGCTCAACAGTAAGTTATTTTTAGATATCTCTTCATCATCTATAATCTTTAATCTTCAACCAAACAATTAATAAAATATTTGTTGCACTCACCAATAACTCGACCAACATATTTTTCCTTTAATGTTTACGTGAGCACTGCGGAGCGGCCGTGTTCGCCTACCCTGTCCCCATATACAGCGTTACAGGAGCGTGGAGCGCTGCTGGTTCGCGAACATAGGGATACCTGCCTTAGCAACTGTTTAGCTTTCCTTTCATCGTCCATTCAGGTTACATGCCAAATCACTTCAGTTGGTGCTGCTTAAATGATTCCCCAATTAGCACGACCCTAAGATGTCCCAAATATTTTTTATTGCGTAGTCAGTCCCTTCCTTGTATATGTAATACCGTATTTGTACCGCTGTCATCTTGCCTGTATGTTTATCTAGGGCTGGCCACCTTTCAGCACCATTGTGAACACCACAAAGTATATTATTTTATATCGAGCTAAATAATTTTATTTAATGTGGGGGATTTGAAAGTTTTTCTAGTAAAGGTTGGAGTCTAGACGTTTATTTGTTGTCTTAGTCTCATAAATAGATAAGCAGTAAGATGTTTGTCCATATGAACTCCTAGGTAACGAATCTATTCCATGAGTATCAGTGATATATTAGTAAAGGTAGAGGAGGAAGTCGTATCTTTACTACGAAGATTTGATAATGTAAATATGTATAGAATACAGAGGTATCTTTATGTATTAACTTTTATTTAATTTTGTTTTCTTATCTCTTTTTATTTAATTTTGACCATGGAGAAAAATTACCTACTAGCTCTTTGTAACTTTTTTTTAAATTTTCGATAGTAGACTTCCATTACCTGTAATTGAAGCTTCTAAGCACTGATGACTGGAGGAATACTCGCAGACCTTCTGTTTGCAGATCTTCTGCGCAAACCGAACTGACGAGATATCAAATGATCGGAGAAGGCATTAGCCAATTAATTATCTTCGGAGCGGGATAATGCCAGGACTCGCCTCAACTCCTGGAGCCAAGGAGCCCTCACAGTTATCTCCTAATTACTGTTCCTAACCAGTTCAACATATCTGTCATTTCCCAGCCGGCAACTTCTCGCTATAGATATCTTTCCTCGGTTTCAGCCAGACCTGAGGTATAATCATCATTAGAAGGTAGATACATTTATACAAAATAGTTCAACCCGCGATCATATCTCGTTATAAGTTGAAATTTAGGATTAATGAAGTAATTTGCCTCTTCTATAATTTTGTTTTAGACTAGTTTAAAATCAGTTCTATAAACAGTGATATATTTTATAACATTAGCACTTTGATTTACAAATTAAATATATACATTAATTTTAAAAGAGTAAGCAAGGAATTCAAACATGTTGTTACTCGCCTTAGGAGGCTAAAAAGACTTCCTAAATCTATCAGCCCTAGGGTAAACTATGATGTAATATAAACAAAGAGGAGTGGGATAATAAGTAAATAACAGATAAGTGGACGATCTCTAGGTTTTACCTACGAGTAGTCGCTTTTTCTGTTCCTATTGGAAGCAAATTTAAAATGGGACTACTTAAAATATAAAGTCTTCAAATAGAGATTTCTCGATTTCTAATATATATATTTTTTGTTTGACGGTGTTAATATATTTAATACAGTAAGCAGTTTAATGATGCAGCGCTTGACTCCTCACGATCGGGTTGAAAAATAAAAGGAATATATTATCATTACATTATAAAACGTAGCAGCTCAATTGTAGCTAATTAACATTTATTTAATCGAGAATTGATTCGCTGTCAGCAGTACTGCGTGCAGGTTATACGCCACATTGAGGAAAAATTTAGCGTGAGTTAATTTTACAAGACAATAAGCCTCCAAAAAAAAGACAATAAAACATAAGAAATTATGAGAACATTTCAGCAAAAGTAGCCAGCGTTGTCGATGAGCCAAATTTACCGATTTCAAGACGATCCCAACAGCTGGGGCTATTTCATTCGTCAACTTAAAGTATATTGCGTAAGGAACTGGAGGTTTTTTTTTTTTTTTTATTGATTGCTTTAAAGTATAAACTTTATGGCAATTGAGTTAGCCAATAAAAATAATAATTACATAATAGTAAATAAACAATAAATACAAATAGAAAAAGTTTTACATTTTATATAATTAGTACTAACGGAAAAAGCATTTCTTCAAGCTATAATGATATATACAAACAAAGAAAAAAAAAAAAAATAAAAATATACATTTTTACAATTTATAATAATTGATATTGATTATAGTCTAGGGTGACAGAAGTTGTAGCAGCAATTGCAATAGAATCCAATATTTCATTTAGTTAATTCAAAAGAAATAAATCAATTACTTTTTGCTAGCATTTAAAACATTTAAAATAAATAGGAAGACGTTATTTATCTTTTCAATGCTATTGTAGGATAAAATATTTTCCAAAGATAGACTATCATCTGTTTGAACTATATAGTCTTTTAGGTATTTTTTTCGAAAATTATCGTGTCTTTGGCACTCTAACAACAGATGTTTACAGCTATTTACGATGAATAAGCTACAATCTACACATTTTTCATTAGCTTTAATTTGTAAACTGTTATTTTTAAAAATATTTTCAAGTAGTCACATTTGGCTATTCTCAGTTGGCTAACGGTTCTTATTTTGGTTATATTAATGTTATATTTTAAATAATCTTCCGGCTGAGGGTTATTAAAATTTGAAATTTTCATAAATAATGAGTTATACCTTGTATTTAAAGTACGATCGATGTCTGTTGATAATAAATGATTAGTGGCTTTTTCTATTATGTTATTTTTATTAGATAATAATTTTTGTGGATTGAAAAAAATCTTGAAAGTGTTCTGGGATACTGCCGTTAATGGTTAATTGTTTAATTTGAGATACCCAGTTATAATGAAAATCTGGTTTATTGGTATGTAAATCTAAAAGTCTTTCGAGGCAGATACGGGGTAGCCGATTTTCTGGTAATGCCATGATTTTAATTGGAAAACATATTATTTTTTTTAGTACTGGGATGAATAACGGATTCCGTCCTGTTTCTAATCTTACAATATAATTTGGTGTGCATTTGGGCCAAAAATATAGTATTTTTAGAAATTTAAGTTGAATATTTTCGATAGTTTCCAGGTAGTTTAAACTCCAGATCTGAGCTGCATACAGAAGTGTTGATGAGACCATAGCATCAAAAAGAACCATTTTTGATTCCCAGGAATCACTTTTACCCTTTATAAGTATTGCTTTTACTTTTGCACGCCTGTTGAGGTAAATGGTACTCCTAGATAATTATAAGCCATTTTTATTTGTAGTTGATTTTCTTTCCAGTAGAATGGTTTTATTTTTTTGTTTTAGGGGATTTGTGGAAAACTACTATATTGCTTTTATCTGGGTTTAGGAATAGCGAATTTTCATCACAGTATGTTTCTAGTATTTCCAACTTCTTCTGAGTACTTTGCCATGAATTACTTTAAAGGACAACGTCGTCAGCAAATAGGAGCATTCTAACCTCTTTGTTTTTATTAATGGAAATCCCAGTCGCCCCGTTACTTTGGAAATATAATAAAATATCTGAAAGAAATAGAATGAAGAGTACTGGGCTTAGGCTTTCACCCTGAAGAAGACCTGAGCTAATATTGATGTTTTCAGAAACTTCGTTGCCAACTTTTATATGCATGCTTGCATTATCATATAACATTTTCATTACTCTGATAATTTTTCCACTCAGTCCCACATCAAACAATTTCTGCCATAGTAAATTATGGTTTATAGAATCAAACGCCTTTTTAAATCTGCAAATATAGCATATACGTAGCTTCCTTTAGCGCGCAAATTAATATTTATTAGTGAAGAAAGTGTGAAAATGTGTTCTTCGCATCCTCTTCCTTCTCTAAAACCTGCTTGTTCTTCAGGAATTAATTTTTCCATCTCCGCCCATCTCATAATTCTTTGTGACAGCATAGCTGTAAACAGTTTCGTAGGATTGTTTATCAAAGAGATGCCGCGATAGTTTGTTAAATCCTTCTTGTCCCCTTTCTAGTGGACTAGATGTAATTTCGATATAGACCATAGAGACGGGGGTTTCTCAGTGTCCATGACCATGTTATAGAGGTTTAGGAGATAGTGTTCCCATTCAGGAGTTAAATTTTTAAAAACTTCATAAGTGATATTATCAAATCCAGGAGACTTATTTTTTTTTGATTTTTTGATACAATATTGTAATTCCTCTAATGAAAAAGGGATATCTAGGAGTGGATGGGTAACAGAAAAGAAATTAACATGTAATATTGTTTTTTTCCCGTATAAGATGTTGTAATATTCTACCCATTGTTTTATTTCTATTTCGTTTCTATGAGTTGAGGGCGGTTTAAGGGATTTGATTACTTTCCAAAATTCTGTACTATTTTTAACGTTTTGTAATTTTTTTATAATTTCAGGACGGTATTCCGCTTTCTTCATAAGTATTATTTTCCTATATTTTGTTTTAGCATTTTTAGATATTGAACCGAATTTTCTTCATAATTACTTTTAATCATTAAAGTATATTTTTGTGATACAGTATCTTTAATTGTTTACATTCGAGGTCAAACCATATTTTTTTTTGTGAAGTGGTGTTATTATTAGGATATTTTTTCAGCTTCATTAGTTGTGATTTTAGAAGTGAATCTGTAAGGCAGGTAATCATATTTTCATATATCTTGTTGGTATCATTATCATTGTAATAAATCCTGTTAGATGTTCGAAGATTTTTATAAAATTCTTTAGTCTTGTTTTTGTCCCACTGTGTTGAAATTTTCATTGATTTTGACTCCTGTCAAACTATGTATTTTTTATTAAGGTTGGTAGTATTTAAAATTGAGATATTGCAGCCTAAATGGTCGGATTCATCGGAGTGCTCATTCGGAGTCGGAACTGGAGGTGCTTCCTTATAAAACTCCTGTTGACTAAAACTAAAGCCAAATTTTGAGGTTTGGGCATCGCTGAGGGGTTGGTGATAGGATCCATTTGATTAGACACTGCTGGATTATTTTCATTGGGGATATCAAAGCATATGGCTATGCCAACAATCCAAATCTTTGGATCACTTAAAAGAGAATATTCGTCATGGTAGTGGAGAATTATTGGTCAGAAATTGAAGTGATCAGGTCCGTCAGTGTCAACAAGCCCATGGCGTAATAACGCAAGACTTAACTTTATATAGCAAACCTTTGTTGTTTTGTTATGAAAGACCTACATTCATCTAGTAATCGGAAAAAAAATAAGACTTGATTTTTAACCATTTAAGGTATTATAAATATAGATTCGACCAAACTTGCAATGTTAAACATCTTTAAAATAATTTCAAAATCATTGAGCACCTTTTCATTATTTAAATGAATTCAACATCGGCACGAGCCAATTTCTAATTTTTGTTTGTATTGTTATCTAATTTGTCTGAGAACTTTTTATTGGTTTTACGTTCACATTAGCATTTTAGTGATTTTCAGTATACTCCATGAAGATGTTTGGATGTAGCAAGTTCAAGAACGTCGAATAGGCACTTGAATTTCTTTGGAGTCTCAGTTATTATAATAATAATATCAGTTATAATAATATCAGTTATAAACATTTATTGATATTTCGCAAAAAAATTGATAGTGCACCAACATAGCTAGTTTTTGTTGCGGCATGATGTCTTCATGTACTTTATCTAGGGTATTTTACAGATATTACAGATTATCAACCTATCCTAGCTAGAATGGGAAGGTCAGGATTCATTCCTAGAGTCCAACGTGGAATAAATTTAAACCCCTTCATGTGGGATTTGAATCCTCGACCTTTCGTAGCGAGTGCGCTGAATCTCTGCCTCAACAATCTCGGCCGTCATCGTCAGTATATATTACTATGCTGTTTGCTCAAACCCTTTGTCATTAAGTTTATCTGTTTACTATCATTTGGTCACATCTAGTTTTATATAAATTTTAGCCCAAAGAAAACCTCCAATGCAGTTCAAAACGTCGGCACTGCATTAACAATTTCTTACTAGGACGTATTTTTTTTTTTTTTTTTTTTTTTTTTTTTTTTTTTTTTTTTTTTTTTTTTTTTCCCCGACTGCTTTTCAGATATTTATTTTTCTTTTATATTTCTTTACAGTCAAATATCATATTCCTATAAATATTATATAATTCGCAGAATGAATTAAGTATATGAATATTGATGCTAATTTTAATTCTTTGTTCTACAAGCTAACAACTTAATTCTTCATCAGCACATAAAATGAAGTGTGACATTGATCAGTCTAATCAAAGGTGTAAGCCGGGAGTTGGAAAGTTTTCAAATGATATGGACTTACGAAACAAAGGGGTCGTTGGCAACTTCCATAATTACGTTAGCGACAAACGTAACACTACGAGCAAGTTAGGTCTCATATCCTCAAAGTGGGTTACTGATTTCAACACACTCCAACAAGTTTTGATTCTTAGGGAGGGTTTATTTAAGTTGTGGTTGAAGAAATTATGGCGCAAAATTTATTCACTGCCATCAACCTAACCATCATATTCTGTTGAAGAAGCCAATTAACTTATTTGATTTAGTTTTGGTTAATTTTAATCTTATTTACTGATGATCTCATCGAATAGGGGACTCAGGAATGAAGGACATCTTAATAAACTTTTATTTTCGTTTTCTGAATCATTAAGAAATATCGATATTGTGGGAAGTAGATTATAAATATTTATAGTTAAAAGTAAAGTTAAATCAGCCATGCCTACGGGTTATTAGTCTTTGACTAAAAGTAAGCTAATTGATATTTTTTTTAAAAAATAGATCCATTGAGTGATAATATTATTTAAATGTCATTAAAATTAAAATATTTAACATTTACATCACCACTAACTAAAACTAACGAATGTGACGAAAAAAAACCTTTTTTTATTTTGTTATGTTATCATATTGCATTCTACAAGATCTACCTTATGGCAAAACGCTAGAAATTCGTAAAAATAACATTATAGATTTCGGTATTCTAATTGCCGATCAGATTTTACTACAAGGCCGTGTTGAGTACATCGGAGAACTATCGAATTAAAAAAAAAGAAAAAAAGTTTTTTTCCATATTCATTTGTTTTACTTGATGTCGACAATATGTAGTACAGAAATACTTGTTTGCTTATTTCGTTTAACGTCACTTTATGCTGCTATAACTAATCGGACGATGCTACGGTGGAAGTCCTAAATTTTGCCTATCCAGGTATAATTAGGATAGAGATCTTTAACGAGTACCTGACATCGCACAGGCTCGGGACCCCCATTTTACGTCCCTTCCGAAGGACGGCATAGCAAAGGATTTTTTATTCCCTTTAAAAAATCCTATGGTCGTCTGCCGGGCTGCGAACCCGCGATCTTGGGTTTAGTAGGTTGCTATGCTAACCACTACACCACAGGTGACCCTGAACAGAAATACTTAAATGATATTTCGTACTAAATCATTACTCTGTACAATAACAATAATTACTATTTTTTGTAATAAATTTAATTTGTTTGTTTATTTTTTTCGACTTGGATATGTCTTTCGACCGGGGGTGTGTTTTTTTTATTTTGTAATATTTATTTTTCAAACTCAAATTGTGTAAGATTTTTTTTCACACTCAAAAATTTAATATTTTGACACCCTCTAGCTCTATTTTTCTTTTTCGGATCAAAAATTTGGTGAAAATGTTCTGATTAGAACTTTAATGGATATTTTTTGTTATATGCGATTTATCACTAGGACATACAATTTTGGAGTTGATTGATTTGAACTAAAAATGCGAGGTTTTGCCTACATTTTTTAAGTATTAGGGCTTTTCTGACCAGCTTTATCTCTGTTGGTGTTACTCGAATCGGAAATTTGATAAAATATTCCTTATCAGAAGCAGTAGACATAAATACAGTAGAATATATGTACACATATACATGATCTATTTTTTCACCGTTCAGGGAGAAATTCAGGGTTTTTTTTTTTTTTTTTTCATTTTGTTATTAGAAATTTATTATTGAATAGTTTTATTTATTCCTCTGTTCATTAATTATGTTTTGTTTTCAATTTTATTTTGAATTCATACTTGATCCCCTTCTTTCAATTCATAATATCAATTTTCTTACACTTACATTTTTTCTTCTTTCTTTTACTTACAGCCAGATATTTTAATTGCGTGTTTTGCACTTAACTAAGCATTATATCACAGGAATTATTTTCTTATTTCATTTGTAGAATGCTCTCTTATTTATTTCATTTCCTTTCTGTATCTTTCGTTAGTATTTATGAATATATTTTTGATAATTACAAATTTTTTTCATTTTTTATTATTTTTTGTTATTCTTAAGGGAATTCGCTTCAGAGGAAAATTATTTTTCAATTCTGCTCTGCTAATATAAACCCACAAAAACTGTAGTTTTCATAGGGATAACGAAGAGTAGAACTTGACCAATGTCCTTAAAAAGCAATTTGGTAATTAGAATCCAGAAAACACTTTTCTAAAATCGGTTTAAAAATTACGCGAGATACGCTTAATTTTTTTAAAGGACGCGAGGATCAATACCATTGGGATTGATGAATTAATTTTCTTTTTCCTCTTCACTTAATTCCAAATTTGTATTTGAATGTCCGGTTCTTTTTTCTTCCTCGTCTAGTTCTGAAAAATTCGAGGAATATATTCCAATTTTATTGGTTTCCACCTAATCAAAACATTTGGAATAAATAATACTTCGCTGACTAAGATATTCAAAAGTAAAAATGTAAAAAAATCCTACTTACATTATATCGAATCCGTCAGATGGCCAAGAAAGGCAAGAGAAAAAAACCAACAAGAGCGGTCGCTTGTTGTACTTTGTACAACACTAAGGGCTAAATATTTTTTAATTAGGAAACTGTACCTCTTACCACATTGAAAATTTACCGGGAAGTTCACCGGAAGCGAGAGAGAGAAAAAACAAGTCGAGTGTTGTACAAAATATAACTGCACGACCGGTGGAAGGTTAACATCCACTGATTTAGATACGCAGAAAAATTCTTCAGTAAAGGGAATAGATTTACAAAATTAATCCAAGATTAATAAACCTGTAGGTGTGAATTGGTTACCCAAACCCAAATGTTATAACAACATTAAATGTCATTTCGTTTTGATATCCGAATAGTTAAAGAGATACTAAAAAAAAAAAGTCTGTGGTTTAATAATTTCACTCTCGAAGCTAGGAAAAAAAAAGAGTACAACAATGTCAGGGGAGAGATAAGTGAGAAACTAATTACCCATCGCTCTCGAAAGTGAAAAATCTCTCTTTTAACCTTGGCCATATTAAATCGGTATTAAAATATAACCCGCCAAACGGCAATCCATTAATTTAAAAATTGACAATGGCCCGAAAGAAACATCTAAGATTCATCAATCAATTTTTTGTCGGGTGAGTAATTACCAGGAACGGGGTGGCACCCGCAGGGCGGGGATGAAAAGGGAGCACCTATATCGAAAATAAATAAAAACGGCCTTGTAATTTATCGGGAAGGATTTTTGTATACAACACCGCCGGCGGTGGCATGATATTTAAAAAAAAAATTAAATCGATGTTAAAGTGAATTTTTTAAAGAATTATTTTAGCATTTTGTGTCCAACTTAAAATCTCATCATATCACCTTAATACTCGTAGACCATTCTCGACATTTAATGTGTGTAATTAATTCTATAATTAGCCTATTTGGGCTTTTGGACTTGAACTGAGGCGGACAGCTAAATAGGCGATTATCAAACGCATTTAATCCTTTCAATCCGGATCCTTCTAACCACAGTGAACAATCATTATTATTTCTCTAAAATAGCCCTACTCAATGATCTCAATTTATCTTAGATCCTCGACCTCATACTCCATAATTTTTTGAGATTCCATCGCAACCTTTCCTTCCATTCCAACCCTCTGCCTTAATAATTTTCTAGTTCTACACAACCTCATAAGTCCCTCCTTGTAAAAATCTCTTTATGTTTTAGTTCTGGCAATGGCCGGCTTCTGTACTCATGCACTGAGTGACTGTACGTCTCTCAGCCTAACTGACTGTGCTCAGCCTCCACTGTATTTTTTTGTTTACACCAGTGACGCAGCTGAAAGAGAAGAGCTAGGATTTCATTGACCTGCCTTGTCCCTCCATAAGTTGAGAGACAGGTCTAGTCAGGAGATTAGCATGCATTGTTTTTTATATTTTTATTTTTTTATACAATTTAATTTTATTATTTTTTTTATTTATACATTTAAATTATATAATTTATGTATCGCATAGATATACAAGCTCTTTTCTATTCTCCTTTTTTTTTCTTCTTTTTTCTTTATTTCTTATAGTACATAATATGTGAATGTAATCATAAAGGTCAAGTGTATATATAATAATATAAGCAATAACATGACAATTGCTTGTGAAGCAACTACCTAGTGGTAGCATTTCTACAAAAGTTTTATATGAGAAGGTCCCGAGCCCATCTGCTTTTCAGACTCCTCGGAGGGTTGTCAGGAATAGAAGGGGAAGCAAGTTGAGAAACTAGTAGGTTTAAATGACTATCGAGTTTACTATGAAACTATAGGTATCTGGTTTGTGCTAATTCAGCGACATATGGAATATTAAGTCATATGTCCTATGGAATATTAAGACATATGTCATTGTAGATATGTTTGTTTGTAACGAAGTAAGGAGCCTTGAGGATTTTGGAATGGAAAGATTCGATGTGGGAAGAATCCTATGTTTTAGCGGATACCCATAACTCAATACCGTAAGTCCAAATAAGTCTGATGATCTTCATATAGATGAGTTTTGTGTAGTGAATCGGAAGATTTGAACGTTTTTGCATGTAAGTGCCTAGTGCCTGAGTGCCTAGATAAAATCCATAGTACATTATCTGTTCAACTTTAATTTATATCCAGTATTTTTTTTCTATTTATTTGTTTAATCAACACCTGTCACTTATCATGTGACAACAAGCAGATGTGATAAAACCAGTAAATTTAATTCTAGAAAATCTAACGTTAACTATGTAAAAAAGCCTAAAGATAAAAGGTAGAAGAAGACTAGGTAGGAGTAAACAAGAGGTGGATAAGAAGTAGAATGGGAAGAAGATAAGGCTGGACCTGGCTATCTGAGGCTAACAACGTGTTTTTCATTTGTTTGCTACGAGCTCAGTGAAAAATGGCCTAGGGGGATGATAAATCTATTTCAGGGCAAAGCATCTTTTAGCGCAACGATATCTTCTGAGGCATCGGTCTGTGAAGGCAATCGTATTATTCTATTTTACATAACTAAAATTTAATCTATTTATACTAATACTTATTTTTATAATTCGCTTATCTCTGGAACTACTAAAAAAATTTTTTTTTTTTTTTTTTTTTTTTTTTTTTTTTTTTTTTTTTTTAATAGAAAGGTACAATATTCCCAAGCTCTATATGATCCATACTACTATATAAAAGAAAAAAACATTTTTCTTTTATGGTCACTAACCACGAAAACTTAACCAATCTTTACTAAATTTTAACTACATCTTCCTATTATTTCAAGGAAGGTTTAACAATAATATGATTTACTGGTTTATGATTAAATTGTTATTTAAAATACGATAAATATGTGGATTACAGAGAAGTTTGAAAATCGAATGATTTTCGATTGATTTTTTTGCTTGCGCCATTACGCAGGAGGGAATATTTAGTGGTACGGTGTTAAACAGAGCATGGAATTAATAAGAAAATTTACTCATTTTAAATTAAGCTATTATTATAAAATAGATACATAATATTGGAATATTATTTTTTATCTCTATTATTTATAGACGATATTATCGTCCCTACAACTGTAAATTATTAATTCAATCAACTACTTTAGGACAGCTATGCGTTTTAGCGTCTTCTCAAATCTGAATTCTCTGTGCAAAGTACAAATAGCTATCATAATAACTTTTTAGGGTGTGAAATAGAGATAGGTGTTGTCGAAACGGGAGGAAAAAAACTGTCGACTAGTTTATATCAATGTGTTTTTTCAATGTAAGCTAAGTAGGCAAAACTATTTTTAGACATTGATGCTAAGACTGATTGTCATTACAATGACGTATTTGAAAGAAAATTATATGATTTAAAAGAAAAACTGCTCATCGGTATTATACGCATAAAAACATATTGGTTACATATCTTGCAAACCAGTTAACAAAATTCTGTCATATTCACTAACTGTCAACAGGTTTTTTGGTTTTTTTTACATCTATTGTTTAATAATAACCATAGATTTATATTAATTAAATTAGTAAATTATTTCACTTAAATGTATTTAGAAGTGCCGAGAAAATAACACTTATTCATTCTTACTGTTTCTTCTATACTATTAATCAAAATTTGAAGTTTATGATGGGTTTTATATTTATATTATATGTATGTATGAATAATTTTAAAAATTTCTTATTTGTCAATATATTTTATATTATTTCATTATTCTTGGAAATCTAGGTATGACTTTTGTTCCCCTTGGATGTTTAAACCAAATATGATGTATTTTCTACTCACTAAAGGTGGGGTTCCGCATGAAGCAGCCAGCAGCAGCGGCTGGAAGCTAGGCACTGCTTCAGTTGGTTTTAATAGAAGTGTTGCAAGAGGAGCAGCTGCGGCTGTCGCCAGAAAATTGAGAAGCTGAGCTGCTGCATTTGGACTGCTCTAGGGACCAGTCCAGACGGTGCTCCTTCGCGTCTGTGGTATGCAAACCCACATCACCAAAGTTTCTTGTACCATTTTAAACTGTATATGTATATGTATGTATACATGGTATTTTTCAAAATAAATTCTTAAAAATACATTACAGAACACAGTTTTCAGGTTTAATAATTTTTTTTTCTTTTATTCTTTTATTAATAGAAATTGACAACTGTATTAGAAAACACATCCAGTAACTATGCGGTATATATGAGATATAATGACATGCATAAAACTTGTAGAGGAACTACCCATTGGGGGTACTCTAATGTATATTTAAAAAAGAAGATCACGAGGCCATCTTCTTTTCAGTGCAGAGTTGCCAGGAATGGAATGGGAAGCTAGCTGTGCAACAAGTGGATTTGGATGAGTGTTAAGTTTATTATGAAAGGAAAGGTATCTGGTTCCTGGTAAATCGGCGACATATGGGATATTAAGGTCTTTATGGATTAATTCATCTGTGACAAAGTAAGGAGCATTAAGGATTTTTCGAAGGATTTTGGATTGGAGTGATTGGATGCGGGAAGAATTCGATGGTTTAGTGGGCCCCCACAATTCTATACCGTAAGTCCATATAGGTCTGATAATCGTCATATAGACAAGTTTCTTATAGTGAATCGTTTCGAAGGTTTGTCAAGTAAGTGTTGTAGCAATCGAAATCTACGTGCAGCTTCTTGTCTTTTCAATCTTGTATGAGGATTCCAGGTAAGTCTCTTGTCCATATAAAATCCAAGGTATCGTATTTGTTCCTCATTAATTAGCGGTACACCATTAAAGGATACTGGAGGACAGGATGAGGTAGGTTTTTGACGGAGGGTAAAGGTTATTTGTTGGGATTTGCTAGGATTTATCTTGACTCTACATTTATGACACTATTCTTCAAGGGAAGCTATATGTGACTGGAGTGTCTGGGATACAGAAATGGATCATCATTGACTGATAACAGGTTGGTGTCATCAGCAAAGGTTGTGAGGATAGTAGTAGGATGAGTTGGAATATCAGCTGTATAAACGGTATAAAGAATGAGACCCAGGATACTGCCTTGAGGAATACCAGTGGTCTGGGGGAAGATGTATGAGTATTTAGAATTGTGGTTAACTCTAAATACTCTATCAGAAAGGTAGAAACGCAGGATGAGAAAATATGTAGATGGAAGGAATTGGCGAAGTTTATATAGCAGTCCTGGACGCGTCTTTCAACGTCAAGAAAGACACCCATGCAATACATCTTGCGCTCCAATGCAGATGAAATAGCATCCAACACACAATGGCACTGCTGGGTAGTGGAGTGAAACTGACGATATCCAAACTGGTAGTCAGGAATAATGTGATTGGAATCGAGGAAGGGATAAAGGCGTTTCAAAAGGAGATTTTTAAGGATTTTGCCCATGATAGGTAGGAGAGAAATAGTTCTGTATGAGGAAGGATTTTCTGGCGGTTTTTTAAGGTTTTGGGATCATTTTAATAATTGATATTTTCCAGGAATCGGGAAAATATGTAGTACGGAGGATAGCGTTATAAATATAAGTTAGGAGTAACACTGCTTTCTTTCGAAGACATTTGAGGATTCTTGAGGTAATAAGGTCATGTCCAGGAGCTTTGTTGGAGGGCAATCTGCGGATTATGGATATTATATCTGAAGGGTGGAAGGCTTTAGGAGGAAGGGTCATTTGTGAGGAATAGTCAGTTCTGCTTCAATACGTTCCACATGGTCAGGATTTTAGGATGTCAGAATAAGGTTTAAAAGTATTATGTAATTTCTCACCTGCATTGCTGGAATAAGGAGAGGATGATTGAAGGTTTTGAATTTTAAAAGTTTTGTGGTCGTGGTCCATAATGATTTGTCAGAAACAGACAGTTGTTCAGTTTGTTTCTGTAAATTTTCAAATTTTATTTTTTTAAGTTTGATAGTTAATTTGGTATAATTGGTTTTGTCAGATGGGTATCGAGTTCTATACCATTTGGCCCTAGCTTGACGTTTCTTTACTAATAAAACGCGAATATTTTGTGGTAAGATACTTTCTGATTTTTTAATTCTATTTTGTGAAGTTTTTTCTGTAATGCAGGTTTGTATTGATTTAGTAAGATGTTCTATTGCCACATCTATTTGTTGACAAGTTTTTAGTGGAATTTAGAGGTCAATATGGTTTTCTAAAGCCGAATGGAATTTGTCCCAGTCCACGCGTCCAGTTATTAAGGATGGAGGAGGTTTGATTATAGGAGTAGAATGTAGGGTAAGCAAAACTGGGCTATGGTCAGAGGAAAGGTCATCTAAGTAATCTATTGCTGTTTGGGAAGTAGGTATTTGAGAGGTAACGATTATGTCCAGAATATCTGGACGTTTTTTTAGGGATGTAGGCCAGTAGGTAGGATTGTTAGGAAAAAGATTAGGGTAATTGTTTAAGGATGATACTTGGGAAAGTATACTACCTCGAGAATTGGATGTTCTACAGCCCCATCGTAGATTGTAGAATATTTTGGGAAAGGCTATTTCCTGGAGGACAATATACAGCTGAAAGAGTAAGGTTAAATGGAAAGGAGGATAGGCTTAGTGAGGTAGACTGAATGGTGTCAGTTGGAATGGAAGGAATCAGGGTACGGGTCAGTGATCTATGGATAAGGATACAAGTACCACCATGGGCTGTTTTGTCGGGGTGGTCAGTTCTGTAAGTAATGTAGCCATTAATGTGGAAATAAGAGGTAGGTGTCAAGAGAGTTTCGGTAATTAGGGCAATGTGAATGTTATTGTCCTGTAAGAATATGTCTAGTTCATTTCTGTGATTGAGCAAACCTTTTGCGTTCCATTCGGAGTTTCGGATCATCGAGGAGTAAAAGACGTGATTTCTGACTGGGCTCTTGTGAGAAGGGTAATTAAAGGTCTGATAGTTTCTGGGAGTTCATGAAGGAAGGAGGAAAGAATTGATGAGATATCAACATGACTTTGGGAGGAAATAGGATAGGGTTCTGATATTTGAGGCGGAAGGTTAAACTGTCTTGAAGATGGTACCTGGAATGGGATTTGGCTTGGATTTCGTTGAGGAGGTATGGTTTGCTCATAAATTTGGGATGGAGTCTTGTTTTGTTGGTTTACATTTTGCGGGGTCTGTTGGGTAGTTGATGGAGAGGGATTGATTATTTTAGGAGGCCGGGATGGAAGGGATATTTGAGGTGCCTGATTTTGTGGCCGTAGGTTTCTTCGGTCGACAGTTGTGAATTCTTTGCTCGAAGGAAGAAGTTGAGATGATCCCACAGCTTAGGTTAATGGCTGGGATTGAGTATTGAGAACGGCTGGTTCGATGGGTTGCTGATGCAGAGGTTATGGAGTTTTTGATGTTGTTGGCAGTGGAGGAAAGTGTTAAGGAAAACTATTGTTGAATGAAGTGTTCTGCTGATTCTGGAGAGATGTTACTACTGTTTCGGTTGTTTGAATAACTGAAGTTTTATTTGTAGCAGAGTTGCTGGCTCTTTGTTTCGGGCTATGTTTGTACACCTGGAAACCCTTATAGTTGGCAGGATGGCTCTCACCACAGAGGGCACACAAGGCTGGCGTGTCTCGTGTTTTTAAGCAAGTTGCTGTTAAATGGGGTCCTGCACATTTGACACATCTTGCCTGGCGGTTGCAATACGTTTTTGTGTGGCCTTTGTTTTGGCATCTGGAGCACTGTACGATTTCTTTTTTGACTCTTGGTACTTCAAATTAGACCACGGAGTACACCAGTCCTTTGATGTTGAAAACTTCACCATTGTTCTCTGCCGGCTCTAGATCCGCAAAGAACAATGGAAGTGGGTGTTTTTCTGAGCGGTGGAGTACGTTCGAGACGTGCCTGACGCTATGGCCCAACTGCTCCAGGTCTCTTTTGATGAAATCAGGAGGTACAGATTGGTGAAGGCCCCGTAGTACTACCCTGTAGGCCTTCTCTTCTTTTAATTGGCAGCAATGGAACTCGATGTTTTCAGCTTTTAGATGGGCTACCTATGATTTATAATGCTCTTTTTTTTCTGTGATTATTTTTTTGTCATGGTATCTGGAGTAACATTGGAAGTTGGGTTGACAAATTAATTCGGAAATATCATGACGAAATTGGATGTAGTTATCTACGCCGGTAACTTAAATAGGAGGTGGCTTTATATCTGCCCGAGGTTTTGGTGGTTGTTGTGCTGAGTTATCTGAAGGTATGTTAGTTAATGGCTGGAATCTGTTAGCTATTTCGATAGGTGTAACTGCAGTGACGACAGCCTTACTGCGGGTTTGTGGTGGAGTGGAAGGTTGGTTTGACTTTTTTTCTTTTTGCTTCTTCTTTTTCTTCTTTTTGTCGGGAGAGTTCTCAGGGGGCCCAAGAGCAGTATTTCTTTGTCTTTTTGACAAAGTTCTACCCTTAAGGAACTTCGAGTCCGATTCACTAAAGTAGGAACACGGCATTTCTTTATCGGAGTCGAAGCAAGACTATACTACTCAGTAGTGTTAATAATTAGGTTTTATAGATATAAATATACATTTATAAACAATTTGATACAACCTCAGGTTGAAATATCACAATTTATTTATATATAAATATCTCTTACATAATTATACTATCTCTTACATGATAAAAATTATTTAACGAAAACAGGGTTGTCAATAAAATGTTCATTGGACAAAACAGTAATAAAGAAACTGGAACTTTATACATCATTTGAAAAAACAATAAAATGGTGGTTCCAGCGAGTTTTTTTAAATTGTTTTTCTATATATTGTGAAATCATCAAAGGGAAAACGTGGGATTCGCAGCAATGGAGACTTCCAAGTATTGGTTTTTTTCTGAACTTCCCACAATTTACTATATTTCAGGTCTGCCCACAGTTTGTTAGTTTTCATAATACGCCTAGTTGAGCTCCCGTTTATTAAAAATTGCACGTTTTAGTACGTTAGAGAAATAGAAATATAGAGGAATTATAAAATCTAATTGAATGAAGATCAGCCGGAAAAACTTCCTGAATTTCTCCTCGTCGTTCTGGAGGTGCAGCTCAATCAACGAAGAGAGAAAACCTTCTTCTCTTCTTCGGGAAAACATAGGGTCAATTGTTCTGTTCATAACATGGAATTCCTCCTCCTCAATTAACAATCACAACACCAGTTTTCTTCTCAATATACTCCACTGAAGCCAGAATACAAACTGATGAACTTCCAGCCGCAGCGGCTGGCTGCTCCATGCGGAACCCTACCTTAAGGCAATAGAAAATGTATTTTTGTGGAATATTTTAAATTTGTGTTTTATTTTCTTAAGCTAATCTCCCAAAAATAGTTATAATATCTTACAATATAACTTCAGATCAAATATGAAAACATTTACGCATGAATAGTGGTATCTAAAACAGTAATTATGCTTATTTAGCATTCGATACTAGCTATTAAATAGTCTATTCAAATATATAACGGCCCTACAAAAGCATTCGCTGATAACATAATGAAATTCTAATTTCAAATATGAAGGGTAATCAGCCGAAATTATATAACGTATTGGTTATAAAAATGATAGAAGATAGAATTAAAATCATTGGTAGATTAAACATGGCACCCGGCCAATCACAGTGAATTAGTGGGACCCATCAGCCAATCAAACGGCCCTGATTGTATTACCGCATTCAACCAACCCCTTTTAGAAGAGTTATTAGATTTTCTAGTTCTGCTACGGGCCTAATTCGTTCGTCAATAGGTCTGAACCTTATTACTCACTGGATCACAAACTCATTCTCCTAAAAATGGTGGTTGAGGAAGAATGTAAAATGTAATAATTACTAAAACTAATGTATTAACCGTTGTGTACCTGATCCTTGTTTTGTAAATAAGAAACCTGATTGTGGAATCGAATTATTGCGAGTTTTGTTTTTCCTAATTTGTTAGTAAATTCGTTTTTGAATGCTATGAACAAAATTTTTGGCTATTATTATTCTTATTTTTTTTAGTAATGTTTTAAAATTTAAAACTGCACAATGATATAAAATTAATCCAGTAAATGTGGCGATAATGGTCCCAATGACATGTATGATAATGTTTCCATTACACTGTTCTGCATCAAAATACTCCCTTCAACTAAAATGTTTTTTTATTATGATGTGGAGTGAGCAGAACACTACTCCGAAGTCAGAAAATCTCAATCAGGCTCCATTTTTGCCAAATTTGTATTTTAGGTCGAAAAATGAGGAGCTTTAATAAAAAAAAAAAAAAAAAAAAAAAAAAAAAAAAACTTTGATTTTGGAACTATTTACAATGAAAAAAAAATAGAGAGCATGGTTATAGGTCTTGCTGCATAATGACATTGCTGAAGAATTGCATTTATCTTGTGAGGCCTTGGGCTGCAGCATATCCTCAAATATACATTTTTTGCGTTCCCATTTCAATTTATTCCCTCCCAACTTGGGATCAGATTTAGAAGACAGACGAAGAACGATTTCATGAAGAGATAGCCCAAATAGAAAAAAAGGTATAACTAATTATATATAAATGCAATAAGAAGATGCTTGCCGACTGCTGTTGGAAACTGGAAACGGAAAAAATATACACATTAATTATGTTCAGTATTAAATATTATTATTATTATTTTACTTTTTTTAACCAAAAAGAGTTATAAAAATTTATTTTAAAAAGTGCTATTTAAATTTATTTATTTTTAAACAACCTCCAATCTCTAAAAAATGGCGCTTCATAGAATTATTTTTTTGCTTCTGATTCGAATTCAGCACACATGTAAATATTGGTGTCAAAAAATTTTCATGGGAGTAAAAAAAAAAAGAAAAAAAAAAGAAATTTAAAAAGAAATAAAAAATACACTATTTCAGGTTTAAAAAAAATAAAATAATAATAATGACTAATTTCTCAAAAATAATGCTAGATAGAATTTTTCCACTTCCAGATTCGACTTCAGGACACATAAAAATATAAAAATCAGGAACAATTTCTCAAGGGAGCGAATTTTTTTTTTTTTTTTTTTTTTTTTTTTTTTTTTTTTTTTTTTTTTTTTTGCAGAACTGTGTTATTAGCACTGGAAAATATCATAGATTTCTTAAGGAAAAATCATTTTGATGAACCTATGAATTCAGACCCAAAATTTAAATAACCATTAGAATCTCTAACTTCCTAGATATAGTTTTATGTAATTATTATAATCGTCTTTGTCTTCTCGTATTTTGCGTCCTCCGAACTTAGGTGGGCGTCAATTCCAACTATCTTCAGATTAGGTACGTCTTTTCTTAATATGTTTAAAACTTCCTAACAATAATTGTCTTGTAACATCCAACTAGGATTCGCTGGATCGACTCGACTGTCACTGAGTATAATTGACATTTGTTTGATATAGATAGATTTTTAAATACATAACTTCTATAGGATATCGTGAAAAACACTTGATTGTGAATGACCATTACGAATTCTTGTGTCTCTGATGGAGTTAAACAGTGTAACAGACTTCCAGCCATTAGCCACTTTACTGATTCCTCCTAGCCTATGTTAGCTCTGTTTGATTAGTCATACAACCTTCAATGCAGGAACGTCACATTTAGTCATCTTCTGTTTTTTCTTATAATAGTGACGTCATTGACTCTGCTTAAATGTAAAGGCGTTTAACTATAATTAAATCAAATGAGGGAATGGGAACTACCCCTGATCGAAGTCAGGAATCAGAATCGATATTTATATTTTGATAATTTAATTTTTTATACCAGATACTATATACAAATTTTAAGGTCCCTAATAGTACTCCCTTTTGCAATTCTTGAAGATTTTTGTTGCATCATGAAGCTCATTCAGTGAGTTTACAGATATTTCCGGGATTAAAGGAAGTAGCTGAAAACACACTGAAGATAAGGAGCCATTAGATAGTGTGATTACTGGAAATGATCAATGGAATGACTCTCACATTTTCAATAATACAGCTGTTATTATGTTTTCTCGAGTACTAGTTCCTTTATTGTACCTATATTTTAAATCAAATATAACAAACTAGCAAGAATGGAATAAAACTAGATGGTTAAAAACAATTCAAACGAATTACATCAATTCATGTTTAAGGCATTTTTTAAAAATTGAATGAGAAAGCATTATAGTTTATTGTAATACTCGTAATGATAATAAACCACCAGGGTCCTTTTATTAAAATATTATTTTGTAAGTGCTAACAAATATAAAACGCATAAAAACATGAAACAAGATAAATAGAAAAATATTGAATTTTTTTGGACACAAAAAAAAGAAGAAGATAATTTTAGAAAATATTTTATCTGTGTTTAAGAGAACCAAATTTATTAAATAACCCAAAGTCTAAGGTATAGAGGAGAAAAAATAAATGAATTTAAAAATTAAATATAACATAAAAAAGTTTATGTTTGCTTATGTTTAAAAATTACAGGAATATAGGTGTTTGTGTTAATTAGTGCTTCCAAGTGGCAGTGGTACAAATCAACTGTCTGCTTTGAGGCAGTTAGTAGGCGCTAAACTGCCACCGATTACACTACTCACAGATTGGCCATCGTGTTCCTGTCAGTAACTATTGGTCTGATAGTTCGTTCTGTGTTCTATTCATAGTACATTCGGCACTACTTCAGAATAGATGAAGTATGTCTATATACCTTTTGATGTTTCCCTATTTTCGTTGTCAGCTAAAACTATGTGTCCAACAAATCAACTACTACATTTTCAAATTGGCAATAAGAAATATTTGTCATGACACGCCGTAGGCTAACTCCTCAGAGCCCTTAACAAAAATTCCAGGAATCAATAACACTTCTCGGTAATAGGCTGTTGGGCCTTAAACAAAGGAGAGTTTTTTGTTTCAGTCCCTGACTTTATAATATTCTAGCAAAACACTTCGGTCAAATAGAAATAAATAATTCCTTAATTACTCCCAGCTTCAAACTACCAATGAATCGTTATGCTTAAAGATTAGAATTTTTAGAATCGGAACGATGGTAATAAAATTGGAAATCTATTCTCCTCGGGGTCTTGACTTCTTGTTTCTTGTCCTTCTTAGGTGGTCTTGTAGACCTGTCTTGCTGCACCCAACTCCACGTAGCTCTGATGGTACCTCACCGATCTGTGATCATGAGTTCCAGTGACGATGCCTTACCCACGTCATGGCATCTCTTTGATTAAGATAACTTCAGTGAAAACTACGTTGTATTTTCATGTATAATTGTATTTCATGCAGCTTGCTACACACCATATTCCTCTCTACATTATTGATATTTTAATAAATCATTGTTGCTCGATTATATTTACTGCAATCAATTTTATTACGCCTGCTTTAGGTAGATATATCAATTTTTGAAGACATTTTTGAATTTTATTTTCTAGCATTTCATTACTAGCATCCCCGTCGCGGCTTCGTCCGCCCTCATAAGTAAAGGTAATTTCAACTAAAAATTAAAGTTTTATTTGTTTATGGATAAGATTCTTGTATTTTAGCATGTGGTTGAGCATTATTTCTTAAATGATTTTTTCACGCATAGCTGTAATTATTAATCTAGTTATAATTGCACTGATTAGTTGGTTGAAGATTACGTAAAAGCACCATTAGAAATAAAATTTTTAATTTTAATGTATGAATTGGTAATCAAGATGGATAAAGACTATTAAGAAATTCTTGCGGAAAATAAACAGCATTATTAGTGCTTACGAAAAAAGGCCCGTGTATCATATTTTTACACACATATATAAAAAAGCAAAGGATCGACATTTTGATTTAGTAATAATTTGTATTCGGCAGAAATAACTTTATTGATTTCATCTGGTTGGATGTTGATTTCGAACTATAAAAGTATATGACAGTGTGGCAAACCTCGGTCCTGCCTCTCAACATTATACATTTAAATGTTAGTTATTGTAAATTTTACCATTGCAAAACCTTCCTAGAATTATAACAATTATTTATTTAGATGTCGGTACAGATAGGTTCAGTTTACCATTCTTAACTCTATTGTGGAATGACGCTACACACAATCGGTCGATTTTAAAACTTCACTGGGATCCACATATCGCACACCATATTTAAATATTTTTTAATAATTTTCTTGATAGTTTAATAAGTAAATTTTATCATCGATTTCAAGCTGTTTTGTAACCTCTCGTGTAGAATAGCACTCGCCACGTATCGGTCGATTTTCAAACTTCACTGTTGTCCACATATTAACTTTTTTTAATAAAATATGAATTAAAAATCAGTATATTTTAATATTGCTAAACCTTATTAGTACTATGAAGATGATGTAGTTAATATTTAATAAAGATTGGTTCAGTAATATTCGCGTTTAGTGATCAAAAACGAAAAATGTCTTGTCCTTTTATAGAATAGTATAAATTATTATTATAGTAAATTTTCTAATTGTAAATCTTTCAAGAACTATGAAGATGATGTAGTTATATTTAGTACAGAATAGTTCTATAGTTTTCGCGGTTAGTGATCACGAACGGAAATGGCTTGTCCTTTTATATATTACTTCATTATCCCCCGTCGAGGCTTCGCCCTCCCTCATAAGTGAAGATCTTAGATAATTTTAACTAATAATTGATTTTTTGTTTATCGATAAAAATCTTATATTAAAGTGAACAATTGAAAATTATATTTCTGATGATATTTTCACGCAGCCATTATTAACTTGGTTAAATTTAGATTGATTAGGTGTTTGAAGATAACATAAAGCATAATTAGACATCCAATTTTCAATTTTAATATATGAGTTGGTTTGTTTGTTTATTTCGTTTAACGTCACTTTATGCTGCTATGGCTAATCGGACGATGCTACAGTGGGAGTCCTAAATTTTGCCTATCCAGGTATAATTAGTGATTAGGATAGGGATCTTTAACGAGTACCTGACATCGCACAGGCTCGGGACCCCCATTTTACGTCCCTTCCGAAGGACGGCATAGTTAAGGATTTTTTACTCCCTTTAAAAAATCCTAAGGTCATCTGCCGGCCTGCGAACCCGCGATCTTGGGTTTAGTAGGTTGCTATGCTAACCACTACACCACAGGTGACCCCATATATGAGTTGGTTATCCAGATGGACAGAGACTATTAAGAAACTGCATTATCAGTGCTTACAACTAAAGGTTCAAAGTTAATATTTTTACGCACAATATTAAACAGCTGAGGATCGGCATTTTGATTTTTAATAATTTTCATTCTACAGAAATAATTTTATTGATTTGATCTGGTTGGATTTTAATTTCTAACCAAAAAAGTACGTGGTAGTGTGGCAAAACCCGTTTCTAACACTCAGCATTGTACATTTAAATTTTTATTGTTGCTAAACCTAGAACTATGAACATGATGTAGTTAAAATTTTGTACATTTCACTCCATATAGCTGTTTTTATAACAATTTAATTGAAAATAAGTAAATTTTATTATCAATGTTCACCTCTATGTAACACTGCACATTTTAACCTTTCATGTAGATTGCAATTGCCGCCATTTTTGAACTTCACTGTTATCCACTTATTATTCATTTTTCAATAAAGAATTAGTTGAAAATCATTAGATTTTACTATTGCTAAACCATCCTATAAAAATGATGTAGTCAAAATTTGGTAGAGATTGGTTCAATAGTTTTTGGCGATTAGTGAACACAAACGAAAAATTGCTTGTCCTTTTATATAATAGTTATAATAGTTATTATAATATGTTAGAATCGTATAGAGCTAACAGATAATTGCGACTTACAGATAATATACAAATAATATTGCGACTATAAATTAAGATATAAGGTATCCTATCTTTTTTTTTTAATCAAACTGCACACGGTGTGCAAATTTGATTAAAATCGGTTCAGTAGTTTAGGTGTCAGCCTGCCCCAAGACAGTGACACGTAATTTATATATATTAAGATTATATTGACATTGATATGTATTTTGTCTGGGAGTCAATAAGTTTCTGGTGTAACGTTTTATTCACCCTCAAAAAAGTAATATTTTGACACACTCTAACTCTGTTGATATAGCTTGAATCGAAATTTGTCCACTGTTTTCTAATTAGAAATTAAATGGAGAACATTCGTTCTTATGTAACATTTATCGCTAGGACCCACTGTTTAGGAGATGTATTGGTTTGAATGAAAAATGCTACGTTTTGCCTTCATTTTGATAGTGTTGGGGCTTTTGGACACACTTTAGCTCTCTTGGTGTTTCTTTTTCGGATGCAATAGACATGTTAGAAGTGATCTATTGTTTTTCACGGTTAAGAAAAAAATGGGTTTTCTTAGGAATTTCTCTTACCCCTCTAATATATTTAACCTTGGAGCAAGTTCATAAACGATTTTATCCAATTTACATTAATTTAACCCTAGTCAGTTTTTCAGTATGTGGCCTCTTATTCGCCTTTGACGGCTTGTAAAGGACCAATCTATCCAATTTTTCTTTCTTTGTTTTTCCATTTGATGTAGTTATCACCAGGTTATTGCTTCTGAAATATTTAACTGCTTAACTATTTCAGTACATGTCTGAAGTGAATCCGAATCAATTAATTCTCGAATTTCTAGGCAACTTGGTGTCTTTCCAGCGTTTCATCGCCTCTAAGAAATTAGGAAAACCAAAATTGAGCTTTACGCTCAGAGATTACTTATTTTTCGAGAGGCGTCGGTTTCTTTCAAATCAAATTTAAATTTATATAATAAAATAGATCGAATTTGAATTTAATCGATTTCACGATCCCGGGAAAACTAAGTGTATGAGAATAGGATAGAAAGCCAGAAGAATAATGAGAGTACTGAGAGTTGGCGGAGAGAGATTGTAGCAGGTAAAAAGTTTTAAATATCTTGGTGCCCATATCAACGAAAGCGGCTATATTGACGAGGAAATAGTTCAGAGGATAAGAGCGGCTGGGAGAATGTTTAATATGGTCCGAAGGGGTTTCCTGGGAAGAAGGGAGGTGACCAAGCAGACTAAAGTGGCAGTCCACAAGTCAACATTCCTCCCGATCCTGTTATACTCATCGCAATCCTGGACCCTCATCTCAAAGCACAGGAGCCATATCCAGGATATGGAAATGAGGTACCTGCGAAAAGTAGAAAGGAAGACCCGACGAGACAGGATCAGGAATGACACCGTAAGGGCCAGTCTCGACGTAAAATCGGCAGAGACCATCCTGGAGGAGCTCAAACTAAGATGGTTCGGACACCTCCTCAGGATGGATCAAGTGAGAATCGCCTGAAAAACATATGAGACAAGAAAGAAAGGGAGAAGGCCGATGGGAAGACCCCACATCACCTGGGAGGACGGTGTTAGGGACACATTCCGGAAGCGAGGCATTGAATGGAGCAGGAGAAGAGAGCTGGTTCAAGAACGAGACATTTGGTCCAGACTCAATAAAAGGAAGCCACACACCGCACACCGGTTTTAGATGAGTCTATGAATATCTATGTATGTATCTATGTTATCCCTAGTCAGTTTTGCAGTATGTGGCCTCTTATTCGCCTTTGACAGCTTGTAAAGGACCATTCTATCCAATTTTTCCATTTGATGTAGTTATCTCCAGGCTATTTCTGGTGAAATATTTAACTGCTTACCTATTTCTGTACATGTCTGAAGTGAATCCGAATCAATTAATTCTCAAATTTCTAGGCAACTTTGTGTCTTTCAGAATGAACATCATCTTCAAGTGTTTCATCGCCTTTAAGAAATTATAACAAATACAGTACAGACCAAAAAAATCTTAATAAAAAACAGCAGGGATTTTCAAATGAACTGCTAAATACTTACACAAACCCTTAATCAATTTAAACAGATATGGATTTTAGTTTATGATTGTCCTATTGAACGCGATTTATTGTCTAACATATTTAAGAACTAAACTTATCACTACCTCATTTTTTTAGTAAAAATTATTCTTTTTTCACACTTTCCAACTAATTTTCCTCCACCATTGGAATAATTAGCGGATATATTTTTCTCCGAAGTCACCCGTTGAAAAATTATAAGTAATTAAGTGAAAACAAAAATATTAAAGTTGGAAAGATGAAAGATACTAGAAATAAATCTGAGAGAGTCCGACTGACATTATATCTTCCTAACGACTTGGGGATAATTTCGTAAGGCTATAAACTGCAGCCCCTCAAAGCTAAATTATCTTAAACTTCAACTGCGATTAATTATATAATGCTTATTTGTTTCCGTGCTGGAAACAACGGTTACATCAAAATAGAAGGCCCAAAACCCCTAATACGTCATAAGCTGGTCGCTGTATGCTACTTTAAATGTGATAAAACAGATATAAGAAAAATAAAATGTAGCTACTTCGTCAGAAAGACCAGAAGAAGACTAATGAACAATATATTAGACATTACATTTGAAGTCTTTATTTGTTTCTTTAAAAGGGTGAAAGATTGTGAGGTTGAAGCATTAAGAATCCTGTATTGCTATGAAGTCTAAAGGAGATGCTCCCTTGGTATTTTATGAAACTATCGTCTTTTTTAGATCCTTATATTGCACATGTATTTCTAAAGTGACACAATTCAAAAACATTCATTAAAAAAAAATGTAAAGTTGTTACAGTATTGTATAAAATGATGAAAGTGAATTTGAATTATTTTTAATCAGAAACCACAAGCGAGATGTACCAAGTATGATTTGAAGTTTATTCGATGCATTTTTGACATTTCATAGAAGAGAATTAAACGTAAAAATGATGATAAATCAAAAACACAGAGTTTTGAGTTGCGTCACTTATTCAATACATGTGCGATATTGTCCTCGAATGCCTTAATTGAGTTGAAAGAGACGCTATTTCTCATAACGCTTGGCAAATCTGCTTAATGCAAAGTACTGGTGAATGGAAGTTTAAAATAAAGGAGGTGAAATCCTAAGAAACAGAGAACTATTTTCGATAACTATAAATGTTTTAAAACTAGATTCGCTAATTGTAATTATTAAATTCATTTTAATTAACATGAATCCTATTTAGAATAAAAAGAAAAAAATATATATATGGGTATAAGTATATAATTTATATGGTATATAGTGCATGGGCATAAGTATCAAACAATATTTCATATTATTGATTTTAAGTGATGAGTATTTTTAGAATGCACATAATATCTGAAGCTATATTGGCATAGTTCCATCTTGTGAGGCAAGATAAAGATAGGAGAGGCACAAGGTATCTTATCGTTCCGGGAGACCAGGGCTTCAAGTTCTGTATCTTGAGTCGTAAAACCGGTTTAGTGTAAGGCCAGTAAAGTAGTAGTGTAAGTAAGTAAGCTACGGGCTAACCGGGCCTGTACAATAGTATACTTGACCTAGTGAATCTGAGTCGATATTTTGCTAACATAACGGGAAATCGGTCTTAGATATTTAAGATATACAGCAAAACAAATGAAGATTTGATTTCTATTAAGTGTATCAGTCGAAATAAATACTACTATAAATACCCTGTCCTATTTAATAGACAATTTAAGTCCATACCAAAATTAAGGATCTCCCTTTATTGATTAAATTCTTCAGAATATTGGTATAAATCGGTATAAACTTGAGAATTGAACTGCGACATCCATTCAACAAAAATAAAATTGGGCTTTCTTTTGACTGATAGTGTAAATTAGAAATATATGGATTATATAAATCTCGGGATTTGGTACCAATCAAAAGTTTATTTATTAAGTGTTTTCTTATTATTGAAGTCGTTTCAAGTATACTGGCATCTGTGCATCCTCTATTTTTTCAATGAGATTCCTGTATCTTTGAAGGACTGCACCGTTGTTGTAGGTATAAGGCCATTAAATGATATACCAACAGGCAGGATAGAGATTTTTTGAAGGTTTTGTACATAGCCTTCAACTTACCAGCTAGCTCTTGGTACCTTCACATTTTCGTGGAGATGGTCTTGTGTATGTTATCAGCCACAGATATTGTAACTTGTAATACCTTTGCTTCCTTTTTTTCCAAATCCATCACTAAGATATCCGGCGTTTTGTGGAGAACTGTAAAATCCGTAATTATTTTTTCGTCCCAATATAATTTAAAGCTCCATTATAAGATGCCATTATTCTTATGGCCTGCCTATGCTTAGCTGTTGTAATTCAACTTGTTGAACAGGTCCAATATAAAGAGCTATTAACTCATCGATTTTCACCTTCAGCTTGTTTGATGCATGACTTGAATCATTTAGGTAATTTGTTAAAATTGTAAATTACATGTAAAATTTAAAATTACATGGATCGCTTTGTTTACCAAAAACTTTTAATTTTTATCTCATTTCTTGTTATTTATGTTATTTTCTAAAACTTATCTATCCTCTGTTTATAACTTGTATTAACTACGTATTATACAATTTACACCCTTACTTCAAACCTTCATTCAATCCTAAATACTCATGCTCCTCTAAAAACACTACCGATGCGCCGTCCTTCCGCTCCATGGTTGACTCCTGAGATAAGAGAGATGATGAGAAAAAGAGAATCAGCCAGACGGAAATTCCGACGAACCCGATTACCAACAGATTATATTTCCTTCAAAATTTTACGAAACCAAACCCAATCGGCTATCCGACTCTCTAAATCAAAATATACGTACAGTGCCCTTTCTTCTGCTCCTGATCCTAAATCCAAATGGAAAATCCTGAGAAAACTAACCTCTTCTGAACCCAACTGCAACTCCTTCCCAGTTTCCCCGGATGAACTTAATCAACATTTCATCTCCCTAGCTCCGAATCCTTTGCTCGAAACTGAATTACCTTATCCTAGCTTTGATCCTGACAACTTTTTCTTTTCCCATGTGTCCTACAATGATATACTTTCGACCATTATGAAATCCCGAACAAATGACTATGGACCCGATAATATCCCAGTTAAACTTATCAAATCATGCCTTCCCACACTTATACCTCTCCTTTACCACATTTACAATTTTTTCTCTTCAAAATTCGACATTTCCTTCTTCTTGGAAAACAGCGCTGGTTCGCCCCTTGAACAAAATTCCTAATCCTTCCTCCCCAAGTGACTTCCGTCCTATTTCCCTCCTCTCCAACCTATCGAAACCTCTGGAACGCATTGTTCAGTCCCAACTTTCAGTTTTCCTCGAAGAACGCTCACTCCTTAATCCCTATCAATCCGGTTTCCGTCCCGGATACTCTACCCAAACTGCCCTTCTGAAAATATCTCAAGACTTATTTTCCGCAATAGATCGCCAAGAGTTAACTATCCTTATCCTCTTAGATTTTTCCAAAGCATTCGATAAAGTTGACCACAACATCCTCCTATCCAAACTTCGAAACCTTTCCTTATCCACATCTGCCTTACTCTGGTTTAAGTCCTTCCTTTCCGATCGATCACAGTATGTAGTTATTCCAAATAAAACTCCGTCCAAGACCCAACCCCTATCCTGTGGCGTTCCTCAAGGATCCTCACTATCACCCACGCTATTTTCTGTCTACATTAATGACCTTCCGCTTTCCATCCATCATTGCCGGTATCATCTCTACGCCGATGATCTCCAAATCTATTTATCCTTTCCCAACTCTGACTTATTACAAGCCACTAAAAGGATCCAAGAAGACCTGAATCGAATCTGTAACTGGGCATCGATGAACAAGCTAAATCTAAATGCTGAAAAGACCAAAGCGATTGTAATAGGATCGAGTCACCTCTTAAAAACCATATCCTCAATTCCCACCCTTTTCCTGAACAGTGATCCTATCAAATTCTACTCCTCGGTCAAAAACCTTGGAGTCGTTTTCGATGAAACCCTATCCTGGAAAAATCACGTATCCGAAATTTCCCGCCGCACCATCCCTATCCTAAAACGTCTCAATTACGTTCGCCACCTTCTTCCTTTCGAAACCCGTAGATTACTAGTTACCTCTCTCATCTTCCCCTACTTTGACTACTGCTGTGCTGTGCATGGGGGTGTTTCTGGGGATCTCGAGGCCAGAATCAAAAGACTATTTAACTGCTTTATCCGCTTTATTTTCGGGATCCCGAGGAGCGCCCACGTTTCGCAGTTTTATGCGGAGTTAAGGTGGCTTATTCCTTCCTACCGTCGCCAGTACTTCCTGGCATCCTTACTTTTTCAAACCGTTCAATCCCATCATCCACCTTACATTTCCGAACTCCTTCAACTCAAATCCTCAATTCTTACCCGCCAAACCCGATCCCGTCAATCAGATTTGCATACTCCTACTCATTGTTCAGCCACTTTCGACAGATCTTTCGTAATCCGATCCTCTTCTCTCTGGAACTCCATCCCTCTCAACATTCGTCATTCAATTAACCTTTCTACTTTCAAATACCACTTCTTTAACCACCTACTATCCACCCAGATCCTGTCCTCCAAAAACTGCCAATAGCCACTTTCTAGTTGTTATAAACTATAAACTATAATTATAAACAGTTTATATTTAAGCAATCTTTTTCTTTTCGTAAAAAAATAGTATAAATTTTCTGTTACTTTTTATTAATATCTTCTTTCTGCTCTTTTTTTTTTTTTTTTTTTTTTTATTTTTTTTTTTAGTATTACTATTATTATCTGTTACTTTGTTGTGTAAATATTATTTTATTTTAAGGCTCTGAAGGCCCTTGATTGTACATTATTTTTTATTCTTAAGGGACTTAAGGTCCCAGAATAAATAAAGAACTTTATTATTATTATTATTATTATTATTATTATTATCTCCCTTAATAAAATAAAAACAATGGATATTTTCTGCCTTTGGCAACTGTAAAGGTTACTAAGAAGAAATTTTAGGTTGGTTAATTATGGAGTGCGAATTGAATTTTTTGTAAATATCTCCTGCGAGACAAGAACCCTTAGGTGTGGAAATTGAAAAACTTTAGCTTATAATATAAGAGTAAATGGGTTTTTTAGGGTGGTCAATTCGAACCACCTAAGGGTGACTATTCATGTTGTTTGTTTGTTTATTTCGTTTAACATCACTTTATGCTGCTATGGCTAATCGTACGATGATACGGTGGGAGTCCTAAATTTTGCCTATCGAGGTATAATTAGGATAGGGATCTTTAACGAGTATCTGACATCGAACAGACTCGGGACCCCCATTTTACGTCCCTTCCGAAGGACGGCATAGCTAAGGATTTTTTACTCCCTTTAAAAACTCCTAAGGTCATCTGCCGGGCTGCCCCCGCGATCTTGGGTTTAGTAGGTTGCTATACTAACCACTACACCACAGGTGACCCCACTGTTCATGTTGTTTTGCTGTGAAAAAAAAAAATTAAATTTTTTTGACATAGACATGTCTTTCGGCAGAAGATGTATACTTTTTTGGTGTTATGTTTTATTCACATTAAAAAATGAAAAGGTGTAAAACTGTTCGTGCTGCCCAGATCAAAAATTCGTCTACGGTTTCCGTATCATAAATTTAATGGAGATTGTTTAGTTGATTTTATTAATCACTTAACGTTTCTCGGTTGAACCTAACTTTTAGGAGCTGAAAAGCAGTTTGAATAAAAAAAAAAAAAAAAAAAAAAAAAAAAAAAAAAAAAAAAAAAAAAAAAAAAAAAAAAAAAAAAAAAAAAAAAAAAAAAAAAAAAAAAAAAAAAAAAAAAAAAAAAAACTCTGCTCTAAACTTCTATTTTCTCTCAACTTTGTTTATTAAAATAATCGTTGATTTTTAATTCAATTAAATTATTAACTTAAGTAATTCCATCATTTCTAATTCTAAAATGTAAATATGGAAAATCGGTATATTATAGACTGACATATCCATGATCTTTTGTTTTTACCAGGTAGTTAGGAATTGATTTTTTTTCTTCATGTTGTAAGTTCTTTTCATCTGCATCACACCAATGGAATTAGTCCAGTCAATAAACACATTGTAGACTGTATGGAATATGCGATAACTTTTGACTTCATACCTTTGTTAGGAATTGTTAGATTGTATACAGAGTAAAAGTCTCCTCCCCTGAGGGGTGAGCTAACGGTGGATAGAATTTCATATTTTTTGGTTTTTCGATAATAACTCGAGAACGGTTGACTCTAGAAAAATATGTTACAAATAAACACAAAATACCATTAGTTCTCCTATAAAATTGATTATATATAAATTTGTCGTAAATCTAACCGTTTACGAGATATACGTTATCGAAAATTGTTTGAGTGTATAACCTGACATAATCAAAATTTCATATATAAGTTGTTATAGTAAATTTTAGGAGCATTCATATAAAAATTAAAAATTTTGGATTGAACAATTAGTTTCGGATTGTGTACCAACAAACGTCTTTTCTCAGAGAAGTGCGATCCCAGTTAATGAGGGGCGTAGAATGCTGTTAAAAGGTAAACATACTAAAAGACCCCGCCGGGGGGGGGGGGGGGGGGGAGCTAAGGGTGGGGGAGGGAAGAAGGTCAAAATCCCAATGGATTTCGAGGTATACGTTATTGAACATCAATAAATTTAGAAATAAAATAAAGTTACCTTGCTTTTTGTTAAATATTTGCTTCAAATACCATAAACAAATATGGGTCATTCTCAAAAAACGGGGCATTTTTGGGTTCACGATTTCAGAAATTTAAAAGTATTCCAATCAAGCTTAAAAAAAATAGGATGCTCTCTTAAAAGCTTTAATTAAACTTCAATGCCCTTCCAAACAACACCACTATAATTTATAAAGAAAAAATAAATAAATAAGAAGGCACATGGACAGGGACAGACTCTCCCCTTTCACAACACGACAGGGCCATGACGCTACCTATGCAATGCCTCTCTTTTTCACGATCATCTTAGCTGTCTTCTGTAGTATAATTATTTTAATCTCTCTGCAGGTGATAGGTTCAAAAAATAAACAGTAATCCAGTTTTCACAAAATGTTTTTAATATCTTTTGAAGTTTTCTTTCCTCCTTTGTAACCTTTTTCTTCGGTGCCGTCAGTACAGAAGAAGACACAAAACGTCCGTTTAGTTTTATTTTGTCTGCATCCTACTTCTCCGCCCTTAAGAGGTAAATATGCTCTGTCAAGCATGGTCACCTACAGATTGCCGCGTTAAGTTTGTATGAATTTATTTATATTTTATGAGCGGACTTATTGTGATTCCGGTACACAGTAATTTATATGTATTTATTAGAAAGTATAAATATACTAAAACAACTTCAAATGCAGTTTTTTATTTTGTAAAAATAATAAAAACGGTTGGATACCGTAATGATCCTGTTCTCTTCATCACTAACCTGTACTCAATTTTACTGATGAAGACAGGGCCATGACGAAACATAGGTATTTATAAAATATGTTGTTTTGTTGCAACGTTTTTTCTAAAATATTAATAGAAATATTAATTAATTAAGTATTGAGAAATAAGAAAAAACAGGTTTGAATAATTACGTTTTTAATGAAGCCAGAAACTTGACGGTGGTTGCTTGGACACTCACGACTTTGCCGATGTTGTTCTTCTCTGAGTGTTCCCACTGTACTGAAGGGACTAGTTAATGGGCGATGCAATAAGTATATAATGGCGTAAAAATTAAGGCGGGAACACACGCGTTTACGGGAAAATTTGAGAAATAAAACTGGACAGGGCCATGACCTCGATGGCATGGTCACTCTTATTTTCATTATAATATTGAAATCTATTGGCTCTAACCCATTTTGGACAATCACTTCTCAATCTCCAACAATATTATGATCTAGGATGGAATAATCACTTCTGTATTTGCAGAGATAGACCTCCTACAGAAGCTTGAAGTTGGGAATATCGTGCCCGGACAGGACAGGGCCATGGCAATTGATCAAATTTTACAATTTTTATACGCAACAAAAATATTCGATCGTGAAAAGAAAAATTTCACTTTTAGATAATGTTATACACTACAATTTAAAGATTTTTTCAAATCCAAAATCATAAATGTACTGGACACCACTTCTGCCCCTCTCTATGAGAATGACCCATGTATAAAATTAAAGTAAATTGTATGCTCAACAATTTTAATTCTAACGTTTTTTTCAGAGAAAGGATTGTGAAAAGTACTAGATGTAAAAGTTTGAAAAAAAGTGAGGTGACATTTGTTTTTTCCCGAAAATCACCAATTTCAATAACGTATATCTCGTAAACAGTTAGAGATACGACAAATTTATATGTAGTCAATTTTATATGAAATTTATTTAGCTTTTCTGTTTATATAAAACATATTTTTCTGGAGTCAACCATTTTTTGAGATACTATCGAAAAAACAAAAAAATTGAACTTCTCCCCTCCCCCCACTGTTAGCTCACACCCCAGTGGCGGGAACTTTTAGTATGTTTACCTTCTAACTAATCCTAACGAAGCTGTGAAGTCAAAAATTATCGCATATTCCATGCAATCTACATTTCATTTCATTGATTGGACTAAATTGTCAGAACTTTGGTTTAGTAGGTAGCATTTAGCGGTCTCGGCAAGGGTAAACTGAAAAAGGTGTTGATTTGTATGCAAGCCACTAATGTGATTTTGGATGTAAAGTAATCTTATAGTAAATCAAACAAAAATTTTTGAATAAAGAGTTTATGAAATTTTGATTTCTTTGGAATGTTATCCCAGATACATTAATAGGAAACTAACAATCTTGTTCTCTAATTGACGTAAAAAGTGGCATGAACTACTCGTGAATTTTTAAACAATTATTTTCCTTATAATTTTTTTTTTTTTATTTATTCTTTAAGTTTTACTATAGCATTGGATCGCACCACCATATAAGTTGAGTCACATGAACTTCATAAAAGCACGAATTCATATTTTAACATATGATATCTCAGTTTTAACAAAATTCCTTGCTACAGAAACATTTTTCATGGCCCACTAATTAGATGATAGCATGAACTGAAAACCATTTTCCTCACTAACATTTAATTCTACGAACAGAACACTAAACGTAAGTCTAATTGCAACCCTTTATATCAATTAAAAGAAACCTCTGACTGTTGAGTAGGTTACATTTTTAAATAGGTTGAAGTATAATTTCATTCCATATGTAGATAATACAGATTAAATAGATATTTATAACCAGTTTTACAAACATCATATAATAGGAATAAATATATGTTTTGTGTTTTATTATCAATAAAAAATTATATTATAACATTATATTTTTCTTATAAATTAAAGGGATTGTGTCACTTTTGTTTCAAAATATCATCTAGCTTTTAGATTGGGTGAAGAATGTATGAGCAGAAGTGTTAGGTAGCAAAATCTCAATATTTAGACTAGAGATAGGAAGAAGAAGAAGGAAATATGTAACATTTTCATGCTAAAATAATGTAAAAAAAAAAAGTTGTGTTTTGTTACATATTGTAGGTAAGAATTCTTTCATTCCCATTTAAGAGGCAGCTCGTGACATTTATTCAATAAACAATTTAATGAAAGTAAAAAAAAAAATAGAAATATGTAGCAACTATATAAACATTTACTATGAAGTAAACATTCTTACGATAATAAATCATACTAGTACCAATAACGGAACTGATATTGTTCTTCTTGAGATACTAATTGCGAAAAATACATTGTTTTTAATCCTTTTTTTTAAAACATAGTTGATTCAATTACTTCATCGAAATTCCTAGATTTGTTTTCTTTCCATAAATTGAAATTTAATATATTCACTAAACTAATTATTAAAGAATTTTTGGAGGTGCATTATGTTTGATGCTGCCTTTTGCAGACCTTAAAGCATCAAGAGCTTCTTTTAAATCATGATTAGCAACATTTAGATCGCGTGTTTAATAATTCCTTTAAAAAATAATTGAGCCTGAAGTACAACAATTTTTTCCTTGCCAGAACCATTTTAAATGTTACTATTTTAATAAATAATATGATAATCAGTTGTTAGGGACGTCTATCCGACTAGGCTAGAAAAGAACAAATCTGCTTTTATTTTGTTTGAGTCATCCGAGCCTGTGATATTTGGTAAAAATGATATATTCCATTAGAAATGTTTTAATTATTATGATAATAATCTGTTAATTATTTTTCAGTGTACCAAATCTGAACTTAAGCTAATATGATTTTAGTAAATTACTCCTTTATCAAAGTTTATTTTATATTATTAAGAAAATATGTACCTACTATTTATTTTTATTTCTGTGAATATTTCAGATTTTAAAAAATGGCAGTTGTATCGCTACACATTGGTCAGGCTGGTGTTCAGCTTGGTAACGTCTGTTGGTCCCAGTATGGCCTTGAACACAACATTTCAGAAGCGGGTGAGCTAAAGATAAAAGATAACCCTAGCACCATGACCATCAGGAGCGGTGAAGACCTGAGCGGGATGACCATCAAGAGTAGGGCCTATGACTTCGGGGATACCCAAGGAAACGATCAATCCAAAGGAACGGAGGGGCTGCCGGCCTTCTACCAAGAGCTGTCCAATGGGAATTGGTCGCCAAGAGCACTCTTCGTTGATCTAGAATCATCCGTGATAGGTAATTAGCAACTTGTTACTTTTAGGATTTGTATAATGATATTGCAGTAATGGAAAAAAAAATTAAAAAACATAATGAAAAAGTATGACTACAATCCAAAATCTTGGTTTTAGTTTTAGTTTAGATGGCGTTACGTTACCTCAAAAAAAATAATGTTTTTCTTGTTGAATAGGTCACCTTAAAAACGGCGTAATCCACATATGCGAAATGTTTCAGCAGAGCTTAAAAATGTGCTTAACATTCGGAACGATTTCTTTTTAATGCGCTTTTATTAACTTCACCTGTATGTAACGAAATCTTTAATCGTTATTTTTACCATATTCCAGCAATCTGATTAACTTGAAAATTCGCACACATTCCAAGGACCAATGACAATACAATAATTGTACAACTTTGATCTGATGTTCTCACTTACAACTAGTATAGTTAAATGACCCCCAAAATAGGCCTTGCAAAAGACGAAGTAGGAGGTTTAAAGTTTGTTTGTGGTCCTGAGAATAGAATATAAAAAAATAAACTAAATTGATTAGGGAAAAATGTTTTGGTGTCATAAAATCCCAAACTTTTTGAACTTTCTTCAGATTCTGGGAAAAAAAATATATAAAAATTCTTTCAATCGAAAATTTTTTATTTACCAAATCAAAGTTAATTAAATTGTTCGTCTAAAGACCTCCCTTAAGCTGAATTTTATTAAGGCGTTTAGCCACAATCGATTGTCAAACATCAAAAAATTTGGCAACTTATAACCCAGAAAACGCTAATTCAATAAAAAAAAAAATATATACACTAAAAGTTGTAGATCATTACATTTTGTGCAAGATAGGATTTTGTGGAAAGGAAAACATTTTTCCATTCCTACTCTGAAATATGTCAAAAAATCAAAAATTGTTGATTTATTTTGGATAAACTGTGTTAAAAATGCAAGTTCACCACACTTAGCTTTTTAGTTAGGTTTGCTATAGAAGATTGTTTTTCTAGGTTTTTTAAACTATATTTTTTTTTAACTTGAAAATAGTGTAGTTGCGTTGTGTGCACTTATATAAACATCCATGTAAAAACGTTCAGACTTATTCGATTCCCAAGACAAAGAAAAATATAAAAATTAAGTATAAATCCTGGCAACACTGTAGTAACCCGCACGGGTTACACCGTTGTTGCCCATTCCCCTGCAGATAGTGGGACATAATGGTGAGTACTTTAGCGCAAGGACTGATGGTGAGAGTAATAATTCTCCTGCTTGGAAAAGGATGAAATATGGCTGTTAATGAGTCTTAAGACAATAAATTCAGTTACTTCATCGCTTAATTTGTTCAAACGATTATTGTGAGTTCACAATACAAAACCTTTTCGTATTTTTTCTTTATTTGGGCGTTTTTCGTCTCAGTACGACAGCCTCGTTTTTGCGACGGGGGGCCATGGTAACAAGATAGTAATCCTCAGTCATGACCGAAAGTTGCTACCCTTTCACGGCCAGAATCAATGCTACCAACATCGGGATAGGGGAAAAATATGTTCCCCTCTATGCATCTTGAGGTTTACGACGTTTTGCATCGAAATCTCCGTTTCTGATAAATAGTTGGTTACGCCGTTGTTGAGGTGACCAACTTAATCATAGATAATAATATTAAATTTTAGATAGCAAATAAAATTTTGTTCTCAAACCAGTATTTAAGATATGATAAATAATAACAGCTGTGCGGCACTCCGAGAATAAACGAGGGGGGAAGCGTAGCTTTCTTAAAACTATGAAGTGCGATTTGACCGAACAAACGTTATGTAATAAAATGTTATTAATAATGAACATGGTTAATACAAATGACCATTGGTAACATTATTTAAATAGTTTTAAAAAATAACTTAACATTTTGTTTTTTTCAACCGACTTCAAAAAAAAGAGAAGGTTCTCAACTCGTCTGTATTTTTTTTTTTTTTTTTTTTTTTTGTTACGCGACTACTCCGTCAATTCTGAATCGTCTTTGATGATTCTATTTTTGATCGGTAGGTCATACTTCTGAAGTAGTCCTATTAGAATTTTAATGAAATTAACTCAGCACTTTTTTAGAAAAATCAAAAAAACAATTAATAATAAATCACTGTTATATACCTTCCACTATAAACAGATTTCCTGAGGTTACTAAATCTAAATTGTTAAGAAAAATAATTTAAATATCATTGAGTTATAGTACTATGGAGAGGCCCTTCCCTTATATTGTTCCATGAGGGGCGAGACCAAAACATAACCGGCCACGCCCAGACTGCCCAACTGGCGACTTGCATTCTATTGGCATTCTATTTGCGACTTGCATTCTATTGTCTATAGGGTAATTGAAAGGGTTCGTAATAAATAAAATGAGTAAATCACTAAAGTAAATACATCACTAAAATAAAATAACAGCAGTATAAAGCCTAGGAAACCAAAATTTGAACTGATAAGCGGCTAATATACTGATAATACGGTTCACTCCAAAATGGCTGCCTGCCCTGGCTATTGAGAGGTAAGCTCCCTCCACTTGTCTATAAATCCATGTTAAATATACAGTTAACTCTCGATGTATCTAATTTTGATAAGGTGAATTCGTAAATAAGTCGAACGAGACCTATAGTTGTTAGTATTACTCTTAAATATGACGAGTAATACTAGAGAGTTGACTGTATCAACAAAAATACACTCACCACTAAAAAATGAAAAATAAAAAAAATTTTTAGAAAAAAAAACAAAAACCGACTTCAAGATTAAACATACATGTACAAATTTAAACTGAAAAGTAAAAAAAAAAATAAAAATTATTACACTGTTTTATAGATCTCCCAGGATCTGACAATTTTTTGAGGCCGAAGGACATCCTTGGCGACTCTCCCCTTCCACAATTTGAATTAGAATTCGTCCTTAAGAATGCTGTTTTAAGATGGCGGAATTTTATTGGGTTTTTTTCTTCCTTGCTGTTTTAACGGTTTTTAAGTTATCCGGAGGATAACTTCCGCCACTGTTGTCCTTGAGGATACTGTTTTAAAATATTTAACGATTTTAAGATGGCGGACTTCCGCCATTGTTGTCCTTAAGAGGACACTGTTTAAAAATATTCGATGACTTTACTGTTTTTAAGGTGGCGGAAGGATATTCATTCGTTGTTAACACATTCTACGGAGGCTGAAAATAATTGTGATTAAAGTCCGTGAAACACCCACGCCAGCCCACTTAACAATTCAAAAATGTCATGTTTTTACCAAAAGATACACATTTAGTGTGCTAGCATGGGTATTCCACAGAATATAATTAAAAGTCATAGATAGGACACGATAGATAATTTAAGTAGCTTAAAAATGAAATAAAGAAATTGGGGATCGGAAAAATTGTTTAGGAGTTATAGAGAAAACACTATTAACCTTTCAATACATGTACTATCTATACGTATATGTAAAATAATAATCAAATCATAATATTTTAATTACTTCGAAACAAAGGATATTATATGGCAATCAAGGAAATTATCGATACTTATATTTATACCTATTCACAATTTATGATCAGTTATTTTTGGGGTCGGTGCCAACAAATAAAACAAACAGAATTCGAAAAGAAATGGTAATTTTTATTTCTTTTAATCAACTATTTTATTGAAATGGTAATTTTAAAAATCCCACAACTATTTCATCACCGCGACAACGCTTCATTAACGCCTTCTTGGTTGGAACCGACTCATAAAAAAAATAAAAGTATTGATAATTTCCTTAATTGTCATTTAATACTCTTTGTTTCGTTGTAATTAAAATATTAATTTTTTGCTTTTTAGTTCAAATTTGTACATGTAAGTATGTTTAATCTTTAAGTCGGTTTTTGTTTTTTCTTAAAATTATTTTTTTGTTTATTTAAATAATATCTATTAAATTGATTTTTTTTTTAAAGAACATAATGTACATTTATTACTATAAAGGAAAAGTAAATACTAATGAAGATCACGTTACTTCGGATATCGGTATAATCAAAATAGTTACCAAGAATCCGCAGGACTTGATCAAAACTATCATTTAGATACGGTCCAGCTGCAGATTCTTCTCTAGAGAGGTTATAGATTTTTTGATTTTTTTATGTTAAGAGACATGAGGAGTTAGCCTACGGCGTATCATCTCAAATAATTCCTTTGATCTTGCCTTTCCCAAGATGTTTTGTTCAGTAAAATAGAATTTTTTAAATTTCGGAATATCATAATAGACTCGCTTTTTTAACGTAATCACAAACAAACATAAATATGCTACCACCACTTTTTACTGCGAATGCCGATTCTCAGACTACGTCCTGATGAGCCCCACTCATAAACTGATTATATTTGTTAATGGTTGTGGCTTTTAATTGAGGTATGCTGATAATCTTTTTCAATGCTTCGCTATATCTCTTTACCTGAGCAGCAGTAAAAAAGCAACAGGGTAAACCAGACAGTTATTGACACCCTAATCTTTAATTGAAAAAAATAAACTTCTGTGCTAATGTTTAGTTAAAAAAAAAAATGGGGAAAATGTTGGTTGTAGATCATCAAAATCAGCTGTGGTAAAATATTTTCGAAGTATAAACACAAACAAAGTTAACGTATCATTAATAAAGAAGGCTGCTAATTCAGTGATTTAGAAGAAGTTTTCTTCTGCTTTCTTTAAGAAACGTCTTCAGTTAATTAACCATATGGTTAATTTTCTTTTAATCGTCCGAATAATTCAAGATAAGACATTTACTATAATCATGACTGACTTTTTTTTCATAAAATTAATTAATTTCTTCTATAAATCAATATCATTTTGTGATATAATAATGCTGCAGTAGTTCTTACAATTTTATTTTTATTATATCTAGTTATTGAACATAACGATCTCAATATACCACACGTCCTCGACCTCATACCTCTTAAATTTTCGAAATTCCATCGCAACCTTTTCTTTCATCCTAACCCTCTGGCTCAATCTTTATCCAGCTCCACCCATCCTGATAACGCACCTCGCAGACTAAAACGGCAGTGGCCCCGAGATCTTTTGTAAAATTTATTTATTATGGAGTTCTGGCAATGGCCAGCTTCTCAACTCATGTTCGTCGTGAATGTACTATAGCGCTCTCACTCAGCCTCCACTGGGTTTTTTACACCAGTGGCGCAGCTGAGAGAGATGAGCTGGGACCTCTCAATGCCTGGCTTGTCCCTCCATAATTGGAGGGAAGGGTCTGGCTTGGGGTCCCTAGGATCAGTGTGTATTGTAAATAAAGTACGATTGTGTTTTTAACTTATAATTTAATTTTGTTTTATTTTTTATTACTAATATTTTTTTATTTTTACTTACTCAATGTTTTATTTTTTCTTATTTTAGTATTTCATTTTATTTATTTGTATATTGTTCATGTATAGGAAGTTCTTTCTGTTATCTTTTTATTTATTTTATTTTGTATATATAATTTTTTTTTCTCTCTTTTTGTACATAATGTGTGAATGTAATCATATGCCATCTATATTACTTATTGCTCACATTTGTGGCAGATTGTAATATTTACTCAATAAAAGTTCTAAAAAAAAAAAAAGTTATTGATATAGGGTGACAATAACTGAATCTTGTGTCTAATGACCAGCTATTAACACAGTCAAGATTTTGTTGTAGGGTTGAAATACTAATTAATATTATTTCATAATTAACTAATTTTTTTTGTTGATATTAATATATCAAATACAACAGGATTATAGTGAATGACAGTGGAAATGTAACAATTTAATTTTTTTTTTTATATTATTAAGCTAGACATTTTATATCCTTCGTGGATATTGTAAAATAGATACATCAAAATTATATACATAGTTAAATAAATATGTTTTGGATTTTTAATAAATTTTGGTTTTAGCAAGTGAACTATTTTATTTCCTGTATGATTTATCTGCTTATTTACTTCCTTTTATTTCCGTATAATTAAACAATACTAGTAAACAATGAAGATCATGCAAAATCTGGAAACGTTCATTCCTTTCACTTGTAAATGCAATGCATTAAATGAGGAACAAATACAGAAAATACGATATGAGTTAAGTTTATATTGCCCTGATGGGGAATAAACATCCTTCTAAGCCTGATTTGCTGGATAACATGCTTAAAGTTTCCATTAAATAAATCCAATTGTAATGAAAAGATAGAATAATGAAGAATAAATATATGTCAATGACTGTGGTGTCAATTTCTCATCCGTAGAATGTCACTAACTGTAATTTGAACTAATTATTCTTAATTTATTGGAAACTCTCTCCACTGATATTTCTACTCAAAACTTTTGTATGCAGCACAAAGTACAGTCTCAATAAATTTCAAGTCGATTCAATTATTTTTACTATTTTTTCTTGAATTTATACAATAGGATGTTGCCTTACCTGTGTCAATAACTGTCTAATTTACCCTACTAGGGCAACCTGTAAACGGTGATACCTGAAAGGGTAAATATGTAAGAGAAAGAAGTGAAATTTGAGAAACTTGGACTGTAAATAAATTAGATAAATTTAATATATTCCAACTACATTTAGATTTTGCTAATGATGAGCAATATTTAGGGATAACGTTATAAATTTTAATTGGTGGGATATTAGTTGACTGAGAAGTATTTGAACATGTAGATTGTTGGAGTATGCAATCATAGATACACAGTAATTAAAAATAATATTTTAATTAATATTGCCGAGTTTCGGCTTGCATTGCAAGTTTTCATCAGGACTAGAAAAAAAAAATATATATAAAAAGGTATGACAAAATTGCATAGAATATGAAAAACAAAGGTATGAAAAGAATAACTGTATGATAATAAAGAAAATAACATAAAGGCAATATCTAAAGGCCATGAAGACAATAAATACAGACAATTGAATTAAAAATTAAATTGAAAATTGAGTGATAGTTAATTAAAAGTTAATCAGTAAATACAACAATTTAACGTAAATATAAAAAATAGTAGATACGAAGTTAATGAGATGATGAAGTAAAGTTAATGAATAAATAAATAAATGACAATAGTAAGTTGAGTTTATAGTTGATAATAAATATATAAAGTATTACAATGTGAAGTACATAGCAGTAAAGGAGTGATAAATATTGTGGCATAGGTATTAAGGTAATTATAAATGTACTTAGTGGAAAGAAAATATAGAAAAATAAGGAGGCATATGTGGGGAAATTGAAAGTTAGCATTAACTGTGCAATAACATTTAAATTTAAAGAAAGGAAAAGGATTTCTTTTTAAATAGAAGATTAATAATTGCAAAGATGAGAAATCAGTCAAGAAATAAAGAGTGGTGAGGGGAAAGGAGAAAAAGGGATTATCAAAGAAATAGTTTTGCAAGACTTACTTTCAGAGTGGCAATCAAAATCTGATACAATTTTGACCGATAAGGGGTGCGAAGGGGGTGGAGTGGTCTAGCGGCGGGAATCTAAACTAAAGAGCGGGAGCGGGAAAAGTTTTTTATACGAAATCAAATCAGGTGATACCGAGAGGGCACGTCATAGTGTCAATACAGGAGAGTTAAGAAGGGAATGGAAGAGGTGGAGTACGCAAGAATATAACTTAATAATAACGTTAATAAAAATATTTTGTTCATATATATATTTAAAAGTATTTTTGTTTGCCTGTAATATTTGTTCGGGTTTTTATTTATAGACGTGCAACTTCCATAGTAACCCACAACTATGGAAAACAATATTAGGGCGTGTATTTCTGATATTTTTTTTTACAAGTAATCAATTTTCTTGTTGTTTCATGCAAATGAGCATACTACCTGTAATTAGCGGGTTAATTGTTTTTTAAATTAGTTGAATTACAAAAATATCAAAGTTCTTGATTGACGTTAAAATAAACACATAGGGAAAAGAAAAGAAAAAAAATATAACAGTAATTTAAAGACCAATAGGCAGTAATTCCATAGTTAAACAAAAATAAATTAGAATAAAATCGAATAAAATAAAAATACAATAGAAAAAGAAAATAGATTGATAAAATAAATTAAAAAAATAGAAATATAACATACATACAAGTTGATTTTTCAACGGATGTCTTTTATTGTTCATCTTGTTTTTGATGCGGGGTGGTCTTCTTTCTTGATCTATATGGTATATTTTCCAATTGCAAATGCGAATTCTGCCAATCATTTCTTGTAAGTTTTGTATAGTTTTGCTTCGGTGGAAGGCCAAGTGTCCCCATTCATCAGTACTGTTTTTATTAGCTTTGATCTTTTGTGTTCATAAAGAATGCAGTCATATATGCAGTGATGAAATGTTTGTGGAGTCCGTCCGTCACATTCGCATGTATCTGTATTTGTCAAATGAAACCGTTTCAAGTAGTGGTTATGCTGTCCATGTTCGGTTAACAGTTGTGTAAGTTTGTGATGAGTACTTTTGGGTGTACCGTGATTTTGTACGAGTTGTGTGATGTTTGGGATGTATTTGTGCAAGGGTCGTCCTTTTGTCGAGTTGTTCCAAAGGTTGTCCCATTCAGTAAGTGAGTCTGTTTTGATACATTTTTTAATAAATGGAGCGGGAACGGGGTGTATTCTAAAGTAAGTTCTAAATCATGAGCAGCTGATTTTGCAAGTAGATCTGCTCGCTCGTTACTTTCGATGCCACTATGACCTTTGATCCAGGTTAGTTTAGTTGGTATTCCGCGGTCCATTATTTCAATTAAATTTTTCTTCAGTCGAAGTGTCAGTGGGTCGTTGGATTTGATAATATTAACTGAATCTATCACTGTCTTATTGTCCGTGTAAATGTAGTATTTGTTTTGATGGACGTACGTCTGTCTAAGAATATATTCTGTGGCCTTAACTGCAGCTAATTTCTCAGCCTGATTATTTGAGCAGTTTTGGCCAAGTCTGTATAGTTCTTCGTAGTAGCAGTTATTGTGATATAGAGTTAGTGCACATCGTGTGTACTGTTCGTCTTTTTTGAAATTTTAAAGTTGCTAGATCTTATTTCAACTGATCGATCCTGAAAAAAGCTTGATATCAGTTGAAATAAATTTCTTGGGCATTGGTACTTTCTCAGATTAAACATTATGGCAGGTACCCATGCATTATGCTTCCGATACTTCAAGTTCCAGCATTAAACAGTTTTTTTTATATTTATTGCTGATTCTATGAGCAAATTAGTACGGTAGAGAGCATCGACAGTGCTTTTTTGGGGAATGAATCCAAATTTATTTTTGTTGAGTACGTTGCTTGTTAGTAAAAAGTGAATGAGTCGGCTGTTAATTAGTTTGTCTAAGACTTTGCTCATTATTGGAAGGATTGTGATTGGACGTAGCTTGTTAGTCTCTCTTAGGTATTATATGTAAGAGTCCTTTTTTCCAGGTTATCGGAATTTCAGTTTTGAGCCAGATCAGTTGGTAAATTTTAGGAATTAAATTTGGATATATGTTTGTAATTTGTTGTATGATGTCTGAATTGAATTTGTCATGTCCCGGTGTTTTCTTTTCATTTAAGTTCTCAATACAATGTAGGGTTTCTGATCGTTCCAGGAGATAGTCATTATTTGAATCAAGGGGTGTGTTTACGTTTGCCCTAATTGTGATCTGTTCTTGAGTATTGTCAATGGAGTTGTCTTCGTGTATCAAGCTGTCTAATAAGTGTTTCATTGTTTCCTTATAGTCTTTCGTTAGTTCGTTATTGCTTGTTTGTACAGTTCGTAGAATGTCTTGGTTTTTCAGTTTGTTTGTTGCGTATTTATAACTTCAGTACAGTAATTTTTCCAAGAATCAATTTTCGAAGTTTTATTAAGAGCTTGATATATGTGTTTGCTGTCCAAATATCCTTGTCTTTCTAGTGTTTTTAGGTTTAGGTTAGTAGTCGTTTTTGATAAGCTTTCTTAAGTTTGTTAGTTTGTTTCCTTAGTTCAGTTAGTTTATCGTTCCACCAGGGTACTGTTCTGTGAGGTCTGACTTTTATTGTTTTAGAGTTAACCAATTTGAACGTTGTGTTGCAAGTTTTAGTGATAGCTTTGTTGAAGATTTCTATAATTCTGTTGATTTCGTAATTGTTGATGGCGTTAACGATTTCTGATTCTGTATTTAGTGTATTAAGACACCTTTTCGAGTATCTTAAGTTGTTTTCTCAGCTGGAATGTCAAATTTTTCTCTAAATTTTCCGATTTTATGTTTTTGGTTATGTAGTGTTGCCTATGTAAACAGTTATAATTTTGGCGATGTCCGTTATTTTGTCAGGTAATTTCGTAATAAATAGAATTGTGATCCGAGAAATTGCAGTCATTTAGTATCGTCCAATTTTTAAGTAATCTTGTCGTTTTGTTATTGCAAATAGTCAAGTCGATGTTACTCTTTCCTCTAGAACCGTCGAATGTTGTCAGCTCAGAAGGTTTATTGATTAAGCTCCAATTTTGCGTAATGATAAATGATTCCAAAGTTTGACCTCTGGGATTAATTTTGATGTTGTTCCAGAGGAATGATCTACTATTAAAGTCTATGCATAGAATAATGTAATGGCTGCTATAGTAATTTATAATGGGCACAATTTTGGCGAGATCGTTGTCAATGTCTAAGGTTTCATCAAAATAAGCACTGATAAATAAGAATTTGCATTGTTTAATAGTAATTTCAACTATGCTAAAGTCCTGGTCGCTGTGTTGTGTAAGATTGCATCGATGTATTTATTGTTTAATAATATAGCAGCTCTTGGTTTGGAAACATGTGTTTGGTAGATCTGAATTTGATGATTATAACCTGCAATATTGTTGTTTCTAGTATAAGGTTCTTGTATGAGGGTTATATCAATATTTTTGACTTAAATAAAGTGGTTTATGTAGTCTGTACAAATTTTAGAATGATGTGTGTTTATCTGTAATATTTTTAAGTCCATATACGAGTATGAATGAATGATGAAATGTAGTAAGTCTGTAGTTTATTAATTTGGTAGTCTGTGTTTTGAGTAAGTTTGTTTAGTTCTCTAATGTATAAGGGACACTTTTTGTCCAAAACCGAATGGTTGCTGTTAATTTTAAATCGTTCTAGTTTAATATGTCGGTTATAGGTAGAATAGTTAGGACATTTTTTACTCTGTTGGTAACAATCCTTAATGGAGTGATTACCTGAGCATTGAGGACATGTTGTTTGACCCTGGCACCGCTCCTTGGAGTAATGGAACTTCCAGCACTTGGTGCATCGTCTGATCCTCAGGTAGTCCTCGGCCCAATGTTTGTTGTAACCTAAACTTATCCTGTTGTTGGACAATTTGATCCTAGTAATTCCTTCTGTTTCGAATACAGCATGTGCCCTTTTGGATCTTGCATTTTTCAAGGAGATAACCGGCCGTAAGGAACCACTCTCAATTTGCAGTCCGTAATTTTGTCCTACAATATGTTCTACTATGTTTTCCATTGTTAATTCTTCTTCGACGTCTTTAAAGATAAGCCTTGGCTTCCTCCTTTTCGATGATTTTATAAAGAAATCGTTATTTTCTTCAAGTTTTTTAGAGATTATTGATCTTTCTTATTCAGAATTAGTTTCAACTATTTAAATGTTTTTTTGAGGTGATTTTGTCAATACCAATTTTTAAATCCTTGGGTTTTATTACTTCTTTGAACTGTTTCTTGACGTCATCTGCGTTTTGATTACACTTGTTTTTTAGTATTAGTTTATAGGAAGCTAGGAAGCTGTAGATATTCGTTTGGAACGAGGTACCACGGTTTCAGAATAAGAACGATTTAGGTTACCTTGGCTTTGAGCGTTCTGAGTTCCTTGAAAATCCGAAGCATTGTGGACAGTTTGTCTGATTTCGTCTATTAAAAGAATTAACTTATCTTTTAGATCTTCCCTGAGTACTTTAAATGCTGTTATTTCATTTAAGACTTCTAGAGCGTTTTCTAACTGATATAGACTTGCCGCCATCTTGATAGCATATGATATATATAGCTAAATAAAAGGATCGCGGTTTGGAGTTTTTTAAAAAGAAGCTTTATTGAGTGACATACACTGATACAAGAAAAAGCACAATTTATAACCTAGTACAAAACTTCGGGCATAACATCTGCACGTCTCTACACGTGACGGTAAAATGTCTCTGAGGCTAGGAGGAGGTGGCCTTTTATAGGGTTGTTTAGGAGAGGGGATATCATATTTTGTTTATTATCCTTAATACTATTGAGGTTCGCATAACTGTATATATGAGGCTATGAGAGCAAAAGTGGCCTAACCCACAAAATATAAAAAAATCTGATTTAGTAATTTTTGGCAACTATAACGCCATCTGGTGGTGTTAATGTGTTTTGAAAATTGGTTCACATGTTGCTGTGCAATGTGAACCAATTATTCAAACACATTAACACCACCAGATGGCGTTATAGTTGCAAAAAAATTACTAAATTAGATTTTTTTATATTTTGTGGGTTAGGCCACTTTTGCTCTCATAGCCTCATATATATTAGTTTATGTTATAAAATGCGGATTTTGGTCTTACCGATATGAATTGCAATTAGGGAAGGACATGGAATATGGTAGATGACATTAAATCTGAGAGGAAGTATTATGGGATCTTAAAGTTTGGAATAAATATTTAGGGGTTTGTTATGGGGCTTGATGCCTTGGTGAAGATTGGGTAATGTAGAAAGTAGAAACTTTAATATCTTATCTGAAAGGGTGGTATCTGTATATTGAGGTGGAGGTAACGCAGAGTTGGATAAGGAAGGGGTGGTAGACGAGTGGTTACTGTATTTATTGAGGAGTTTATTGATAATGTTTAGGGGGAAGTTATTAGAGATGAGTATTTGTTTTGTGTGGTCAGTGTTAGTAGTGTGGTATTGGGAATCGGAAAGGGAGGGCTTGCGGTGGATAAGGTTTTTTGCTTGTATTAATTATTTAATGATAAGGGTGTTGAGAGTAGTAATTTAAGAATCTGCCTGAGAAATTAGGTTTAGAGTACCAGTTAGTGGATATGGTGTTATCAGGATTTCTAATAATGAAAAGGGTTAAGAAGGGTGAAGATTTATTAACTTCAGGTTCTTCAGTGAAACGGAGGTGGGGATGGTACGAGTTAAAAGCAGGTAGGATGGCGGGAATGCTGTCGGGATTTAGGATAAGTATGAGGTCATCTACATATTTTTTAATAAAACAAATATCATTAGGAAACAAAGGAATACTGGAATCGAGGAGATCATTAAGGACAATTTTGGAAATATTGGGAGCAAGGGGGTTGCCCATCGCTAGTCCAAAGATTTGGTAGTAGAAGTTATTTTGAAAGTAAGGTAGTCATCTTTTTTTCTTTTTTTTTTAGTATTTATTCATTAACTTAACCTCATTATCTCCGTAACTTTGAACCCACTTATTTTTTTATTTTTATGAATTGTTGTATTTACTAATTATCTTTTAATTAACTATCATTCATTTTAATTTATTTTTAATTTTATTTTTAATTCAAAATTCTTAATGTTTTCTCTTTTTTTTTTTTTTTTTTTTTTGTTTTTTTTCTTTTTTTTTTTTTTTTTTTTTACCTTTTTTTTTTTTTTTTTTTTTTTTTTACCTTTTTTTTTTTTAACAGGCAATGTTTCGTGGAGGATGCACATTTTTAATGCCTTTCCTAAATGAAATAATATGATGGATTCATCCTTTAGATCATCTAATATCCTTTATGTTAACTTTATTCTCATACAGTTATTCTTTTCATACCTTTGTTTTTTATACTCAGCAATTTTGTCATACCTTTATGTTTAAGTTTATAACGTCAAAAAAAAGAAGTAAAAAACTTATTATAAATGCATATTTTCTTAACCTATGTTCAATAAACTATAAAATTTTCTTGGATCATCAATTAAAAAAAGTCACAGTCATAATACCGGTCATATTAAAACCCTAGGTTTATTTTTTTTTTAAGAAATTCATTCTAGAGTATGATTGGACTCTACAGAGCTTAACTCTATAATCTTATCAGTTGGAAAAAAGTATTAACCAAATTAAAACACTTAACGTTGGTGATGATTAATTTTCAAAATTTAACAAATTTGAAACTTTTATTCCTGATGTGAAGAGTGCATCAATCGTCACAGTTTTGGTCAGAAATCAACCTGGCATCTCTTGGAGAAGGTTTGCAGAGAGGGGGAACGTTTCGTGTAATCGAATGGACAAGCTCGTACTTGGAGGGTTAAACATATGTTACTATGGGTTATTATGTAGCTCTGGGTTATTAAAGCACTAGAGGGTAGGAAGAAACAACTCAAAAAAATTTTACGAGCTGTTTAATAAGAATATTTATTAAATTAATAAGGGTAAATATGGTTTGAAGAGGCTAAATCTAGCCGTAACACTATTAGTCTTCTTTCATTTATGATTTAAATCTATTTCATTTTTCCATTGAATAGAACAAAGTAAAGACACATCAATTTGTCCTTTCTTACATAAGTATTATATTCACTCAATTTATTTTCTTATTAACTTATTACATTTTTATGAAACGATGTTCCTAACAAAGAAACTTTCTCTAGATGAAGTGAAGAACAGCAGTGCGAAAGGCTTATATGCACCCCACAACATGGTGACTGGAACAGAAGACGCAGCCAACAACTACGCGAGAGGCTACTACTCCTCTGGAAAGTGTGTAAAGGATTTAGTCGAAGACAGCCTGAGGTCGATGATTGAGATGAGCGACAAGATCCAGGGGTTCATGATGATGCATTCCTCCGGAGGTGGAACGGGATCCGGATTCCACGCGCTTCTTACTGAACACATCAACGAAGTCTACGGTAAAAACCCGATTATTGGCATTGAAGTATTCCCATCTCCAAAGGTGAATTTCCTCAATGTTCATAACTATTTATAAACCACAAATGAATCGGTTAGTGCAGAAACAGCGTAATTCTGGATTTTCAAATTTTTCATGAATTACGCCTGTCGTGTAAAAATTATCTAAATTTCATACTAATTGGGCTTAGGGAATTTTATAATTCAATGCACATTTACGCTGTTGGTATTTGTTGGAATTTTTTTTTTATGTATTTTTTTTTTAGCACTCACCGATTCAAACAATTTTTCGTCAAATGAATTAGCTATAAATATGAAAAACCACTACAAATTCAAAAGGAAGACGCGGTAGTTCAGTGGGCAAGGGACTTGACTACAAGCTACCAGTTCAAGTCCGACTAAAAGCAGAATATTTATTTTCTGTTATTTTGGTCGTGGCTCTAATCCGAGGTCTGGAGACCCTCCTGGGATGCACCCAGCCTCAAGTGGGTACCCTTGATTAGGGAACAACCTGGCGGTTGAACGTGATTTAGGCCAAAGCTCCTCCTTTTACAGCCGTTAGCCGAGTAATATTAAATCTCTACCCAAGACCCAAGACTTCTGGCAAGAATATGAAATTGAATTTGCGGTAATGTGTATCTCACTACCAACATAATTGTTATGTGAAAGGAATGATGCAGTATTTTTTTTCAGCACAGAAAATATTGCGGACGACTGCATTCTCGCATTTACAGAATCGGAAATGTCAATGTAGACCAAGTCACAATACCACTATCTGATTTCTCGTTACCGCTAGTCAGTAGAATGTGCACGTACGAGGTATTACATATTAGCCGACGATAATCTTGACACTTAGTTTCAGATGTTGCAGCACGACATCCCTTTCTTTTTTGCAAAAAGCTTTGAACTCAAGAACAATAATGAATACAACTTATTAAAGAAGAAGAACGGTCTGATGTAGAGAGATTAGAACGGAAGAGCATTAAAGTCTTTGTTTAACCACTCCATGGTAATGTGGCTGTCCAAATAACCGCTTCACTTACAAATTTGTAGATTTTTCAATATTGGCGTCACTTAGATACATCATAGGTGTCGGTAAAGAATAATAGTGGTCAGAACAGAACCATGTACTGAGGTACATCAGAACTTAACTTCAATGAGTCTGAATAATTCGAACAGAGAGAGCACTAATGTCTATAAGAATATATAATTTAAATAATTCAAAAGCTAGTAGTGTAAAACTTATATTTTAATCAGTGAAATATTCCTTTTGAAGAAGCTTTAAAAATTATTTTGTTTAATTTATATATGATGTAATTTATTTAATGTAATGGTAATTCCATTAAAATTTCTTTTTCAGATGTCAACAGCAGTGGTAGAACCTTACAATACTGTTCTTAATAAAAACTCAACCCTGGACAAAATTGGCTGTGTGTTTTTGGCTGACAACGAAGCGATGTATAATACTTGTCAGAATAAGCTAGGTATTGACAGCCCGAACTATAGGAATTTGAACAGGCTACTCTCAACCACAATCAGCTCGATCACATCTAGTCTTCGCTTCAAGGGATCTCTCAATGCTGACTTCGTTGATTTTCAGACTAATCTCGTTCCATTCCCGAGGATACACTTCCCCGTAATAGCCTATGCGCCTATCGTCAACCCTGGAAAGATTTCCCATGAGAGCCTGTCGATTATAGACATAACTTTTCAAGTATTCCATCCACAGGCCCGACTTAGTACCTGTATCGAAGATGAGCACTACATTGCATGTTGTTTACTCTACAGAGGAGATGTCACACCCAAGGACGTGAATTATGCAATTGCCCAGATAAAAGAAAAGAGCTTTGTACGGTTTGTCGATTGGAATCCTACGGGCTTTAAAGTTGGAATCAACCACAGAACAGCCGAATCACAGCAGGATGGGAGCATCGCTGCCCCGAAGAAAACTGTGTGTATGTTGGCAAATACTACCGCTTTAACTAAGTGTTTACAATCCTTAAACCACAAGTTTGACGTGATGTTAAGAAGAAGAGCCTTCCTCCATTGGTATACCGGAGAAGGTTTAATGGAAGATGAGTTTCAAGAAGCCCAGGCAAATATTTTATCACTTGAATCAGATTATCTTTGTATGTTATAAAAGTATTAATAGACTCATGAACTGTGGTTGCATGCAGATTGAGTGTATTTAATAAAATGTTTTAATGACTGCCAAAAGTTCCTTTCCGCAAACAAACCAAAATTATTAACTTGTTAACTGTTATTTGCACAATTGGTTCTTGCATCGGTAAATGTTGAATAAAAACATGGAAACCATAAAAAAAAGGAAACATATAAGTATTAGTAATTTAAGTAATTCATTTACATGTTTTGGAAATCAGCTCTATTATCTGCTACTAAATCCATGATTTAACAGCAGTCGACTGGAGCCCCAGTCGTTTATGACAACCATCGTTTTGAACTCTTCGAACCATTGGTCCCAAAGTTCCCTTTTCGCAATCTCGGCCATCCAATTATTCACTTTTCACAGCATCCTTGGAATCATATTCGACTCATTCTCGCTAAATGACTAGCTCATCTCAGTCTATCTTTATAGCTTAATCTACATCAGGTTCTCAGAGCAGCTGTTGTATTCCCTGGTTGTTTCTTCGTCTTCAAACTCCTGATGAATAAGCAGGCAATTATGTATGTCTGAAAAAAAAAAATTCTCAAATATTTGGAGGTTTTAAATCTCAGATCTAAATAGCATCGGTGTACAGACAGAATCGGTACTTTTATTTCTACAGATACTCGATTGTCGTTCGTGGTATTTTACCTTATTTAAAAAAGAAATTTAAATATTACATTTCTACGAGTATATAACAAAACTTTGTTGCCTCCAGCCAGGAATGTGGACTGTCCATAGTAGTCTCGGTCGGCCCTTAGGACGTCTTCCTGTCGGCATAGCTTCGAAGAACTTTCATGGGTATCGGCTGCTTCTTTTAGCTGCTCTGACAGCTGTAACTGCGATCCTGCAGAACTGAGAAGCGAACCCTTCGCATACTTTCATTTCTGATCCTTTCATTTCTGACCCAATCCCTCCGAGTTCGTCCAGGCACTTTCCTCAGGTATCTCATTGCCACTGATGTTAATATATTATCGTTCATCTCAATTTTTCATGCAACCGTGTTGCATAATTGGTAAAAGAAACTGTTTGCCTTTTAGATCCAGTTGGGAACCTTCCACCCTCCCACTGGCTGCCTACCAGTGAAGTTTAAAAGTACACGCTTATTTAGCCATAAACTGAGTTCTCCACCAGTTCTTACCAATGCCTCAGAGGGATAATATTTTCAGATCTACCAGGATCTCACGATTTTAGACGGCTGAAGGATACCTCTGGTCACCACTTCCCATTTGCTATAAATTAAATTTCGACCGTTTGAAAATGGTTAAATTGTTTCAATTTTTAAAATGACACCCTTCTCGTGTTGTCCTTTTGATGATACTGTTTTGAAATTTAACGATTTTCAACGGACGAAAGATAATCGGCCTTTGTTGTCCTTTTAAAATGCATTAAATCTGCTGGTTTTTTAAAAGGACATTCTTTGGATTTTAGCTGTTTTGGTTAGTGTCTAACATTTGCAGGAAAGTATTACTTCATGGATTCAAGCCTGAAAGAACATAAGTGCACCAAACTAATATTATGTTTATGTTACCTTAAAAAATAGATATAATTTATTGCATTATTAGTTATTTATGACAGGGAGATATGTCTTTGGCTGGGGGTCTATGGTATAGACCTTTTTAATGTAACGTTTTTTAGCAACCAAAAATGTAACAACTACACTCTCTAGCTCTGTTGGTATTGGTCGAATTAAAAATTTGACAAAATTTTCCTTCTCAGAAATTCAATGGAGAATATTTTTGGTAATATAACATTTTTCACTAGGAACTACCGTTTATGATATATATTGGTTTGGATAAAAAAAGTCATGTTTGCTTACATTTTATTGGTCATGGGTCTTTATGAAATGCTCTAGCTCTGTAGGTGTCGCCCGGAGGGAAAGTTTGATGACAGTTACCAGTTTTTTATTTGTCAGAAATTTAATAGAGAATACTTTTTTTTATAGCATATGGCATAACATAAAATATTTGTTGTTTTTCCCTGTCAGGAAGACATTGAGTTTTATTCATTTTCAATCGGTTAGTTAATTCGATTGAATTTAATTATGATTAAATTAATCCCGATTATTAACGAAGTTGAAATCTCGCAAAGGAGCTTTTTTATTGTACCGGGAATTACGATGAAATTTAGTTGCAGCCTGGCATTCTTCTTGAGGTATTCTATGCTACTGTCCTGTGCGTTCACTATTTCTGAGAATTCGTCTAGTGATTAAATATCTTCAATTCGGAATAGTGTGTCAGCTACCACATTTTCGCATCCAGGCCTATATCTGATATCTGTGGTAAACTGACTTATAAAATGTAGATGCCTAATTCGACGAGAAGAGGCTGTCTCAGAACTTTGTTGGAAAGCTTGTATTAAGGGCTTATGGTCCGTTATGATGTAGAAATTTAAACCTTTTAGAAGAGGCTGAAAATATTTAATTGCTCCATAAATCGCTAAGAGTTTTCTGTCGTAGGTAGCATAATTTCTTTGTGTATTTGACAGAGATTTTGAGAAAAATCCGAGGGTTGTCATTCACCGATCTTTTGCTGCTGCAGGGTACTAACAAACCCTTTGTCGGATGCATCACACGATAAAGAGACTTTCAGATTCAAAGCTTCCAGGATGGGAGAGCCTAACAGCATCAACGAGACTCTGTTTGTATTGTTCAAAAGCTCTTAGTGTCTCTTCCGTCCATGCAATGCAAGTTTTAGCATTCAATGCACGGTAATTTTAATTTTAATTTTATTTATTTATTTAATTTTAATGAGAAAATTTTTTAAGTCTTAGAATTCCATTTCAGCACCCTCAAAACTCAGGAAACATATGTATTTATATTATTATATTTATAAGATTTGATTGTTAAGTATTTACAATTTTTATTTTATTCTTTAAACCCGGAACACATCTCTAATCCCTTTTGTAATCCATGTTTACTGGGTTGTTTTGATAACTGAAGCTTATTACCTTACAATTTCATTTTCATAATATTCAACAAAATCCTGTCAGCAACGGAAGTGAGGCAGTTATTGCTATAATGTTTTTATGTCAACTATCACAATCATATTTTAATATGTTCAACTGCAAAATAAAATAAAAATTGTAAATACTTAACAATCAAATCTTATATGTGGTTCTGTCTGTATATTATGTACATATTAATTTGTAATAAATTATTATTACAATAAATAATTATTAATTATAATCGCTTTAATAATAATTAAAATAACAAATTATTTCTCCTAGTTAGTATATATATATATATATATATATATATATATATATATATATATATATATATATATATATATATATATATATATATATATTATATATATATATATATAAATATATATATATATATATATATATATATATATATATATATACACATATGTTTCCTGAGTTTTGAGGGTGTGAAATGGAATTCTAGGACTAAAAAAATTTTCTATCACATTTTACAGTGTAAAAGCTAAAATTTTTCAAGTGAAGTACGTTCAATATATTTTTTTCACAAGAGCTGACAGCGGATTCGAATTAAACATTCAAAAGAACCCTTAAATATGAAATTTCATCCAAATAGAAAAATAAAAATTTTTAAGCTTCAAAATTTGCCTGGCCGGTAGGAAACTTTTGTTTAAATTGACAAAAACATGAATTACATTTAGACGGTTAATCTTATAGACTTTATTTTTTTACAAGAAATATAGGGTGGTAATACGCTTGAAATGTCTTTGGTTTCATCATCCTATCTGGTTTGAAACTGAAGTTAAAAATCAAAATGTTTTTTGGATTTTCCAAATTTTAAAAGGTCTTTGTTCATCGAATTTTAAAAAAAATTATATTTTTTGATTTTGTTGAATAAGCGTTTTTTAATGTTTATGAGGGTGCTGAATTAGAATCTGACGTCAATTCTTGTGTAAAAAAAAATCAATTGAGGTAGTTTTCTCGAAAAACTAATCATTTTTTTAGAATTTAATTAACCTAAACCAAAATCTATGGAGCAAGTGCATTTTTCCTTAAATTCGCAATCAAAACTAAAAATCTTGGTGCAAGAATCATGTCGATATCATTTTTTAAACTCGAGATAAAAAATAAACTAGTTTAATGCTATTTTATTTTTTTTCTCGGCTCCTAGGGCCCATTGGTCGGAACGGCAAAATGCGTGTCTAATATATTTTGACCAGGAACCTCCAAAAAAATTGCCAACAAGATCCGTGAGAGACTGAGTGTGTCCTCCCCTTGTAAGTGGAAGTGAGCAGGCTGGTTAAGATGGCCAATGATCTACATGGTCTGTAGAGCCCAAAAAAAAAAAAAAAAAAAAAAAAACATGAATAGATAGGATGATTCTAAATGTTTACATATTGTCTAAAAGGTGCAAAAATAAATTATTTTTAAAGGAAGTAAGGTAAGCAGCTTTATGAATATAAGTTGGTAGGGAATTCTAGAAGGAGGTAGCTCGAATGATGATGGATTTTTCAAAGGAAGAAATTTTATGTGAGGGGCGAGGTATACAAGTTAAAAGGTTGGGATTTAGTATTTAGGAGGTGGACGGAAGAACGCAGAGTTAATAGTATAATATAGGAAGGTTCATTGGTTGGATTGAAATAGGAAAATACCCAGAAGGTATTGCCGTCGGAGTTTTGAAAAAAGTTACCCATGCTTAGAATATCGGCAAAATCATGTGACCGCCTGGAGATCCCGATGATGAATTTAATGAAACAGTTTATCAAACTATGATGGTCCAGTAAGCTCAAAGATTACTAGGAACGAATTTACATGTTAAGAAGCATATTAGAAACTATCAAATGTGAAATAGTTTCTTTTTTTGTCAATATAAAAACGAGATTACTAAACAAAGTATCTAAAAAGATTCTATGTTTGATATTTCAAGTGACGTAAGTTAGATTAACCTTACTAATTATAGAGTACGGATATATGTGTTATCAATTAAACAAAAGATTTCGTGAAACGTTGAAATAACTGTTGTCATACATGCTTAAATTTCTATATAAACAATGGAGCACAATTTATGTCTGAGAGGTGTTGCTTGGACTCTGCCGGCGTGATAGCACTTGTTGCACAGACGCTTAGAATGACAATCTGTTGATATTTTAAAGATCACGATTTAATTTCAATTATCAAATGTATGGTCATTTAATTTCCAACAGTAACAGCTGGAAGGTTTCAGTATAATACGTTTTAAAAATATTTTCTTAAAGTTAAACATAATTATACATTTTAGATGATTTAGTTGCTTGGGATACAGAGAGTGTATTATTATTTACTGAAATATTAAAAAAAAAAAGGAGTATATCTTATGGCATGGCTTGAGAGAATGATCTGTGAGTGATATCAAAAGATCATCTTCATGAATCTTAAATTGTGACTGATTGAGCATTTTTTTTCTCAAATATTAATTGTAGAACGTCACCATATAATAGGAGAAGAATGCACTCTACAATAGATGTAAGTAAATCAAATTTTACCTTTGAATATTAACTAATCTGCCATGAAACTGACGTATAATCTTGATTCCTTAACATTTTCCTCAATCCAAAATGATATTGACGCTCTGGACTGGGACTCTATATATTCCTCCCACACTATCGACAACATGGTTGACATCCTCACATCCAATCTCTTATCCATCCTCGACTCACATGCTCCCCTAAAAACCATCCTAATCCGACGTCCACCAGCACCCTGGATCACAATAAAAATCAAAAACCTACAAAAGAGACGAGTGGCCGCCCGAAGACGTTTTCGACGGACTAGACTTCAGGACGACTACACTCTGTTTAAATCCCTTCGGAATCAGACACAAACTGCCATTCGAAAAGCTAAATCACAATATTTTCATGAAGCCCTCTCCAGTGCCTGTGATCCAAAATCAAAATGGAAAATTTTATCAAAACTTTCCTTTAGTAAATCCTCAAATGCTCCGCTTTCATACTCTTTTACTCCTAATGAAATGAATTCTTTTTTTGCTACCCCATCATCAAACTCCTCATCTCTTTCCGCCAGCTACGCTCCAAGCGGTCCTCCTTTTAACTCCCCAATTTTTATTTTTCCTATATCACACCCTCAGACCTCATTGATGCCATTTTCCAATGTAAAACGCAAGCTATTGGACATGATGGTATTCCACTAAAATTAATCAAACTCTGCCTTCCTACTATCCTTCCAGTTCTCCTACATATATATAATTATTCTTTGCAAAATTCCACCTTTCCTTCATCCTGGAAGAAAGCTAAAATACAACCCTTACAAAAGAAATCTAACCCATCTTCACTTAATGATTTCCGTCCCATATCAATACTTTCCAATCTGTCCAAACCCCTTGAAAGACTAGTTCAATCACAAATCTTCAATTTCCTAGAAAACTCTCATCTCCTTAATCCGTTCCAATCTGGGTTCCGACCAGGTTATTCAACTCAGACAGCCTCAACAAAAATTACTAATGACATACATACTGCTCTTGACGAACGAAAAGTAACTGTCCTTATCCTTCTAGATTTTACCAAAGCCTTTGACACCCTAGACTATTCTATTCTCCTCACGAAACTAAAAGCCCTATCTTTTTCCTCAAGCTCTCTCCTCTGGTTTCATTCCTTCCTCTATAGTAGAACTCAAATAGTATCCATACCAAACCAGCCACTTTACTCTTCCCTTTCATTGACATCAGGGGTAGCCCAAGGTTCCAGTGTCTCTCCTACTCTTTTTTGTGCCCACATAAATGATCTACCAAATTCCATTCACCATTGTTCCTACTATCTATACGCGGATTATTTCCAGATATATCTATCCTTCCATCCCTCTGATTTAATTAAATCATTCTCCCTAATCCAAGAAGACCTTAATAGCATTTGCAAGTGGGCCTCTGATAACAAATTAAAATTAAATGTAGAAAAAAACAGGCTATTATCATGGGTTCTAATACCCATCTGAGATCCCTTCCCTACCTCCCGATCCTGTCTATGAACTCCCAACCTATTCAATTCCACCCCACAGTCAAAAACCTTAGTATTACCTTTGACCAAACCCATTCATGGAAACCTCATATCTCCCAAATTTCTAGACGGGTTATATCCATCCTTAAGCTATTCCATTCTTCCCAGGACTCCCTTCCGAAACCTACTCGTCAACTCTTGGTTTCTTCCCTTATCCTACCCCATTTTGACTACAGCTGTGTTGCATATGGTGGCTTGACGGCGGAACTCGAGAGTAAACTAAGGAGACTAATGAACTGTTTCGTTAGGTTTATCTTTAGGGTTCCAAAAGCCTCCCACACATCACATCTATATACAGAGTTAAAATGGCTTTATCCTTCATCCCGCATAAATTACTTCCTAGCCTCCTTCCTCTATCAAACCATCAATTCTCGGAATCCCTCCTACATCTATAACATCTTCCAGTTCAGATCCTCGGTCTCCTCCCGCACTACAAGATCTCGCTCCTCTGACCTGTATACTTCTTCCCATAAGAGTACATCATTTGACCACTCCTTCATTTCCCGTGCTACTTCCTTGTGGAATTCACTACCCTGTAATATCCGTAATGCTCATCTCTGTCCACATTTAAATCCCTTCTCTTTCAATACCTCCTTTCCCTCCAGAATGATACTGAATAGCAAAACTTCACTAAAAAAAACAAAAAAAAAAACGTGCATTCAGTAGATGTAAATAGGTTTTTATTTTTTCTCCTGCAATTATTGGATTTTTGTAATTTTTATTTCTTTTTTTGTTCTTTATTTGTAAAATTTTAAATAGTTAACCAGATTGTTAATTTATTTTATTTCATCTTATGAAAGCTAGACTCATTGTATTTATTTATGTACATTATATTATTCTTAGGGGACATCGTCCCAGAATAAAGTTTATTTTCTATTCTATTCTATTCTATTCTATAATCATTTTTATATTTATCTGTACTGGAAGTAACAGTTTGATATAAAAATATAAATCATACAAAATGCGCTCCTATTTTTATTGGTACTTGTATACTGTACGGGCTCCCGTGATTTGATACCACATAACAGTAATTATATAAAAAGAACTGTAACAAACAACTTTAAACATATGTTTTTGCAATAAAATATTTTCTTCTAACCAAAAATCTGGTGTATCTTTTAAAATTGCCTCAAAGGGATCATCTTATTTTAATTGAGTTCTCCACGTAAATTCCACCAGGTATGAAGAATTTTATTGTCTCACTTTGTGTATTCGAGTCTTGGGATCAACAAAAGTGAACTTATGATTCACATAATCCAATCACAGAGAACCATATAGTACACCAATCTTTTTTATTTTTTAAAAATTAAAACTACTAACTATTATTGCAACCACTGTGAATAAATTGCGAAATAACACATTCCAGATTTTCAAAGAAACAGTTTTAAAATTTAATCAGTACATAAAATCAAGCTACCCAAGGAAAAGGTTTTCACTTTTGCAGTTATTACAGAATGTAAAAGTCAATGTCACAATTGAATTGTGAACTTAGCTATTTTTTCTGTAAGCCCAGTCTCCTCCTCATTAATAGTAAAATTAAAACGACGAAATTACAGATATCTGACATACGGGGCACTATACGTTTACAATGTCGTATGTACATTAGACAAATATATATATATATATTTTAAACTATGTAATTTAATTCAGTTTTTTACGTAAAGTTTGACAAAATTTATTTTTGGCAAAAGTTGAGTGCAGTGAATATAACGAAACCAATAAAACAACTTAATATTTAAACATTGAATACATGACACTAAGAACAATCGATTTCCATAATTTACTAATAAAATTTGTTGAACTTCTTGTTTGGGTTTAGCGTTCAACTAGGATAAGATAGACAGGGTACTACATGTTACCGACTTATTTAAATCACAGTGGCAAAGATTCATCAAGGTTCACACAGATCAGATAGGCCATAATATTCCCAACAGCGTAAATTTAAACTAAAGCATTAATAAGCATTTAACAATATAGAATGACCTCAACCCTAAAATGTGAAACTAACATAAATTTAAAAACACATTAATAAAAATATGTCAAATCACGTTAAAAATTAAAAGTTCCCACTATCAATAAAATGACGGTCTTACTGTAACATTTAATCAGAGTTTAATGGAAATCAGAATAACAAAATAAATTACAGATTCTCTTGAAATCTGGAATTCTTTAATCGATAAAATCTTTAATAACTAACATATTTCAAAGCACCCATATAAAAAACACACCTGACATTGGCTCAAATTGCAATGAACATGATTCTTGTTGGTTAACATTATATATATTTTACTTTTTTTCTTTATTTAATTGACGCTAACTAAATATGTTTTAATCCTCCGATTCGCAGTCGCATTGTTAACCAAAGAGTCTCTGTGTAGATGTGACATAAACTATTGTATTTTCATCCTTAACATAGAGTAGTCCCCAGAATATCTACTGTTTTTGAATATTGCATACTACTGCTCTGGGATTAAGTTTAAATTAAAAAGAACTTAACTATTTCATTTTAATGATAACAGAAATAAAATAACGGATCAAAGGAAAAAATAGAGAATAAAACAAAAGATTTATCAACCACAAACTGGACTGTTAATATGAAATATTAACATAAATATGTATATACATGATATACAATCGTGGGCAATGGCTCAGCTACAACGTGATCGGCAAATTTCACAAACGAATAGGAACTAGACTAAAAAAGGAAAGAACACATGAAAGAAGAACTTCATTCCTCCTTTTTTCCCTAAAGTTTTGCCCTTTTCAAATTCAATTCCTAATTGAGAAATACTTGCGAGCGTTGGAGAGCTAAAAATGACATTCATTTGGTACATCATGTTTTCATGGAAACAGTAACACAAAAAAATAAAATGTAATTAGGTATGTGATTACCACTATTGTCCAAAATTAAATGTTTTTATTAATAGCATTCGATGTGCCTAAAAACAACATCCCATTACACCATTTGTAATATGTGGACTGTTTCTCAATCAAGCTCAAGCTGGATATAATCAGTCTCGAGAAGAGCAAGGTTTTCCTGAGTCTCTAAGAAGTCTTCTTCTTCCAATCCTTCACCAGTGTACCAGTGGAGGAAAGCTCGTTTTTTCAACATCAGAGTGAATTTAATGTTAAGGGCAACCCAAGCTTCCCTCATCGCTGTTGTGTTGTAAACCATACACACTCCTCTCTGCACTGATGCCATATTGGAATTTTGCAGACTTCCTGGTATTTTGCTATTAATTCCTACCTTGAATCCAGTAGGTGACCAAGTAACAAAACGTATAGTTTTTCTGTCTTTTATCGCAGAAATTGCGTGATTGACATCTTTAGGAGTGATATCTCCTCTGTATAGCAAGCAGCAGGCGATGTAACGCGACGTATCTGTAGGACACTTGGCTAGTCTATTAGATGCATCAAAGCACTGAAGTGTTAAATCAGAAGCGCTAAGTGTTTCGTGAGTTACACGGTGTGTAGGAACTATTGGAGCGTAACTGAATATCGGAAAATGTATCCTGGGATAAGGAACCAAATTGGTCTGAAAATCTGCAAAGTCGGCGTTTAGAGAACTTTTAAACCTTAAGCTCGCCGTGATAGAGCTGACAGTATGCGCTAGGAGGTTGTTTAAGTTTCTGTAGTTCGGACTGTCGATGGTGAGTCGGTTTTGGCAAATGTTGTACATTGCTTCGTTGTCTGCCAAGAAGACACAGTCTGAAAAGTCTAGGGTTGCGTTCGTGGTCAAAGCAGCGTTGTAAGGCTCTACGACTGATGTTGCCATCTGAAATGTAAAATAAAATTAAAGTATTCATTATTCTAGCATACAAATGGATTGGTTAGCAATAGCATACCATAGGTGAAGGGAATATGGACATTTCCATTTTACTGCTCTTAGGATACTCGTGGTTGACGTATTCCGAGAATAGAGCATGGAATCCGGAGCCAGTCCCTCCTCCGAATGAGTGGTAGATGATGAATCCTTGGAGTCTATCGCAGGTCTCAATCATCTTCCTCGACTGGCTCATCACTCGCCCTAGGATGGACCTCCCCACTGTGCAATATCCTCGCCCGAAGTTGTTGGCTGCGTCTTCTTTGTCATTAATCATCTGCTTCGAGCAGTAAAGATCTTTGTAAGTACCTCTACGCACCATATCTGCGCAGAATAAATAATTATTCATATATATATTTATAATTGATAAATATATTTATAATTTATAATATAATAACCACTATGATTGCTATCTATTATAGAATGAAATAAAAATTTTACTGTTCGAGTCTAACAAATTTAAACCCATAGTATTATAATTATGTATACTTTCAATATCAATAAAAGGAATCCTGAGGGCAAACGGAATAGATCAAAATACCATAAACCTAGTAAAAGGAACTAAATAAACTTTAGAGGAAATATTAGCAAACCGTTTCAGATAAAAACCGGTGTGAGACGAGGGAACGGGCTTACACTTGTTCTCTTCAACGTTGTTCTCGACAAAAATCATGAGGACTTTATGTGAAAAGGAAACATCAGGAGCAAAATCAAGAAATCAGAATAGTAATATCGTAGTAAAATAACTGAGTTTTGTGGATGACTAGGCCCTGTTGGCATAGTCGGAAGAAGAGGCAATTAGGCAGATAAATTCCCGGAAGAAAATAGCTGAAAAAACTAGACTTCCTTCCAAAAGACCAAATTTATGACCATAGACCCCACTTTAGCAGAAAAGGAGTGAAAATTAAAATCCAGATGTTTAAAATATTTAAAAATCTGGGAGAAAGAAACAGCAGAAATTTATTAGAGAAAGAAAGCTTCGAATACAGGGTTGATAATTTTGATAATTTATTATATTTACCGAGTAGCATTTGTTATGAAATATAACTCTCCAAAAAGGTCAAAATCAGGCACTGCACTATAGTTGTAAAACCAGTGATATCGTACGGGTCAGAGGCTTTGTGCTTTTCCAGTCTGGAAAAACTGTTGAAAATAAATATGAAGGATTCTTAGGAGGATCCACGGCCCAAAAATAACACAAGAAGGATACTGGGATCCAACATAAAAATTCATAATGAAATCTCTGACTTGGAAACAGAATTGAGTTTTAAAAAACTGAGATTTTATTGACACATGTAGGAAATAGGCAAAGAGAGATTAAACAAAAACCTTTTCAGTAAAATTATGGGATACAAATTCAATCATGGATACACAGTACAAATCAATCAGAAAGATAGAGTACTCGAGATCAAACTAGATTTATGTGAAGATAGGATAAAATACCAGAAAATCCTGGAAAGTGCGGTACTTGTGGTGAACAGTAAAAAAAACCGTTCAAGAAGTCTTGGACGATTGAAAATAGGAAACGTTCAATGAAATCCTCAGGCAAACATCGGCCAAGAAGAAAGGACTGAATGAAAAAGTTGTATCATAGTCGCGTAGTCTGTAAGGGCTGTTTGGAATCAAAAAATAATAATTATAATAATAAATGCAAAACGGGAAGGTAATGTGACCTACTTAAAAAAAAAATCTAATTTTAAAAGGACAACAATGATGGAATATTCTTCGGCCTTAAAAATCGTTTGATCTGAAGCAAGTATCCTTCAGTGTCCTGTAAAAGGATTAAAAGGTCAAAAAGGTTTTCCTTTTAAAATTTAAAATAATGTAATCAATTTTCTAAAGGAAGAAAGTTAATTTGTTGGAAAGAAATGGCTAAGGATCCCCTATGGGCTGCCAAAAATCAGGCAGATATGAAATCAGTATCTTTCAGCGGCTTTGGGCTTAATGCAGGATACAGGGGTTAAAGCTAATACCTAAATAGCCTATAAATGATCTTGGGTTTAGTACTTTCGTAAAGATGTACTGTAATTTGGCCAACTTTTGTTAAAGGAAGAAATTTTGCCAAAACCACACACAACAACTAGTTTTCTCTCAAATAAGGTTACCCACTTTATTGAGGTTGCCTGTGCTCCAGGAAGGTCTCCTGATTTGAAGTCGATTTGCAGCAGAAATAACAGAATATGAACTTGGGCCTTCAGCCGGAATCGAAATTGGGCCCAGGAGCATGGCAGTTATATGCCTTACCAGCTGAGTTCTTTGTTACATTGAATTATACCGCGCCTTTTATTATATACTAAAAAAAAATACATGAACGGCAGGCCGGGTTCATGAAGAAACCCTAAGAGACTTTCTTTCTAAAATTAATAGAATCATATATTTAAAGCTACAATTATAAATGAAAAAAAAATAAAAGATGTAATTTTGCTTCACATAAAAAATATCCTTGTCAACATTCTATTAAAAATTATAATTTCAGTTCTCAATACGATTTTAATTTGCAGTAAACACGGAAGATGAACTATCAAAATCGCTGCACATTTGTGGATGAAATTCGGAAAATCTATATTCATCACCTATGAAAATGAATCAAGAACATACGTTTTATTATCTTGTCCACATTTACCATATATTACTCATTCAAATTATTAAATATTCCACGTCCTTTCAGAAAGTCACGATTCTTATAGGGCCATTAATTTAGTGTAAAGTTCAAGCAGGCTGTTTGCAAAGGTAGTTTTGAAGTAATTTTTGAGTTTCTTCTGCTTCAGGTTAGGAGTTTTTGATTGCTTTTTTAAATTAGCTTTCGTTAGAGTTGGTTTGAATGCTCCATTACAAAAACTTCCTTTCCAGCTATTCCACTTGTTACGAAAATAACAAAAGAAGTTCACATTTTTTAGACAATGTCCATTTGTATATATAATTGGTTTGATGATTCTTAAACCAGAACTGTCTGAATGTCTCAAATAAATTAATGTACGAAAACAAAAGTTTTTATCACCAAGATAGAATCCGGAGTCTAATGCTCAATTTCTACTGAAAAGATTATTATTATTATTTTTTTTAATGTTCTTTCTTTACTCGTATAGAAGGATTGATTCAATGCAGTATAATTATAGAGTACATAATTAGGTATGAAAGTATTTCCATATACATTATATGGCCTCATTATCAATTATTCATTATTTAGTTATCGTTGCTAAACATTTTTAAAATTTACCGAGTAGAATTGTATGATAACAAAGTGTATAGCTTTGGAAGTATAAGGGGTCTCGACGTCTGATCGACTATACGATCAGTTTATTTTTTTACGATTTTTTCCTTTTTACTGCATTAATTAATTAATTAATTAATGCAGAGTTGTATTTTCAAAATAAAACTGCTAAATAAATTACTAGAAAAAAATTTCTCTCAATAAATTTCCGCCTACGTATTGGTTCCTCTAAATAGAATTTTGAATATTTATTATTATTAGCCATTTTTTGGAATTTGACCTTTTTACTGGACACTTAAGGATACTATTTTGAGATCTGATAAGATCTAACAATTTTGGCTGCCTGAAGGATAGTACGCCATTGATATAATTTTGAAAATTGATTAGATACTTTCGTTTTTAAAAAGACGCTCTTTCTTCCCGTTTAATTCTTCGGTGTCTAACCATTTTTTTTTTCTTCTTCTTTTCTAAGCCAATCTAGCCTTGAATTCAATTGCATTCAGATTGTCACTGCCGTTAAATACCGTTGTCAACCAAAGTTAACAGATTTTTTTCATCCAGTGAAATAATCCTGCGGCGGAACTCCTTGGCTTTAAGGCTGGTCTTCAAACACTTGTATCACTGCTCACAAATATTATCCCTCTCATCATCATTCTCCAAAAATATCTTTAAATGTCTCTTACAAAACCATTATCCATTCTCCATTTAAATGCAAATAGACCCTACTGGTTAACAAGCATCCTTGCAATATAAAAAAGGAAATCAATGTTGTATAGATAACGGAACCTAGACTCATCAGTAAACAACATCAAACTTATCCAAGGGACCACTCTGATGACACAGACTTTGCAATAAAAGATTTCCTAAAATCAACAGCCGTCATTATCCACTTGGCAATGAACCAGACATACTGACAGGAATTCCTCTGATCACTTTATCAATCTTCTTAAAATAAACATGGCTACGCTACATTCAGATCCGAACCACAAAATTTAAACTAAACAACAACAACAAATCCTAATATATCAACTGATCCACTATCCCCTACACCATAGAGGTAGGGGATAGGGGATCAGATCTCTGACGAGAACAGAGGCGAAGAGTTTGCCTACCTCCTTTCCAGCATATGTGTTCACTATCCTAAATTTAATCCGACATCAACTACACAGTACCATTTGATGATAAAATTGGATACCCCGGACAACCTATTTTACTTTACTATGGAAGCATTCACTACTATCATTGTCCTGAAGGTAAGCCTCTCAATGACCCTTAATCATATAGAATAAGCCTCCTCCCAAACCTTTCAAAACGATTTGAAAAACTCTAACTCAAATACCTTCTACTTATCCATGAATTTCAAAATATTCCCTCAAATTAGTTTTGATTCCGCTCTGCCCACTCCATAGTTCAACAAGACCTCAATAAGGTTGACGACATATTCCCTGCACTAGAAAGCAACCAATATTGCTCCGCTACATTTCTGAACATAGTGACAAGGTATAGCATGCATCTTATCTATATAGATATTTTCAAAAGATACTAGAATTATTATTAAATTAAGTGAACAGTACAAAAAAAAAATTATATATATACACACACATATATATATATATATATATATATATATATATATATATATATATATATTTTATTTTATTTTTTTTTTCTCATTTTCCTCTTATGGTAACCCCATGCCTGTTTTTAGGCATACTACACGTATTACCAAGTTCATTGGTTTACATTTTTATTAATTCAATTTGATCTTATTGTTCTTGTGTACAATCAGATAAACAAAATAAACAAAAAAAAAAAAAAAAAAAACAAATAAATAATAAGAAACCTAAAGGAAGTAACGTTAATAGTTCCAGTAACAAAGTAATAGTTCCATAAATAATAAAAATAAATAAATAAAAAAAATAAATAATAAAAATAAACTAAAGCACAACAAGATTCTGCCTACTAAAGCATCATTATACTGCCTTCCTACATTCATCAGTCAATTTGTTAAAGTCTATTTGTTTAATAAATTTTACAAAATCAGATTTAAATTCGGTCATAAGTCTCTGTTCTGTTTCTGGCCAATTTCCGTGTTTTAGTATAATGTTCTGTATCAGTCCTGCCCTAATGTTGTCAAGTCCTTTACAGTCATATATTAAATGTCGGAAATTATGAACCTGTCCATCGTGAGGACACCTGTCATTGTTTAGTATGTTGAAGTGTTTCAAGTATTGTTTGGTTTGTCCGTGTTCTGAAAGTATTTGGGTTAGCTTGTAGTCGGTGCTTAGTATACGTCTATAATTTTGCGGTGTGATATTGGGAACGAATCGATGAAGGCTAGGAGATTTTTCAGAAGCGGTCCACTTATTGTTCCATTTAATTATAGAGTCCTTTCTTATATCTCCTTTTATAAAAGAGATAGGGACCTTATCAAATGATACTGGAAGGTCACTGTGAGCCGCTAACTTTGCCAAAGCGTCAGCTCTCTCGTTGCCTTCTACTCCTGAATGACCCTTAATCCAAACAACATTGATTATTTTCTTGTGTTGGCTATAGAGTTTAATCAAGTTTATTCTAGTTTCCTCAGTAAGTCTGTCATGAATATTTGAATTTTGAATTGAGTGTATTACGTTCATATTGTCCGTATAAATAGTTATGTGTGTGTTGGTATGTGTTAAGTTCTCAAATAAGTATTCGGTGGCCTTAAGTACTGCTAACTTCTCCGCTTGGTTATTAGAACACTCCTTTCCTAACCTGTATTGAGCCTATCATTTATATCTTCAAGTAACCAAGCACACCCCACGTTATCGTCATTCTTGCTGCCATCTGTAAATATAACTGTCCGAGTTTGACTATCTGTTTGTTTGTTTGCCAACATTTGTGCTTGTATTGCTGGATGAATCCAATATTTACAATTGTATGGGAGGTCAATTCTTTCTTGAATAATGTTATTATAGTCAGTAAGTCGTTTTTTTTATGTTAAATAGTTCTGTTACTTCATGTATTTTAAGTCAATTGGAAGAATACCTGCTAAGACGCAAGCAGCTTCATAAGATATTGTATGGAATGCTTTCGAGATTTTTATTGCTATGAGCCTTTGAATTCTACGGAGTTTTGCAAGATTCGATTTCAGTCGAACGCCCTTATGCCAAACGTGTGCCGCGTAAAGAAGTTTAGGCAAAATAGCTCCGTGATATATCGTCTTGAGGACCTCTGATTTGAGACCCCAAGAGATCCTAGCTGTCAGTGTTACCTAGTCTGTTAGTGGTTTGCAAAGCCTGGTTGTAAACATTGTCTATGTGTCGTTTCCAGTTCATTTTTCGATCGTACAGTACTCCTAAATATTTTAATGTGTCACGTTGGTTTATTTGTAATGAATTTAATCTTATATTTAGTTTTGGTATTGTCCGTTTTCGAGAGAATATTATATATTCTGTCTTTTGTGAGTTAAAGTTCAGTTTATTAAGAGAAGCCCACCTTGTTAGTCTAGATAAAACAAGATTAGTAGAAGCTTCGAGTTCGTCTATGTTCCGACGTTTCACTAGTACCAGGACGTCATCGGCATAAACGATTAATTTAGTGTCGATTGGCAATTCAATTAGAAAAATTGTATTAATTAATATATTCCACAGGATTGGTGATAAACTAGATCCTTGAGGAGTCCCCATACTCAACCTTTTATCAATGGTAACTGAATTAGTTTGTATAACCAATCGCCTTTTTTCAAAATAATTTTGTATGGTCAGATAAAGATTTTTTGGACAATTGTATGCCTTAAGATTTGTTAAAATTGCTGTCCACCAAGCGTTGTCGAATGTATATATATATATATATATATATATATATATATATATATATATATATATATATATATATATATATATATATATATATATATATATATATATAGTTGTTGGGGAACCCAACCACAATCAACCAAATATATATGGTTGATTGTGGTTGGGTTCCCCCAACTAAATTACGACTGAAGTTGTTAGCCCCAGAAATTAGACCTATGAAACAGTCATAAAACCTGTGATCCTCTACGGGGTAGAGACTATGGGATTTACCAATATGGAAACCTTGTTAAGGACGGAAAAAAAGATATTGAGAATGATATACGGACCGAGAAAAGTGGGGGAAGAATATCGATTAAAAAAGAACGATGACCTTTACAAACAATTGGAAAACTTAGAATCATCGATGAGGAAAAGGAGATTAAATTTTTTCGGACACATGAAAAGAATGAATAGCAATAGATTAAACAAACAAATATTTGATAAAGTGATGAAATTGAAAAATATAAAAGGTTACCCAGAGCAAATGAAAGAGAAAGTTAAAAAATTGGGTATCAAGGAGGGAGACTACAAAGATAAGGATAATTCGGAAAAATGGTTAAAAATATAAAGGTTCTTGTAGCGGAGAAGAAGAAGCATGAAGGTAAGAAATGGACGGAGGAAAGAAAGAGGGAAATGGGCGAAAAAATGAAAAGAATTTGGGCAGAAAGGAAGAAAACCTGAAAATGATATACGCGTGGTCCACCGTTGGCCTGTATCGCGATAAATAAATAAATAAATATATATATATGATGCTTAAATATGTTATGAAATAAAAGATCCAATAATTACCAATTACACTTGGTTCAAGATCGATGAAGAGAGATCTCGGGGTGTAGTTTCCAGCGGACATTTCCTCAAAAAATGTGTGGAATCCATCTGTTTGATTTTGTGAGCTCGTGGACTGGGCTCCATCCGGTATTCCATCAGTATCTTCCAACTTACCTGAAGGAGTCAGGCAATGCTCGGAACAGAAGAGCTCCCAGCAAGAAGTTCCAATTTGAACTCCGGCTTGACCAAGATGAACTGATATCACCTCCCTCTGAAAAAAGAGCTCTTATGGAATATGTGAAAAGAGCATATAATTTATCTTATATACCTAAATATAGAGACCGTTATAATAAGATGAATGAAAGATGTAACAAACTACACATAACATGTGTTTGTACTTTACTTGATTAAATTCAATTCTATATAATTATTATCCTGAAAGTACTAAAAAAAAAAAAAATAATAAAATAAAATATAAGAACAGTGGAGAATCAAGTGCCTTAATAGTAAAATGAAAGTGTTTAAGTAGAATTTTAAATTTTGATTTCGTATTTCGTTTGCTGTTTGGTCTTAAGCGATTTTATGTACTACATACTACTTTTTTATGATACACTCATATTAGTATTAAATATGATAATGAATTAAGAACAATAACGTGTTTACTGTCCTTGGTTCATTGTTTTTTATTTTATCAGAGATACAGCTTTACCGGTGTATCATCAGTTACCTAAAATAACAGTCATCTTGACATCATTTTTATTCATACCTATATATCAAAAAACGAAGTATTTACTTGTAAAAATACAGAGGTAATAAATCAAGAAAAAGGGACTATGGAGCAATAAAACTATAACTAAATAAATCAATTCAAAATTCATAATTAATAATATAAGGCTAATGTACCCCGAAGACATAATCAAGTGGTTACTAATAATCGCTGGTTAAATACCTCAATTGAAGCACCATTCCACATACCAGTGGATAACACAATCCTCTTACTTACGTCTTGGCGTAGTGTTTGAATGATTTTCTTTTTTCATTCCAATCTGTCAATTGGCTCCTCCTATCACTTAAAAGAGACGTCGATGCCTTTCGAATAATTTTTTTTCTGTAATATATATCTTTAACATACTACGTAGGTATCTTTCTTAGCTTTTTAAAGATTAATTCTAGACCAACAATAAAGTAGAGATTGTAATTTGAAGAGTTAAATTTAGTGAGATAAATCTAATATACTCTCCTTTCTCTCTCACATCTTATTCAATTTTTCTTTGGCTTTCCCTATTATCTCTCCTAGTTTCTCACTTTCTTAACTGTCTTGCAATCGATAGGTAATAACAGTGGTCTTGACAGATGTTGCTGTTAAAGTGGTGAGAACATGTTCCCTGTGTTCAACTTACCAATTGTTCTCTATGACCTTCAATGGTACATCAAACAGCTGAGCAAGAAGGCTTGGTTATGCTTCTGGACTAGGAAACCAGTAGCAATTAGGCTGAAGAAAATCAATGCAGATTCACTGCGATGACCTCCACTAATTGGCAGCTGGAGGAATCAAGGCGGTTACATAACTGAGGATGGGACAGACTAGACTCTCCCGTCAGTAACAACTCTAAGGTTAAATCCAACCTCATTCTAATGATTCATCACCTTTCTTTCTGCAGAGCACATCTTCAGTTATTGTCTTGAGGAGAACACCTCTTTTCCAAAGGAACTCAGTTGTTTAATCAAAAACTGCAGATTAGACTGTTTTTTGATTAAACAATGAGTGCAATATCTACCCATATTTCAAACCTAATTTAATGTTAAATCTGTTCAAAGCTCCCAATTAATTACAAACGACTCATTTACATGACAGTGATTAGACCAATATGGACTTACGGAGTTAAGCTTTGGGGCTCTACTAAACCATCCAATTCATCCCGTATCCAATCCTTACAATCCAAAATCCTTCGAAAAATCCCCAATGCTCTTTACTTTGTCACCAATAAACTTATCCATAAAGATCTTAATGTTCCATATGTTGCTGATTTAGCCCAAACCAGATACTTATCCTTTCATAGTAAACTCCATAACCACTCAAATCCACTAGTTTCTCAACTTGCTTCCCTCTCAATTTCTGATAATCCTCCGAGGCGTCTGAAAAGAAGAAGGCCTAGAGATCTTCTTGTGCAGATTTTTATTGAAGTGCAACTGATGAGTAGTTCTTTTCAAGTTTTGCCATGTTATTGTAAACGTTTCTAACACATTTACTTAATGTATATTTGTACAGTTGTAAATTTCAATAAATTGTAAATAAAAAAAACAAATTAAATCTACTAAAAGTGATGATGTTGCTGGGTATTCAAAATATACGGCACCTTTAAATGTGATAAAATGGAAGAAAAAGTTACATAAATATATCTGAAAAAAAATAAATTAACAGGGTGATTTCCTCTTAGTGTAAAAAAAACAAAAAACAATAGGGTAAGACTAAACTATAAATGAAGAAAAATGCCGCTGACCGTAGCGGGTATATGCTAGTTCAAATTGTTTTTTTTAAGAAACCACATTTTTTTCCAAGAATTCTTGGATTTATTCAGCGTTAAATTTCCTATATGACCAGAGCACATGCATAAAATGATGATGAACCGATCTTCAAAATATTTAGGTAAGTTACAATTTTTTATAATAATTCAACGCTCATCGTTTTTCAATAAAACAATCCACAAAACTGCAAATCTTACAAAAATATAAAAATTTAACCAGCTCTCAAATGGTATGACCAAATTAATGATTTCGTGTCGATTTCATAGTGGAATACTTTATATATTAAAAACGGAAAAAAATGGTGTTTTCATTTGGCCTACAAATCAGGTGCTTGGGTAAATAAAACAATATGGATAATAACTAAAAAAAAATTGTATTTTAAACAAAGTAAACTCTTCATTGGAACAAAAAGCAAATAAAAAATTGATTATTTATTAGAAACTAAAGAAAAACTTCCAACACCAGATCAAAAGAGTCCGTTATTTTATTAGATTTTTAGTGAAAAGTATATAACCCAACAATAATGTACTTGAGTTCAATTTTGCCGTTGGCTTTTGAATGCAGATATTGAATAATACCACTATTGGAGAGGAATTTTAAAGATTATATATATATATGAGTTTGTTTTTACAATGGAAGGCGTTTTCAACGTCCACAAACTGCACCACTGGGCAGCCGAAAACCCCAAGACTCAACAATTACCATAAATTGCTTAAATTTGCAAGTTTTTGTGAGACTTGCAGTTTTGTGAATTGGTTCTTCAAAAAACGGTGAGCGTTGAAGTATTATAGGAAATTGTAACTTCCCTAAATAAGTTTAAGATTGAGTTGTTCTTTAGGTCCTAATTTTGTGAAATTTAAGGTTACATGTAATCAGTTCTAATAGGAAATTTAATGCTAAGTTCATAAAAGTGGTCAAATTAAAAAAAAAAAAATTGAAAAAGTTGATATATTGAGGGTTTTATGGCCAAAGACGCATTTCATCAAAAAATCTTTGAATTGGCATGTACCTCCAACGGATTAGAATAGAAATGTGCGCTAATCGGCATTCTTCAACATTTTTGGACTAGTTTCACTCAATTTGTTTTCACAAAGAGGGAATCACACTGTATATCACCGTTTGCTTGTTAATGCTCTTAGACTGAAAAAACATATTACTGCTACATAGCACTATTAGATTTTTCATCAGTTACTCAGCCAAATCTTATCTTCAGATTACGGTGATTTATTGCGTGAAATCTATCGGATCCCTGAAATTGGCTGACGTCTTCATTGTGGCCTTCGTATAAAACCTTTCTTTGGTAAGGACCCAACTAGTTTTTTCTTATATTTAGAAATATTAACATGTTTACGATGATTTTTCAAGTATCGGGAGGTGATTTACTGATTTAGAAACGTGAATTCACACTTGATGGTCAACAGTTGAATGCAACTCGGTTATTTCTCTCATGGTAATTACTAGGAGAGTTCTCATTTTTTTGTAGTATTTTTAAAAATTACAAAAATTTCTACGAATTGAAGTGATCCATCAAATTGTCCAACTAAACAATTGAAAATCAATTTATCTATGAGCTAAAAGAAATCTATAAGTAGAAATGCACTTTTACAATATTAAGGAACTGTATTTAAAAAACTACACAAGAACAAATAATTAACCTTTAACTAATCAAATAAAAGCATTAACATTATGACAAAACATAGCTAATGTGGAGGGAACTTTTTATAACTTCTCGAGGCTTTTATATCAATACCCTTTTACAGTAAGACATTCTTGTTACAGCATAATGTTGAAAAGTATACATAAAAAAAATTTAATAATTGACGATTACCAAGCGTTATACACAAAATATGGTATAATGTATATTTGAATCATCTTAAAGGGATCTACTTACCATTTTTTATGAAGAACTTGAATTTTGATGAAAAAGAAGTACAACTTAAGAATAAAATTATTTCTAACTAATTTAAAATTTTAGAACTAAAACAATTTCGAAAATTGAATTCACATGTGTTTTCTAGGTTAAATAATTATGCATTTTTCAATTTCTACTTCACATTAATTGTTTAAATATCGATTAGAAGGCATTGGTAACGTTACAGTACGATTCGATCAATTAGTATTAAGGTTAGAGATGATGGTCGAAATATATTTGAAGCGCAAAAATCATAACTGTCTTCAAGATTACATACCAGACTGAAAATGCAAGAAACTGCTCATCGTTTCCGATTACTCCAAAATTTACTAAACAAGCATTTAAAGTCCCGAATGAATTATTAAAGACCTACTTACATGACAATAATTGGACTCATTTGAATATAAGGAATTCAGCTTTGTGGTTCCACTAAACCTTCCAATTCTCCTCTTATCCAATCCTTAAAAAATAAAACCCTTCGTAAAATCTTCAATACTCACTATTATGTCACAAAAAAACTTATTCCAGATCTTAATGTCCCATTTGTTACTGGTTCGGTCGAAAATAGATACCTACCCTTTCACAGTAGATTCCATACACACCTGAATTCACTTGTCTTCCAACTTGCCTCACACTCAATTCCTGATAACCATCCAAGGTGTCTGAAAAGGAGATGACCTAGAGACCTTCTAATGTAGAACTCGTATTGAAGTGCTACAAGTGAGTAATTCTTTGTATTTTGTTGATAAATCATAGTAACCATTTTCATCAAATTTACTTGTTGTATATAATGTATCTAGTTGTAAATATCAACCATATAAAAAAATATAATTAAAAAAAAATCTTGAGGATTATTTGGCTAATCAAGTAACTCTTATGTTCCTTAAATACGAGGGAATATTAGTGCTCTTGCGTCTGACCGGAATCAGATAGTACTTCCTGTGTGGAGTTCTGTAAAATAAATCTTCCGCTTTAGGTTGAATCGTTTCATACTGTCCCAAACTAAGTACGTGCAAGTCAATTCTCATAGACAAGGGTCAAACGGGTAAAATTATATGCTGATATTTTTTTTCGAAATTACGGATCTGAGTTTTATTTCAATTTATGTCTAATTTAGAAATTGACATGAGGGAAAGATATAGACTCAATACACCATATAGTGCTTCCTCTTAGACTTAGAAATCATATACGTGTTTTAATCGCTTAGTGGTCGATCCATCTTATATCTTGATATTTTAACCTTAATACATTAACTACCCGTACCACAACCATCTATGAAGGGTCTTGGGTTCAGTACTTAGGTAAGGATGGACTTCTAACGGACCAAGAGTTGTGATTGGAAATGTGGGCTATATCACGCCCAATCGCCATGTTTTTCCCAAATTTAGGGGAGAAAATAGGCTAACTGAGCTTGGATATATATTTTATTATTTATTTCTTATATTTTTATTTGTTTCATTTATTTTTTATTTATAAAAAGTAAAAATTAATAGTGAAGTTGGTCTAAAATACATATTATTTTTATTTTTTATTACTAATGGATATTTACAACTGTATATAATATTTGCGAGTAAAATTATAGAAAATTATAGCATGTCAAAACAACTACTCATTAGTAGCGCGTCAATAACAGTTCTACATTAGAATGTGTTTAGGATTTTTTCATATTTTTTTCAGACACTCTTGGAAGCTTATCGGGAATCGAATAGAAAGCGAATCGAGGCTAGTGGATTCTAGTATATATGGAGCTAATCATGGGGGGATTTGGTTTGGCCCAATTCAGCAACATATAAGGTATTTAGATCGTTATGTATAGCTTTATTTCTCACATAAGGATTGGCCGCAAAAAAAAAAAAAAAGAAAGGTTCACTGAACCTTCTGGAATCAATTTCAGTAATTTTTATACGGAATAATAATTGCATATTTGTCAACATATCTGGAATTTTATTTTGCATATTTGTACAAATTATTAATACATTTTTTTTTTTTTACTGTAATTGCATAATTATCTACATATCCAGCATATCAGCATTTGCCTGTCAAATTTTTGACAGAATGTGTTTTTTTTATATTTCTGAGCAGACATGAAATGAAAACTGAAAAATAGCTATAGGGACTCCACCTATTCTATTTTTTCCATCTAATAAATGAGCTATTGTTTTTCTAGGCGCTGATTCTTCCCTTTACGCGAAATTTCGATCACATTTGCTTTTCTTGGCATTGTTTGATCGGATTAAATTATTATTTTTATATAATATATTATTAACTCTTTCTTGCTCCGCTCAAATGCTTGAAATATTACTTCAATTTTCTCATTCTATCATTACATTACCAAGCTGTGTCATGTCTCCATCTAGGCACATCATTCGTTAACTGCATTTTATTTTTTTGTGTATTCCTAAAATACCTCAATATCATTCTTGCAAAAATGAAAGAAATATAGTAGTAGAAGTATATGTGTACTGGGACAGAACAAGCGAATGAAATCACTATTTTCGGTTAAACGTTTGAAGCAGTTGACAAGTCTATATACCTTGGAAGCCAGGAAAACCGCAACAATGACATGCAATCAACGATAAAGAGAAGAATAGTTGCAGCTAATAGGTTTTATTTTGGGCTACTCATATCTATGAGGAGTGTACTGATATCCCGTAGCTCCAAAATTAGTTTATATAAGACCCTTCTACGGCCAGTTCTAACCTATGCCTCGGCATGCTGGACCATGACCAAAACTGATGAGCTAAGTCTCCGAAGGTCAGAAAGGAAAATTTTTAGGAAACTTCTGGCCCCATCCGAGATGGAGAAATATGGAGACAAAGGTTAATAAATTAATTTACCCAGCTTTATAAGGATATAAATGTCGTTCGGCATATAAATTCTGACCCAGGATCAGATAGAGTGATGATATGCTAAACGATGCTAGTACCTTCTGGTTGTGACAAATTGGAAAACGGCGCAAAATAGAGACAGATGGCGGACTATGTGGGACTATGTGGGAGAAGGCCCATTACTGGGTTGTAGCACAAAGAAGGAAGGAAATACGAAAGATCCATAAGGTTATTTGCTTGAAGCTTTATAACGTGTTAACTTTTTTAATGCATACATTGTATTTTTTTTTTTTTTTTTTTTTGTAGTCTTCCCCCTTTTAAACACAATACGGGGGTCTATTTTGGAAAACGTATACAGATTACTTGTTCGGTAATTATGATTAATTATATGATATAGCCCCATATGTTAAAAAAAAAATTTTTTTTTCTTTTTCCAATTTTGATTAACACCTGTAATTAGGGTAACAACCAGTGAATGTGATAAAATTGTAATACTACAGGTCTTGTATACGTGTGGGAGACAAGCACTCAATAGTACCTCCTCCTGGCATGGACTAAAGATATTTATTTGAGAAAATATCTCATCCAGCTTCTTTTAAGCCTTCTGAGAGTATTTCCAGGTATGTCAGACGTGGCCATGTCATTAATGAGTATGTTATGTCCATGAAGTCTGTCGTGAAATCGTCTATAAAGGTCATGTGTGACCTTTACGGTGGGTACTTCTAAATCAGTGTGAAGTGTGTGGTTTGAAATGTACCGAGGTGATTTCGTAATTAGCCTGAGTAATTTTGATTGCAATATTTGTATTTTTTTAAGGTGTGTATTTTTTGCAGTACCGTTTATTTGTGTGTCGTATGTCCGTATGGGTTTAAGTAAGTAAGTGTATGTATTCAGTTGTTGTCGGAGTTTTAATGTCGACCGTTTATGAAGTATTGAATACAGAAGTTTTAATTTTTTGGTTAGACTGAGACGTTTTTGTTTTACCTGTGGGCTCCAGGCCATTCTTCTATCAAATGTAAGTCCTAAGTAATGAATTTCGTTTGTTTGTGGTATGGGTTGATTGTCGATGAAGACAGGTGGACAAGAGTCTTGTCTGAGTGTAAAGGTTATGTGCTGTGATTTGGTGTAATTTTGTTTTATTTTCCATTGTTTGAACCAGTCTTGTAGTATTGTTAAGTGGTGTTGAAGAGTTAATGATGCAATTGTGGGGTCTTTATGTCTAGTTAATATTGCTGTATCATCAGCGTATGTTGCTGTTAATCTTTGTTAATAAAAAATTTAACATGTAACCTAATTAACATATTGTTTTATTCGTGTTCTACCATAAATTATGTTTAACATTTTTCAATTAAGTGAACACATATGGAGTGAAGATGGTGCCCTCAAGATTTTAGAATGCATTGCTGATTATTATCTCACGACATATTCTTGTGCTCAATTAAATAAGACAGGAAAAAGTTTTCTCTATTTTCTAAAAAAAAAAAAAATAAATAAAATAAAATAAAATGTTCTAGAAACACTTTCAATTCACTGAAGTAAGTTTAGCATTTAAACAAATTTGTTGTGTTAAGCTTTCGGTTGAAAGGCACCCCAGATTGTTTACCATTTTAAGTCCGAATTAAATTTGATTATGGTAGCAAAATTTGACTATTAAAATTATATTCAATAAAGACTACCGATTAAAAATGTAGTTACGTTCATTGAATAAATGTGCCATTGGCTCTTAGATTAATATTTTATTATTATATTATTTATTAATACTCTAGGTTTAGTAATCGGAACAAATTCAAATAAATTAATTCGTCAAATTAATATAGCGTTTGTAAAATATTATATTTATTTTTTTATGAATAAATATTAATGTTTAATGATTTGTTTGTAGAATCGATACCCGATCGAAATCGACACGTGCTTAAAAGCGAAAATCTTGGAGAGGGCCCTACATATATTGGACTGCATCCAAATTCCATCTATAACGACGTCATTATTTTCAAGGAGTGTGAGGTGTAGTGTTTCTGGAGCAAGCAGTTCACATTTATCAGCTACATTATGCTTATTGGTTTTTGCCTTCTGTACTCTTCGAATAACAGTGGTTTTAACTGTTTACGTTAATACTTCTTCTAGAAAAAAATAAATCCATTAAATATTCAATTCTGGTGTAAAAAAAAAACAAAACAAAAAAAAGCAGAACCTATTAGCAGAGACAAGAATTATGTGAAATAGTCTAAATGCTAGCGAAAATCTGAAAATTATTTCGTTGATTGCTAATATCAATTTTCTCAAACGTGCTATGTTTCAAACCTGTAGTTATAAAAAGAACATTAGGAAATATTTGCATTATAACCCTTCTCGAAAATAAAACATCAGTTGGCCGTATTCAGAAAACAGCTTTATGCAGCAATCCTTAACTTAATAATATTCTGGGTACTTAAGCCACACAGTCTAGATTGATTTAGTCTTTGCTACAACTTATGTCATAAAAAGCATCATTGAGCATTATTATATTTAATTATGATTATTATTTTACATAAATTTATTATTATAATTTAACACCTGTAAGATTTATTAACCAGTTGCACGAAACTCATGGAATAAATTTTTTAAATTACATTCTGTTTTGGTTAACCTTCCCACTTTCACGGTTGTATTTTTTACAACACCCGACTTGTTTTCCTTATATCTATCTTCTAGTGAGCTTCTTTGAAAACTGGGTTTAGATATTCCTCGAGATACTCTTCTGTTTGCTGCCAGTAATTTTCCTGTAGATATTTTATTTTATAGATATTTTCCTGCATGGAAAATATTTAGTCAGTAATTGTCCTCAGGTGCAGTACAACAAACGACCGCTCTTGTTTTGATTTTTCTCGGCAATCAGCTGAAATGGACATGATGTAAGTAGGATTCTTTTGCATTTTGACTTCTGTTTATTTTAGTTAGTGCTAATTATTTGGAACATCTTTATTCGGTGGAAACCTATACGATTGGAAGTTATTCCTAGAATTCCGCAGCTGTACGAGGAAATAAAAAGAACCTTGCAATCAAATAAATATTTGAAGGAGAGTGATTCGGATTTGAGTGAAGAGGATATAGAAAATGTTCTACATCAGGATACAGAAACAGATTTTGGAGGTAGTGATGGAGATGGCGCGGAGGGGAATGGGCCTGGGGATTTTAAATTTTATATGTAAAACTCATTCCTAAAGTGTTTGCAATAATTGTTGATAAAACCACTGTTTTAGACAAGCATATAATAATATTTGATTGTAATATTGTAAATGAATTTGATTTTTATTATTTCCAATCATAAACATATTTTCGTTTACGTTGAAAATATAATTCTCTATAAGACAATATACTGTAGACATATAATTGATAATAAATCCAAATAATTGATGTAGAGGTCAAAAAAATTGATTTGATATAAAATTTGGATAAAAACGGATTGAAAACATGGTATTGTTCTTTGTACATTTCTTAACTGCTCGTTTTATGGAAATTGGTGCGACCGGTAACTTAATTATTAGATTAATTTAATTATCCTGACCCCATATATTCCTTTGCGAGAAGAAACCTGAGAGTAGAGAAGTTCATACCAATGTGAAGAGAGTATAGTGGATCTCTATGTTAAATAATAAATTATTTTAGAATATATATAAAATACCATTGAAGTAGGTCCTGACTAGAATCCCTTTATAAGGTTAATGTTGACCCAACCCAACATATGTTGACACATTGTGTTGTGTATTTTCGATGTGAAATCGATTATTTCGTAAATCACTATTGTGTTTATCGATGACAGGTTACATATGTAACCTCTCGGTTTTTATAAGTGCTGTAATTAATCACATGTTGTACTACATAGTAAAAATTGTTCTGTGACTAAAAGGCCTTTGCTAATTTATTGTATAGTTTTAAATTTATTCAATTCATTTCCTTCTCCCCGTTAATTTAACAAAACATTTGGCATCCCTCGTGGGGAAATATAAGAAGGAAAAATGTCTGAAAAGGAATTGAATAAACTTAAATGTGAGAGGACGCAGATTAGAAGACTTTTCACAACCCAGGCAAACAAATTAGAAGAAACGGTAAAGTCTGGTAATCATGACAAGGTAGTTGAAGAATTTTCTAAGCTATCCGATAAAGTTGAGCGTTTATTTAAATTGGACGATCAGGTAAGAGAACTTGTTTTTTCTATTGAGTTAAGTGAAGCAGAGGTTACACAAGAATTTGACCAAGTAGAAACATACAGAGATAGATGGACTATGTTAGTAAATAAAAGAAATGTTGTAATAAAAACTGAAGAAAATGAGAAAACTAATAATTCAATTAGTTCTGAATCTGTTTCTACTACAGGTTATAAGTATTATAAGTACCCAAAATTAAAGTTTGTTTCTTTTAACGGTGACATAAAGCAATGGCTCAATTTTTGGTCTCAATTTAAAAAGATTCATGAAAATCCTGATATGGATTCAGATTTAAAATTCCATTATTTAGTTCAAGCAACAGCCGAAGGCTCACCTGCTAGGGCGCTAATCTCTAGTTTTCCACAGTGTGGAGAAAATTATGATAACGCCATAGAACTGATGAAACAAAGATTTGGTAGGGATGACCTGCTAATTGAGATGTACGTCAGGGAGTTATTATCTTCAGTTTTACAAAACACTTCCTGTAAAGTTAATTCGTTAAGTTCACTCTACGACCGGTTGCAAACACAGTTGAGAGCTCTGTCTACCCTAGGTGTGACAACTGATAAGTACGCATGCATGTTACTTCCTTTGGTCGAATCTTCACTTCCAGAAGATATTTTGAGAGAGTGGGAAAGAAAGAGAGTTAGGGGTAATGCTGAAGAACCTATGAATGAGTTGTTGGAATTTCTACGAAAAGAGGTAGAAAGTGAAGAAAGGATAACTTTGGCTAAAACTGGTTTAACCAGTGAAATTAAACCTGCCTCCAAAGAGAAGAAGAAAAATCTGATAGAAGAAAATAAACCTTATATAGCGACTGTGACTGACCTAATAAACGTAAAGTCTCAGCCGAAAAAAGTGTGTTGCATATTCTGTGAAGGCAGGCAACATATGAGTGAAAATTGTTTCAAGGCACAAGCACTTAGTCTGCCCGAAGTACAAGAAATTGTTAAATCAAAGGGCCATTGTTTCAGGTGCCTCAGAAAAGGACATTTAGCCGCACAATGTAAAGCTGTACTGAGATGCATCATTTGCGGAAGTAAACATTTACCACTATTATGTCCGAATCGGAACAAAACTGTAAGGAACTCTTCAAATAATGAAGGCGTAGAACGAGTTGATCACATTGAACAAAATTTAGCTAACACTAACTTTACTAGTGTTTTGATGCAAACCCTTTGTGTAACATTGATAGGCAATGTTGAAAAAAATGTTAGAGTTCTGATAGATACCGGGTCTCAACAGTCTTATATTACAAAGAATATGGCTAGTAAATTGGGGTACCCAGAAATTCGACAAGAGACTCTTGTGCATGCATTATTTGGTGGCGTTAGTTCTGAAAATAAAAAGCATTCTTGCTATAAAGTTAGAGTTTGGAGGACTGATAAAAATTATGGTTGTAATTTTGAGGTATTAGACTCAGAAGTAATTTGCAATTCTGTTCCTGTAGTACATAGTGGTCCCTGGGTTCAGGAATTAAAAAATAAGGGAATTATACTATCGGATGTGTCTGAAGGGCCAATTGATCTGTTAATCGGAGCCGATATAGCAGGCAAAATTATAACAGGGAGAAAAGTAGAATTACAATCCGGTTTAGTTGCGATTGAGACAAAACTAGGCTGGACTATCATCGGTAAAACCTCAGAATATGACAACAAATTAGTTTAAAATAGTGTTTTCAATGTAACTAATAATTTATTTTGCAGTGATGAGTCTGTCACTCAACTATTGGGGTTAGATACTATGGTTTAAGTGATCCAGCCCAATCAAAAAACTATCGAAGAAGTACCCACAGAAAACTGGGATGTTGGCCATTATTTACCGCTTCGTCCGGTATTTAAGGAAAATAGCTCAACCAAAATCCGTCCAGTGTTTGACGCTTCGGCTTATGAAAAAGGTGGGCCCTCATTGAACCAATGTGTAGAAAAGGGTCAAAACTTAATCGAATTAATACCATCCACTCTTCTTCGTTTCAGGCTACAAAAAATAGGAGTAATAGCAGACATCAAGAAGGCGTTCTTGCAGATATCCGTTCGTAAAGAAGATAGGGATTTCTTGTGTTTTTTTTCATATTGCCCCAGATGGAAAAACACTAATATATCGACACACACGATTCGTATTTGTTGTTTCAAGTAGCCCATTTCTCCTAGGGGCAGTAATGGATTTTCATCTGGAGCAGTGTGAGGAAAGAGTAAGAAACGGAACTGCATGCTATCAGGAAAACATCGTAAGTCAATTACGAAGATCTTTCTACGTTGACAATTGTGTAACGTCCATTGTTGACGAACAGAAGTTACAACAATCCACATCTGTTCTTGAAGAAACTAGATTTGAGTTAAGAGGGTGGGAGTGGACAGACCTATTATCCACCTGTATTGATAACAACGCAGGAGTACTTGGGCTAATTTGGGATCGCAAGAGGGACAGATTGAAATTAAATACTAATTCGATAAAAGTTCCAGATCGTGTGACTCGGAGGAATTTCCTCTCCGCAGCACAATTATTTGATCCAATAGGTTTCTGCTTACCTGCAGCGTTGATACCTAAATTACTAATACAGAAGACCTGGGTAAAAGGTGGAGGCTGGGATGAAGAAATCAAGAAAAACTTTTTGAAATGGATGGAAGTACAGTTTTTTGAACTTTAATGTTAGTTTATATTTGGATAAAGGGTTGAGAAATATTCTCCGCATCTTTCTCAAGGTGGGAGTATGTTGTGTATTTTCGATGTGAAATCGATTATTTCGTAAATCACTATTGTGTTTAACGATGACAGGTTACATATGTAACCTCTTGGTTTTTATAAGTGCTGTAATTAATCACATGTTGTACTACATAGTAAAAATTGTTCTGTGACTAAAAGGCCTTTGCTAATTTATTGTATAGTTTTAAATTTATTCAATTCATTTCCTTCTCCCCGTTAATTTAACAAAACACATTGATACAATATAGCAAACATTTATCCATATGATGAATCATAAAGAAAACTAAAATTATAAACCATCATCGATTTATATACAATCTTGTGACTTTTTTTTATTACTTTCCTGTCAAAATTAAAGGGAGTATAATAAGCATTATCAAACACGGATCAATAGGCCACCTATAGTCAAGGCCTTTTCTTCAAATCTTTTAAATTATAGATTATAAAATAAATCAATAGACTTAGTGACCTGGGAGCTCAATGCCGACACCAACAATCTCCACACAACTCTTTCCAACTTACCCCATTAAACACAAATCCTCAAGATCAGCCCTGATACAATCTTATACGTTTTATCATCTACATTTTGGTCTATCATTTTGGAATTTACGGTTTAACGCTCATTACAATCATTATTATTCCACGAATTTAGGTACCCAATGAAACCGTCGCACCACTATTAGCTTGACTACATTCACCAGATCTTAAAAATAAATATATTTTTACATTTTCAACTTATATAAGAGGGAGGATAGACCCTATAAAAAATAGTTACCTTTTTTGTAATTCGGTTATGATATATTAAACCCAACTTCTTTAAATCTTCTTATTTTAAACAGCTTTACTTGATCTATACATACCAGACAACCATTCCGCAATTCCGAATTGTCCCAACTCCAAGAAAAAAAAAAAAAATAATAAACGAAAATGACGTTTCCATTGCCAATTTAATTAAGTAGGTAGTCTTAGAGGAACTATAAAATATTTCCATTATTTTATTTTATTTTTTTTAATTTGATGGGATTCGGTTTAATATTGAGTAACATTTGTGGCCACAAGATGTATAGTTGACTAGAGCTCAATTTATCTCACTTATTTGCCAAAAGTAAATCATTTGTTTTAAATAAAAGCGTGGCCACTTTCAAGCTGATCGGAGATCAGTTGAGCTGCTCCGCTAGAACAAACTCTACTTAGCTTCGGGTCGATTGAGATTCAGTTTTCAATTCAGTCTGCATCCGGGTTTTTTTTTTTTATATTGAATAAATCGTATAATATAAAATATATTTTCTCGGAAAAAAAAAAAAAAAAAAAAAAAAATCCAATGGATGAAACTACACGACCAATTAAGTTAAATGTATCCATGAAAGAATTAATATTTTTATTAGAATTTAAATTATTAATCCTAGGAGGCTCAGTTCGTAAAAGGTAAAATAATAAAAAAAAAAATTATATTGCAGTGTTTGACAGGAAAACGTTTACTATAGAAATATAAAAAAATAATTTATCTCTGCAAAATATACACTTCGTTACGACTCAGTATTTTCATACCCACGAACGACAAACATATCACTTTCATTCAGATTTCACACGTTTTAAGCCCACTGTAACAGGAACAGTAACATCTATAAGCAAAAGTTTGTATTATACAGGTGCTGTGTATCCGACGCTTCGTTCGAGATGTCAAGAGATGTGGCTACTGATACTTGTATAGCTGTAGCAACCATAAAAATGGTTGTCCCACATTCGGTACTGGGGGCCTTATAGGGTTAACTTTTCTTTCTGAGATTATTTATATATTTGTTTCTGAGGTCATATCCTGGTGCTTTGTATACCTTTATAGGACCCTACAATAAATGGCTATGAAATTACAACCCACACACAAAAAAACAAACAATTACTTGTAATTAACATCTTTCAATTTAATATTCGTTTTCCTACCGAAGATTTACTTTCCAACGACGCTTCTGAAGCTTACCTAAGTTGGAGTCAATTGAGATGACTACACTATCCAAACTGAGCTTACTAAGCCGACACTAACACTATGAAAGACATTAATACATGAGAAAACGTGAGCCGTCTGCTAGTTAACCGACACTGAGGAGATTACTCGGCGCGGAGACAATCTGAGTTTGTGCCGGCGAGTCGTTAGGCAGAGCTGAGTGCTCTCACAAAGCCCTTCTTAGGCAACTCCTCATAGTAAATGCGTTAAGGATTAACAAGGTTCCTGTAACAGGACCAAGTTCCATCATCCCACCCAAGTTGGGTGTCTCTTCTCTTGGGGGTACAATCGGCAGTGGTCATTACCGAATAGTTTTCAAGTACAAATGGGACCCCTTTCCTGGGAACGGAAATGACAATTTTAATTGAAGTTAAAATTGTGCTTATATTCATGGTTAAAATCCTATTTTCATTACAAATATTTTATAAAAAACAGATCATCCCGTAAATTATTGTTGTCTCCTAGTTTATACTGCCATGAAAAATTTAATTAAAGACAATTTGTATTCAAGTATTATTATTTCCACATACTTAGTCGACTATATCCGATTTTGGACCTAACCATTTTGAAAAAATATCAGAGCATCCAAGGTGAACCGTGTTTTCAATATGAACTTAACTGGGGAAAAATATATTGAGAAACTAAAATATAATTGGAGTTAGTAACCAAATCAGTAGTTCACCAATAATATTGATTTAAAAAAACCACCACGAAAATGAGTGCAGAAATATAAAATTTATATCAGAATATAAAACAAAAACTGGCATATTAGGCATTACCCAGTAGATAATACCTAGTGCTTCCTTGTCTTTGTTTTACTTTTATGTAAGTAGGTCTCTCATCCAGTATCTTTTCATTCTCCGTCTGGTATTCTCCGGCGTGAGAGATGTGGCCATACTATTGATGAGTTTGTTGGGATGTCCCTTTGATGTATAATTTTTCATGAAACAGTCTGTTGTGTGTCCGCATGTGTTCAAAGACGGCATGTATAGATTTATGCTCGTAGGTTCTTAATTTCTTTTAAATTTGGAATAATTTACATCAAATATAGTTTGTGAAGGTATTTTTGCACCATTGTTTTTTTTACAATGCAGACCAAGTTACCTACTTGCTCATTTTTAAAATTTCAAGGTATATGTCCCTCAAGGTATTATTTTAAGTAGTATCTATCATGTAACAAACACAAAATTAAACTTTTTTTTTTTTCTTTAATGTTTTGTATAGTTTAATCTTATATATAAATTACGTTTTTAACGTTATTTATAAATTGTAGTAAGTTTATTGAATATATAAATTTAGGATGTTGTACAAAACACTAAAATCAAAAATCATATTTTATTTTTTTTAATATATTTCCGTTGTATCTTCAACTGTATAGATACATTAGAACAAAAAAAATACTTCTGATTCATCTAATATATTTATTGCATTTAAGTTTTCCAAACATAAAAGAATTAAATAAAAAAATAAATATTATTAACTATTACTATAGATATCATTAACAGTATGATTAATAATAGTTCATAAAGCTTAAAAAAAGCAATATATTAATATGGTCATTGTATTTGTTTACATATTGTGGTTTTTTCACTTACATATATAATATTGTTTTATTGTCTGTAAGGTTTTATCCCTGCAAGCTTGACCACATTAAGCCCACTCATTATTCTTTTTTTTTTGGCCGTAGTCAAATTTTGGCCATTTAAAATAGGGGAATATAATCCACTTATACCTAGAAAACTCAGAGATGATCAAAAATCACATTTTAAGAATTCATGATGGTATGAAAATCGAATCCGATTTTTGTGAAAATACCTAAAACAATGCATTGCCATGTAAACGTGGATAGCCTCACTTCACTTTAGGACGTTGCCTTGAAAGGTTACGTGACTTGGAAGAAGTCGGTAATGTGAAAATTATTCAAAGGGTTTTCGAACTACTGCCCAGTCATTAGACTCAGTGGCTAGAGCTAGAATTATTTGAGCTTGCCGAAGATTTTTCTACGATAGTATTGCTTAAAATCGAAACTTATTTTAATTTTGTAGAATAATTTAATTAAGTATGTTGGAAATTGATTATTTATTTGTATCTTACCTCCTCACTTATTCTTATTATTTTGTTTCTTAGATTATAACATTTAAAAAACCATTAAGTTTCGGATGCTTTTTTTTTCTTCCCCCTTCAAATAATAACTTCCAATTACTGGTCACAAACAAGTAAGCACTATGACAGGTTTTGACCACCACTATTGAGTAGTTTGCTAAAAAACATTTTTTAATTTCTGGGACTTTTTTCAAAACTTTTATTGAGTGAATAATACCATCTGATCTGCTTCAGTTAAGGGCAATGATAAATAGGGAAATACATAGCTTGTGGATCATAGAAATCAGCTGTTGTAAAATATTTTCAAAATATTTAGCCTTAATACAGAAGGCTACGAATTCAGTGATTTAGAAGATGTTTTCTTCTGCTTTCCTTAAGAAACGTCTTCTATTTTTTTTTTTGTTCTTATCTTTTTGAGGTAGACATTTTATATCCTCATGGATATTGTAAAATAGATACTTCAAAATTATATACTTAGTTAAATAAATGTGTTTTGGATTTTTAATAAATTTTGGTTTTAGCAAGTGAACTATTTTATTTCCTGTATGATTTATCTGCCTATTTACTTCCTTTTATTTTCATATAATTAAACAATACTAGTAAACAATGAAGATTGTGTGAAATCTAGAAATGTTTATTCCTTTTATGTGTAAATGCAATGCTATAAATGAGGAAAAAATAGAGAAAACTCGATATGAGTTAAGATTATATTGCCCTGATCAGGAATACACATCCTTACAAGTCTGATTTGTAAGATAACATGCTTAAAGTTTCCATTAATTATATCCAATTGTGATGAAAATATAGAATAATGAAGAATATTGTGAATAACTGTGGGGTCAATTACTGATCCGTAGGGTGTCAACAATAACTGTACTTTGAACTAATTATTCTTAATTTATTAAAAACTTTCTCACTGATATTTTTAGTCAAAACGTTTGTATGCGGCACAAGGTAAGGTAATTAAAGAATAGTCTCAATAAATTTCAAGTTGATTCAATTATTTTTACTATTTTTTCTTGAATTTATACTATACGATATTGCCTTAACGGTGTCAATAGCTGTCTAGTTTACCCTATCTGGTTTAACCTACTATAGTACTATAGCCATGAAAAATTTTACTTTAGTAAGTGCAATCATTTTAAAAACTATAGTAGATTCCAAACACTTTGGACCGCCACTGTAAATCTTGCTTAATATATAAATGTTACTAGCCCTATTATAAAAATAAAAATCTAGGAAGAAAAGGGAGGGTTAAAGGATTGACGAGATCAATAAAGCAAGTAAGAAAACAGGTGGAGTTATCATGTTGTCTCAATGATCCCTAAGATAGTCTCTGATTCCTTTAGGAGATTCACCAGCTATAAGCCGCTTCCAGGAGATAAGAAGCAGGTTTTCCTTTATACCTGGAGAACAATGAGATTCAAGGGTTTTATTACCAACCCAGGGGATATACACAGGGTCCCAGCTCGGAAATCCTACAGGTGCTGCTTAGCATAAGGGTTCAGCTACCTGACTTGAAACCCAGATCACCAGCCAATCAGGAACGCTAGGACTTTATCTCCTGGAGCTCGGCCAACCCTGTTCAAAAGTGGCCATTTAGGAGCCTTATCTGCTAATTATAAATCACACTCCCTTCCCCCTCCCACCCTCCCCACCACTACCGACTTTTTTTTCTCCACCAATGGCCCTTCCCTTTACCAATCTAGCTCTTATCTAATCACTTTCACCACTCAACTATCTCTTCATTTAGTGGGTACTGTGTAGTATTACCTTCCACCAATATACCTCTCTCTATCTGATAAATTTATAAATCGAAAAGAAAAAAATATCCACCCGCTATATTTTTTTATGGTAAAAGATTAATGTTTTTAGGTTTTTACATCCCTATATATTTTAATCAGGACACCTGAAGATTATTCGGATTGTTAAAAATTTTAATTGAATAAAAACAAAAAGGTTAAAAAAAAATTTAAAACTGCGTAATATTGAAATAATATGATACATTATATTTTTGCATTTTATCGGCTTATCGAATACAAGACTCGATATAAATGGTCGATGTTTTTAATTTAAAACTTTATCAATGTAAAATGTATTCATAAAAAGACTATTTATTATCAGGTTTGAAGTTTTCTTAAAATTGGTGTATAAACTAAAAATTATTCGGGCTTATTTAGATATGTTCATTGAATGCTAGGGATAAATAGCCAATTACTATTATTTATTTTTTTTAGATAACTTCAGTTTTGACTTTTTCCGTGATTGGATATACTAAAATTTCATTTTTAATTTTTTTTTTTTGAGATATCTGTAAAAAAATTGCAACAAATAATAAAGGGCTGATTTTATTTCCATTAAACCCACAGAAACCTTTAAATAATGAATTTAAAAAACACAGTAAATTATATTAATAAAATAGGTACTACATTAAATAAATAAAAATGAAATAAGTAAGGTAATAAGAGGGAAAAAGTAATGAGTTAACAGTGCCATTAATAACGAAGTAATGTAATTAAACGTCATTTCTTTTATCCATTCACATAGGCTGGTTCCTGGAAAAATAAAATCATTTAATTCCAATATCCATCAGGCCTAAATAACATTTTATTATATATATATATATATAAACAACTACTTTACAAATTCGGGTTATAGGTCCTTTATATTTAACAATGCTTTGTTTAAAAAATATATCCTTTTTCACATTTTTATTTATCCATTTTATATATTATATAAAATGAGGGTACCCTGGTGTCTGAGCTGGCAAGCACTTGCTGCAGGAGTCGGTGGGCTTCCTGGCCTGGAGTTTCGGGGTACCAATTTTTATTCTGAAGAGGAACCCATTAAATAAGGGGTCGAAACGTAAATAAAGAGAGGAGAGAGGAGAGGGAAAAGAGGAAATTATATATATATATATATAATAGATAAATAAAAATGTAAAAAAGAATATATTTTTTAAACAAAGTTTTGTTAAATATATGGTAAAGGACCTATAACCCGAATATTGTAAAGTAGTTGTTTAAATGATTTCTAAGGGTCGACAAAATATAATTTTGATATATATATATATATATATATATATATATATATATATATATATATATATATATATATATATATATATATATATATATATATATAATATCAAAATTATATTTTGTCGACCCTTAGAAATTATATAATTAACTGTTTTACAATAATCGGGTTTTTGGTCCTTTATCTAAAAATAAAGGACCAAAAACCCGATTATTGTAAAATAGTTGTTTAAATGATTTCTAAGGGTCGACAAAATATAATTTTGATATATATATATATATGGATAAATTTCTTGATTGTTACTATTAAATGTTTAGCAAGGTTCTTGAAGTTCAGTCAATAAATAAAAACAACTATTTTGGTGACGTTTCGAGACTATATTGTTCTCATAATCATGCCCTGCATCTTAATAGGAATGTCCTAGTATTCTTCACGCTTGCTAATTTTCTGTTGGGTTTCTGGAGTTCTTCCATCACTGTAACTGCTTCAGGACCGTGGTTGTCTTGATATCTTCATAAAATCCCATTTTTTACAATAGATATTTTGCAGTATTGAATCGATATGTATACATGGATAACATGAAACGTCGTCAAAATAGTTGTTTTTATTTATTGACTGATCCTCAAGAACCTTGCTAAACACACACACACACACACACACACACACACACACACACACACATATATATATATATATATATATATATATATATATATATATATATATATATACGAGTATATATATATATATATATATATATATATATATATATATATATATATATATATATATATATATATGAGCATTTATTTTGATAGTGGCCTATGTCCATTTCTAAATTTTAAGAATTATATTTAATTTGTTTTACTAAATTAATTAAACTTACTGATTATTCAACTAATGCAATTGTCCAAAAACTGAGGTTAACTTGTTAAATACTAATAAATTAAAATTACCTTTATCACTGCCTTCGGACATTAACAATAATCAACATCCTCATGTATATGTATATGTATATATTTATATATACATATACATATACATATAACATGTATATATTTATAATTTATATCTTACAGACGAAAAATTGCACCTAATTGATTCTTTTATTTTCTCGGTTAAAGGTTCATTATTTTTATGTGTTGAATGCATTAATATTAATTAATGTTTTCTTATATTTAATAATATAATGGAGGAAAATACTATATATTCATATATTCTTAATATATATTAAGAATTAATAGTAATATTAATTAATATTTTGTGATTTTATTTAAAAAATATTAATTAAATTAAGGCAAGAACCATTAAAAAATAATAAAACTTACATTATGCTGAGTATAATTATTAATATAATACATTACAGTTTTTTTCATTAAAAGTGGCATTTTTCTCAATAACTTATTCAAATCACATTAGATCCATAACCTTTCTATTGCAAGACGTAATGAAGGTAATGAGTGGTTAAAAACCTTATTTATTTGCTTGTTAATATTTTTAATTATTGCGCTATTTTATATAATTGATATTTTTAGTAATCATAATATGTTTTAAATGCCCTGGTTAAAGTATATAGGGACTTAAAGTCTTATAAATGATTGAAACTTTTTGCCGAGAAAATTGAAAATCATCTGGGTGGAATTTTTTCCCTGAAATATATAATATTTCATATTTCGTACCGCAGTGTAATATTCAAATTAATTTATTTTTTCTGTAGAACAGTTTTCATTTTTGCATTGATATTATCCTATCATTATTAGTTTTAGATATTGATCGATAAGTAAGCTCTAGATTTAATTCATATTATTGGAATATAATTAATTATGGCTTGCCATCGCATGAGTGGGGGATAAGCTAGGTCTGGGGTTTCCCTAGGATGTTTATGTACATTGTATTTATAGAGTGTAAATGTAAAGCTTAGTGTATCACATTCACAGATATACGTACTGTTGAATTGTTACATAGCCTCAATTGCATGTGACTGTGAAAATGTTTTTAATTTTTAAATTAGGCTCAGTGTAAAGAGAAATCTGAAATTTCACTATTTTCTATGTTAAATCTCATATAACATTAAACAATACTTACAATTTTGCAGGGAAAAAATGAATAGAGACCACAGCTTAAAACAAAAGCCTCGACGTCGTCTATGCCCAGCCGAAAACGCGTAAAGGCGAAAACGGACTGTGGGACATATAGATCACCCTTACACTAAAATCAGCTAGTGCACTGTAACGTTTGATACAATTAAATATTTTTATTTTATTTTTTTTTTGTCTTTAATAAAAACAGAATAAGATATTTCGCAGTACTTTTGAATATCTGTTTACAAGAGTAAAAAATATCACTCTCTGTCTTGTAAATTATTAATAATATATATTTATATCTAACAAGAAAATAACAATAAAAGATATTACACTATTCCATATATACAAACACTATTAGAAAGACTCAGGAAAACACTCACAAATAACCAGAAAGCTGACTACACTGTCACATTCAAAAATACCGTCAACATTGATAAATTATTCACCAAAACCAAAGATATAGATAAGATAGAATTACAGTCTAATATTGTTTATGAAATACCGTCTGAAGATAGTTGTGGCAAGTCTTATTTTGGTACATCGGAACAATATTTTAAACGACGAGTGTATCAACATAAATAAAGTTGCACGTCTATAAATAAAAACCCCAACAAACCTGAATCATCTGAAACATCTCTCACAACACAATACTGACAAACGAAACATTCTTTTAAATTTGATTCCCCCAAAATTATTCACCATGAACAAAATAATTTTAAAAGAGATATTAAAGAAATTAATAACCACAGAAAATTAAAAAATCGCGCAATAAACAAAAAATCAGATGTTATATGTTAGATGTTATTCCCCATAACCTTTGTAACAGTTTTTTAAAATTCCCCTAGGTCAGTTGTATTCTAGAATTGTAAGAATTTAGTTAGTTTATACCATATCCACCAATAACATTGTAAGTAATTTCATACTCCTCTATATTCTGTAATTATATATATTTTTATTATTCTAACACATGTTGTTATATACTTGTATTGTAGCTAACATTATATTTTGGTATAACTTGTATAACTTATATAATTTTATTGTAACCTGTTTTTTCACTGTAGGGCATGATTATGAGAGCAGTATAGCCTCGAAACGTCACCAAAATAGTTGTTTTTATTTATTGACTGAACCTCAACAACCTTACACACACACACACACACACACACACACACACACATATATATCGTAACATCCATTGTCCTTTACGCTGCGGTGATATGGAGGGATGCTTTAGATATACATGCGTACGGAAGATCTATGATCTCTGTGTACCGCCGAAGCGTCCTTAGAGTTATTAGTGCATTTAAAACTGTTTCCTATGAGGCAGCATGTGTGGTAGCCAGGATGCCACCTATCGAACTAATAGCCGAAGAAAGGAAGAGGTCATATAAAAGAAGTGAACGCATTCCCAGAGCCAACGAGGGGAAAGAAACTATTGTAGCTTGGCAGCAGCGTTGGGACATTGCTTTAAGTGGGAGATGGACACACAAGCTGGTCCCTCGTATTCAACACTGGGTGGACCGGAAGCACGGAGAGTTAGACTACTACTTAACTCAGTTGCTCACTGGACATGGAGCCTTCCGAGCCTATCAGTTTAGGTTCAAACACGATCTGACAGGGAAATGCCCAGCCTGCCCGGCGGTGGATGAGAGTGCAGAGCACGTGTTTTTCATATGCCGTCGCTTTAAGCAAGAAAGAGAAGAGTTCCGACAGGTCTGTGGAGTTTTTCCGCCGGTTGATGGTCTGGTGCAATTGATGTTGGCTTCTGAGGAGTACTGGATGGCGGGCCAGAGGTTAGCGGCTGAAACTATCAAGCGGCTCAGGAAAGAAGAGAGAGATAGGCGCAGCAGGATGTAGCCTACTACCATGAGGCGGCACCCAGCCATTCCTCTCCATGATGTAATGCCTAACGGCGGTTCCGTGGGGAGGAAAAACAGGTGTAGGGAGGTGGTTTTAGTGGGTAAGAATCCCACACATAGTTAGGTACGAGCCTAACAATGTCTTTTGAAGATTTCCCCTATCCTCGTAAAACACACACACACACTATTTATATGTTTATATCCGTTTACATTGAACATATTGCATAAATGGACTCATTGTCATCCATATTACTCATTGCCTTTAATAAGCAGCTTTTAATTTCACTCAATAAAAAAAGAACTTGTATTACATATTTTTTATCATCCTAAATGTTTTATAATTATAATTAATATTAAAAATAGTTGGGTATTAAATACAAAAACAATTTTATTCATTCCTTTGTACATTACTGATGCACAGTTGTATCCCTTACGAATAAACACGGGCTCCAAAATATACTACAAAGGATGAATAAAGCTGTGAACCTACTAAGAGGATATTGGAAGTGTTTGTGACTGGGAGGAGCGAGTCCTTGGAAGGGGCCCTTCAGCCCTTCAGTTTTCCTAATATCCTGCCCAGCGGGACACGGCAGTCTCAAGTAGGCACTCCAAATACTTGAGTCCTCTCCACTCCTCGAGAACTGAGTATAGAGCATTCCAGGATTCTTCATACTATTCCCTCGAGTGGTCTTACTCTTGGAGCTCCTGAATTAAAACAAAATCTAATTTAGTGAGATTCTCCAGGTTTAAGGCAGATGAAATTCTTCCATTGCCCAGCGAATGTATATTAAGTCCACAGCACAACAGGTAGGCACTCTCTTTGAGTTTATTTTCTCAGTTGCCTTAGTTTTAGCAAGGGTCATTTTTATTATAATACGTATTCCAATTTTTAATTAACCTCCTGTAAAATCTTTACATTAATGACATAATATTTACTACATTCTTGGCTATTGCAATACCATATTGTTTATTTATTAACAAAGTCATAGAGAATGTTTTTACTGCCATTTCTTTGCATTAATAACTCTTCACGTAAAGACTACCTGTAACATATGCGATTAGCAAATATCGAATTCTTCGGTTTCGTAAAATTAAAAGTTCGGATAATTAACACTCCACTGTATTTTATTTAGCCTGAGTTACAAGGTCGAATAGGAATAGTCATAACTAATTCTCCCCCTAGTTTACGCATATTTCTGCGTTGTTGACTTCTTGCAACGGAAAATAGATATATCTGCCTCTGATATCATTTATATACAGTGGAGTCTCACTTATACGAATGTGAGGGGGGACGGAAAATGTTGCGTAAATGTGAATACTTCTTATAACTGAATAGCACTAGGTTTCGTGGCTATTTTAAAAAAAAGTCACAATTTTATTGTTTGTAAATATTTCGTAGTCAGATTGGTCTCTTTCTTGCTACCGTTGTTGGGATAGACAAAACGTTTTCCAACCTCAAATGCAGCGACCGTTTGGGTAAATGTTGATGGTGGTCCAAGCTCTTCGTCATCAGAACTCTGGGAATCGAAATCGTTAAGACCTTTATTCGGTTTCTGTGACTTCAGCAACGATCTCCTGGTCACATTGAAATACGCAGACTGCCAAGTTGTCCAATCCAACAAAATTTTCAAACGTTACGCTCGGGTGAATGTTGGACCACTCAGGAAGTTTTTCAAAGGTGCCAATATCATCTCCCGCTTCACTCGATTCATCGACGTATCTTTCATTTTTTACTCCGGCTTTACGAAAGAACTTTTGTATTGTAAAAGGCTGAACAGCCTTCCTACTGCCGTAAACTGCATAGCCTGTAAAATATGCCTCTTCGTATAACTGAATAGTATTTACACCAGGAGAACAAACTAACTTTCGTATAAGTGGATGTTGCGTATAACTGGATATCGCACAAGTGAATAATTCATTACACAAGATTAAATGGAGTTTTGCCGGGGAACGAAAAATTCTTCGTATAACTCAATGTTTCTTATAAGTGAGTTTCGTATAAGTTAGACTCCACTGTATATCATTTCTAGGGATAAATGGTCCAACTAGAGACGGAGATGTATGGAGGATAAAAAGCAACCAGGAACTAAGAGACCTGTACAAAGCTTCAGATTAGGTTGCTACAATAGAGCATTATGATGACTGGGCCATGTTCATAGAATGAGCTCCCATGTTGAATCACGTTGAATGGGCATCCTGAAGGAGGGAAGAGAGAAAGAAGAAGGCCTAGACCGAAGACGTTGAAGCGGACCTTAAGATCCTTGGTGTGAAGTATTGGAAGAGAGCAGCTCGTGACTGGAATAAATGGAAAGGAAGCGTGGAAGAGGCCAAAATTCTGCATGGACCATAGCGCCATTGTTGTCATAATTTAATTATTAATATGATAGCATTTGACTTTGTTAGAAATGTGTTGGTGAAAGAAAACATATTTATTTTCCTCTACCTAGGATTTAAAAGTTTTTTCAACTATTTTTAAAACAATTGTTAAATCCAGTCAGAAAATTACAGACCTTTAAGTACACTCATGACGACAAAGGTTAGTGACCCTTTGACTACATTTTATAAGGCCATGGAAAGAAAAGAAGAAAAGTAGATCAAATCCACCTCCCACTAGTCCGACTTGGGTAATCAGACCGTCCTGTGGAATGCGGTTGTGAGGATAATATTTTGGCGGAATTTATATTAGTCCAGTTAAATTGTTCATTAATGTTCAAATGGTAGGAGCGTTTTGATTTATTCATATATTGCTAGCGTTGTGCTTGTGTGCTAGAATCAAACTTATGGACTTCGCTCGCTAATTAGTAGCGATGACACTTCAAAACAAGAAAGCATCTTTTCTACGTTTCAACAAAATATCTACTGCACGGTTGATTCTACAGAATACCTTCTTATAATCAAAATTAAACTAAACTTTCTGAAATTTGTGAAAAAATTAAGCTATACAGTTAAATGGTGTCAAAGATACAAGCTTTCAAATTTTCGGAATTCTCTAAAAAAGTGGCTAAAATGTGTTCTGATTTGGCTAAAATTTTGTTGCTCTATACGTGCTTAAACCCGACGTTTAGAGCATACTTCATTATTAATGGTTTTAAAGGTAATTTTATTTGCAACAAATCTAAGAAAAGAAGGTCAATGCTTCTAAATACAAATAGATGGCTAAAACATATTATTATATTAGTGTATGTAACGTACGTTTCTATTTTCTTTATTTTTTAAAAATCTTTTTAACCTTACGACAGGCACGCGCATCTGTCAGATACGCATCCAAAATGATTGTTTAATTTTCTTTGATCCTATGCCGTCTTGGGATTTCCCGTCTTTTCTACCCTCTTTTTCTTACCCAACCCTAGCACATTCTTGAACGAAGATTCCTACGACAAATAGTACAGTAGGAAAATGTGTTTTGTATCTCAGGATACAAAGAATTACGCCCACTCACTAAGTTTTTTAAAAATATTATGGAAGTTTTTTAAATTATTTGTTGAGAAATTTGTAATATTTTGGTAATTTAAAGTATCATACATATTGAATTTACACTTGACTCAAACAAACAATGGCATTAAACAGACTTGTTTGTGTCATATACGCGCGACCTCTAAATGATTATATCACTTTATCAATTGACTTTTTAATTTCTTATACCTATGTATATATTTCTTTTTTATCACTTTAGATCATGTTCACAAACAAAAAAAAAAAAGAAGCACCCGTTTAAATTGTGAGATATTTGTTTGCAATATTCAAAAAATGTTAGATTGTATTTTATGTTTGTAGTAATTTTGCAAATTTTCTAGGAGTTGTTTTTAAGTATAATTTTGTGTATCTTTTCGTTGATTTGATATAATTTTGTAATTTTTTCGGAGTTCCTTACGAAGCAGTGTAGAACAAAACATGTTTATTTTGAAATTAATTTTTTTTAATAACCAAAAATATCTGTCTTTTCTAACATGTATATAATATAGATATGTCAATTAAAAAGGTAGATATGCCTATTACAAAGAAGTAGTATTTGTGAGATAAGCGCGCCCGGTCTTGGTCTAGGAGAGGTGCCTTTTGGAAGGTTAATAATTATAATACATTTTTAGCTTTAATCCGAGATTACCGGTTAGTCCGACCTTTAGGCCGTTCCATCATAACGCTTTGTAGCTGTCGGTTTAATGAGGTTCCATTCTATTTTATTATTCATATTATTAATAATACATAGTGGTATTTCTAGCATTTTAAAAATTAATAATTTACTATTGGAAATATAAATAACATTGTTTTTTATTTAAAATATTTAATTTTAGTAATTTTAAATATAATCGTACCGACTCAATAGGAGCTCACATCAGTAAGATAGCATTTGCCTAAACTGTTGGGATCAGATGCTGAATGCCTGAGGGGTAGAAGTAAGACTGAGCAAATATCCAAAAGCAAACTGACTAGGTAAATCCCCGAGGAGTGACAGAGCCCGGCATTCTCTCTACCGACTGAGGACTCTTCTACTTCTGATTAAAACTGTCTCAATCTAAGTCGAGCCTTCCTCATCTCCCGCGTTATTTGTTTACCTGCTGGAGGGTTTGTAAGCTGCTTTGCTAATGCTTACATCCCTCCGCAGAACCGCAGGTGATCCTTTGTCAGGGCATGATATAGTTCTTGGTGGCAAAGATTATTTCTAATTTCCTCTAAGAACTGAGAATGTATGACGAAAGTAATAAAATCATTCGTGGATTTTTCCAGATAATGTATTTATTTATTCAATTATACATTAGTTAATAACCCCCCGCTCTATGACTTTTAGAACACCATCGGACGCTAGCCGTATTTTGGATTGAATACAAGATGAATTGGAAGGGTTAACGGAGCTACAATGCTAAACTCTATGTTTACAAATGTGTCTAATTACAGTCATATAAATAAGTCTTTTATAAGTTATTATTGAATTGAGAATAGTCTATTGTTTGTTAATATTTAGCGGCATAAAACTTCGTTTTATCATCAATATCTATTGTTAATTTTTATTTTTATTTATTTATTCTTATTGCTGTTTTCACTTTGACTTTTGTTCTTCTTCCTATCAACATTTCATGCCATATTTCTGCGATCATATTATTGAATTTTGATTATTTAAACATTAACTCTATAGCTGAATTATTGCTTCCAAGGGCTGTTGAACGATTAGAATTCAACACTATTGAGTTGTGAATTAAAAAATGGGCATTATTAAAAATTGTGGCTTATTTGACATTTCGATTGAGCATATTTTCAAAGAATGTAGGAGTGGGTCAATCTCGTGTGGCCTATGTTTACTCTTGTTAGTACAAACCCCTCCCTACCGTGGGGTTGACATTTTTATTTACCATTCTAACTTTGTTCGGTGGGCTCTTATTCTATATTGACAGCCACCCATCTTTAATTTATTCTTCCATTGGTTTGCGTAGATAGGGTTAAAACCTTCATACCTTGTCCTGGTTGTGCGAGAGTTTCTGTGGCTAGTTTCCTTCAATACTCACATAGGACATTGGATCTATGTAAAATGGACTGATAAACAATTATTTTGGCTAAGTAGGAATACTTGAGATTTTAGGGGGAACTGGTTACAAAGAATCTAGGTCCATCAGTGAGTCTAATGAGCCTGTAATCATAATTATACGTTAAAAAAAATGTTATAGCGATTACGTGATATTTATAACCTGGAAAACATTACTCCGATTAGAATAAGAGGTTTTATAATACTTTATATGATTATTATTTATTTTAAAAAAGTAACACTTCTTCCTGGAAAATAGCAAAGGTTATATACATCCCGAAACCAAAAAATAGCCTATCGGAAACTGAACATTACAGGCAAATAGTTCTACTGAATATATCTAAAATATTTGAAAACTACTAAGATCAAGTATACAACAACACGCAACCCTTTATAACCTTATTCCAAATGATCAATTCGTATTTAGAGCACAACAGCTTTCAACTCAACCGTTCCACAATTGGCAAGACTGGCAGACTACAAAACCAAAGGATTTAATGAAAAGTGACAGGTATACTTCCTCTCGATATAGAAAAATCATTTGACAAAGTTTGGCACTGGACTTATTTACAAACTCATTATATACAAATTCCCACCCTATATAATCTACTTTATAAATTCCTACCTAAACAATAGGTCAATATATGTTACTATTAATAATTCCAGCTCTCCCTAGTATCTCATCTATTGAATGATCCATATATGCCTATGACACCGCCTTATAAACAAGCTCATCAAGGTAGATCCCATAGCACACTGATTATTTAAATTATTTAAAATGCTTAATAGATATTACAACTGGAAAATCAAAATTAACAAAATCAAATCGAAAGCAATAATTTCACAAAACGAAGACCTACAATATACCATTATATATCCATAGAAGACCACCATACCCCGTGGGCACAATCAGCAACTTATCTTGGTGTAGAACTAGACCGATCCCTCACAGACAGAAGATGTTTGACTATGGACTAATTGAACTGTAGACTTTAACGCAAATAATAAATATACAAATATACATAGTTAGATTTTTAATAGCCTCGAAATAGATTAAACATATCTTTTATATTTGTTTTTTTATTCGGGCTTAACGTCCTTATGTATTCCAACTAGGGCAGGAAGGATGGGTTAACCAACAGGTTACCAACCTATTCTAGCCAGGGTGGGAAGGTCAAGATTTATTCGTGGGTTCGCCACGAAATAAATTTTAAACCACCCAGATGGAATTCGAACCCAAGACCTTCAATACCGAGCGCACAAACATATCTTTTAGATTACATAAGCTTATACTTAAAATTTTAACTATCAGTAATGGATGAATCAAAAAGTCTAGCTGACTAGAATTAAATTAGGATACGAAATAACAAATTTATATACGATCACTAAATAGCATATTTGAAAATAGAAAAATATAAGGTTACATGTACTTCACTTGCTCAATGTCGCTACTGTTACAAATTCACAGAGTTGCCTAAAATAAACATTGAAGTGGAAGTGCTGTAACGTAGAGAGCTAGCTGAAGTATAAATAAGTATTGAACCTCGCTCCTCCCTCGCTCGCAAAGATTTAGAAGGTCGTGGTGCAGAAGGAAAAAGGTGGCAACACTGATTGAGACAAATAGACCCAGAGCGTAGTCTACCACTCCGCTCGTTTAACCCCTCTCAACTTTTATCTCTCTTTGTTGAGTTTCATGTTTGTGCTGATATTGCAATATCAATATTATTCTTATAAAATAAAAATGTATTAAAAAAAACAAAAAAAAACCTAAATATTAATAACTAGCGTCCCCCGTCGCGGCTTCTCCCGTTCTTATAAGTAAAGAACTTAGCTAATTTTAATTAATAACTGAACTTTTATTTGTTTATCGTTAAAAATCTTGTATATTGAGCATTATTTTCTCAATGATATTTCCATGCATAAATTCAATATTCAATATTATAACGTAAAAGCATGATTTGCCATCTAATATTTAATTTTAATGCAAGTGTTGGTAATCCAGATGGATAGACTATTAAGAAACCCTTTCGGATAATGGACCTCATTATCAGTGCTTACAACTAAATGTCCATGAATCATATTTGTACACTCAATATTGAAAAGCAGAGGATCGACATTTTTTATTGGTTATAATCTTATTTGGCAGAATTTGGGGCAAATCACGTTTCTGACATTCAATATAGTGCATTTAAATTATGATTATAGTACTCTACTTCTAAACCTTCCCAGAACTACCATATAAATATGATATAGTTTGGAACGGATAGGTTAAGCAGTTTTACCACTGTGGACTATATTGCGAATTATTTTCCAAATATATATTTTCAAACTTCTCCGGGATCCATAAGCCGTTCCACATGTTTAAATCTTTTTTGATAATTTCATAAAGTATAGGTAAATTTTACTATCAATTTTTAGCTCTATACAACACCTTATCTCTGTAACCTCTCTTGAATGGAGCTTATAAACTTTGTTAATAAAAAGGATTTTTATTGAATATAGAAGTTATAATAAAAAGTAACTTTTTTTTTTATTATAAAAAAGTAATTGCATTTTACACCGCGAACTATTTGACTAGGTACAATGAAAGAATTTTGCGTTAGTTACTCACCTATGAAAGCTAAGCTGCTCATCATTTTTAGTCCCAGTCTTGTTGTTCTTACATCCAACTGCACCACAAAAAGGCATACTTAATGTGGAATGAATTTATAAACAAAATAAAAACTCAACGAGAAAAGGTTTACGTAAAAAAAAAGAAATTAAAAGCAAATACATGTAACTTTAGTTGTAATTTTTGAGGTTAGGGTAGTATAGTGGAGGGGGAACGAATCCCACCCCGACTCCACTCGTGACTGCTCTATTGTATATCTCCTCGCTGCTCGCCACCTATCGGTCAACTTTCAAACTTCACTGCGATCCACTTATCGCGTTTTTAACAACATTTTAATTGAAAATATGTAAATTTTATTATTCCTGAACCATCCTTGGACTGCGAAGGTCATGCAGTTAAAATTTGGTACATATTGGTTCATTAGTTTTCGCGGTTAGTGTTTACAAACGAAAACTGGCTTGTCCTTTAATAGAATATTATGGATTTAGCAAACCTTGATGTAAAAAAAACAAATCTAGTGTTGCTATTCCTACACACTTGGCTATGGTTTTTGTTAAATATTTTACTCTATCTTGTCTCCAGTGGCACAATAGCCCCCTCTATTGAAGTATAATCAATTTGAATTTTATCTATGGTGTCAAACAGTTCAATTCTAAATATTGGCATTTTGGGTATTTTCTATTAATAATGATTATTAAGATTGTTTTATTTAATGATATTATAGTTCTATTAACATGAATACCTACATGGATTACATTACACTTAATCTACTGGTGGTGTAACTAACAATATATATATATATATATATATATATATATATATATATATATACATAAAATATCACCTGTATGTAGTATTAGCATAGCAACCTACTAAACCCAAGATCGCGGGTTCGCAGCCCGGCAGATGACCTTAGGAAGTATTCCTAATACATAAAATACACAATCCATTCCAGGTTCCGCCTCTACCTGGTCTCCCATCTTCCACCGTGGTCTACTTCTTTCAGGGCTCCTTTCGTTTTTAAAAAGTATCGTGAATCATATTTCATTTCGTTCTAAAAATTGAGATTAATTGAATTAATTACAAATTTTTTTTTTTTTTTTGGAAAGTGTAGTAATTCAAAAGAAGAAACTGATTCACGAAATGCGATTTCTCAACAATGAATAAATAATTTTTTTTTTCAGCCAATCCCAGAATCATTAAGCTTGATGTAGCATGCTTGACGAATTTGTGTTTTTAAAATAAAAATCAATAACATTTTTGACTTTGTAAGCTCGATGGTAAGGAGGTTTTTGTGATTATCAAGTAAAAAATAAATTATAATATTTTATAATGTTAAACCAGTTCATATTTTCAATAGTTTTCTATAATAACACATAATCATCTTCTCAACCCGTCTACCTTTTTCGAACCGTAGGTTGCTCATTTGTAGAGCTTGGACCAAGGTTCCTGCGCCTCCCGTTCACCTTCCTCCCAGATAATCTGTTTTCTTTTATCCACTCATGTTTTATGCTTGTTATTTTTTCTTGACTCGTCTTGCGAAGATAACCTAACCATTTTAATTTATTTTCTTTAAAGGTGGTTTCTGAGAGCTGTACTTTTAGCATTGACCAGTTGGGAAAAGATACTTGAGGCCGGTTTGGACGCTACGTCTTATTGTTCGTTTTGCTGGACAGGACAGATCCTATCTATTGAGACGTGGCGTGTAAACAGCAAAACGTACGTCTTGTCAAATCGAAATGAAATCCAAGGTCAAATTGAAGAACTGATGGGACAAGCACCATTTTGCGAGAACTGATAGGACAACGCAAGTTCAGACAAGACGTCCGATCTTAGCTAAGTTCATGACTAGCTCCACTCCAGTTTGCTTCCTTTTTCCCAAAAATAATCCAATTATGTCAGACTTATGGCATTTCACCCATGGTTTCCTCGTGGAATATATTGAAATGCATAAAAGTTTTCCGTGTTTGTGGCAAGTAAAAAAAAAGAATATAGTGACAGTAATAAAAAAACGTCGCGTGTGAGGAACTTAAAGCGTATAAAAAAATATAAATAAATAGACACGATGGCAAATAAAGAGACAGTTACAAAAAAATAATAATAATAATAATAAACTCGTTTATAGTTGATAAAATAAAAGAAAGCAGTTGTGTTTCCTCCATAATATAAAAATAATGTCTCTCAAAAAGATTCACCAAACAAACTTTACACAACTGAAGAGTCTGGATTGGAGAAACGGAAGGGAGAACACGTAGTGTGTAAACACTGGACAAAATCTACGTTTAGTATACCCGAGATAAAGAAAACAAGTAGTTAAGACTTAGAAAAGATACTTTATTTACTGATAGTTAAATATAAGACTTCTAGTATAATGGTTACAAGTCAAATGTAGAGTGATTTTCCTCTGAATACTTCCAGCTACTTAAACCTATAGGCTTGGAGTGGGGATAGTTGACACACCGATAACACCGGTTGGTGTTAAATGCCTCATGTCACAGTAATATACAGAGGGTGTGATATGGTGTAATATGGGTGAACCTAGGGTGACAGGGTGTACCCAAGGCAGGTCACTGCATTATTATGACATGTGTTGTTCAGGATGTAAGTTATATTTTACACTTGGAAGGTCAAAAGGATAGTTTCCATTAGTAAGGTACAAGAAGGGTTTGTCAATAATAAAAGTAATGTTAAACATAATTATAATATTATGGTTAATATTTAAAATCTTATAAATCCCGACAATACGTAAAATAAGATTTATCGTGCAAACCGGCCTTTATATAGAGAGGTATGCTTTATACTTATAAAAAAACACATTTCTGTCCAGCTTCATTAAGATAGTGCAAACTCAATACACTAATCAATTCAACTACACATATTAACATTATAATGTAAAAATAGAATTAAAATAATTCATTATAAGATAATTAAAAAAAAATAAATTTAATTATAATTTATGCTGAAGGAGATTTTATTATTTATACAAGCCTTTTTGGCATAACCTCTATTTTATTCATATGCATAAGACAATGTGTAAATAACCACAGCTAATGAGAAGCTTGAAGATGGGTCTAGGGTCCTGAAACATGTTGCAACATACGTCAGAATAAAATAGGACTTCGGATAAAAAAGACATGCTTGACCAATTTTTTTTAAATTTTGTTTTCTTGTCAGAAATGTAAATTGGAAGAAATCATAAGATTATAGATAGACATATCCATGATCTATTGTGTTTTTCTAGTTAGAAAGAAATTGTGTTTTTTTCTTTCAAGAATTAAAAGAATTCCATATACATATACAATAATTATCATTGAACGATCACGATATTTAAAAAACAAAACAAAGAAATTTGTTTATATAACATAATAAAGATATTTTTAATTTATCAAACTTTTCGACTGAGTTTCAAACTTTCATTAGATCGTAATTAATATCAATAGATATGCGAAGGTAAGAAATACGGAAAAACATTATAAATAAGTATGAAATATACATAAATGCTCATAATATTGAATTATTTATAAGATTCCTCTTTTGTCTCTTTGAAGATAACCTATTTCGCAATATATTGAAGTTGAAGTAGTATTTACCTGCCCTCCTACGCAAGTCTCTTCTTGCTTCCTTAATACATCTTATTGAACGTTCCCTAATACCTTCCATTATTATTATAAAAAGTTTCATGTGTATAGATATTGTAGGTATTATGGCATATTATGTAATAACACATAGTGCGTTACACTTTAAGAGGAAAGCTTTTTATGATCCATCCCAATCTTATTACGGTTTGTCTTGGGGGGAGCTTTTTGTTATGGCGCTTGAAAAAGACCTAGCTAAATATTTAAATATATTCTTTATTAACATTTAAGATTTAAATATTGTATTAAATGCGGTTGCTTCATCATTTAAATCGCAATTGGAACTATGCTTTAGCAATAGTTTGTAATAAAATTTTTCTTCATAAAGCATATCTCATTTTCATTTAATTTATTTTTAAATTAATGATATATATATATATATATATATCAATAAAGTTCGGGATGAAAAATCGGATATATATATATATATATATATATATATATATATATATATATATATATATATATTATATATATATATATATAATATGATTTAGCAATATGAGCTAAATTATATATGATTCAGTAAATTTTAATATAATTATTCCTAATAATAATTCGACCTACCATACAGCAGCTTGCGTTAACCTAATGCATACCCACCCACTCTCCACCTACACTTATTAGACACGTCAAGCTGTTCACTAAATGTAATGTCAGATTAATTTGAAGTTTATTATTTGAATTAGATATCACATATTCATTACATTCAATGATGTGGTTCAGTCAGTATTAAAAATAAAATATCCTTTTCATCAAGGGTATTGAGAAACTAATTAATTAATGTTACCAGTGAAAAAGGTTTTGTATTTTCGAAGAAAATCCAATCAGAGGAAAGAAGGAATGATGACGAAATTTGAAGCAAATATTTGTTACGAAATATTGCTCCATATTCATCGGAGAGATAATTTTACAAGAGGATAATTTCACATAAACATTATAATTATAAAAACTTATTGAATAATACTAATTAGAGATAACAAAAATTTGTTATGCTCCGAGGTTTTGACATACAGGTAGGGAATTAAACACGAGATATGGCTCAATCAATGCAGTGTGAATAGGTTACGTATTGATAATGATAAAATGTTATGGTATTAAAGTGGAACTTAATGTCCGTACAGTGTCATTAACAAAGATTCTCAAACATTTTAACCCAAAATTCTAGGGATATTTCATGTAATTTGGACAAATATCATATTTTTTAAATTATATTCGGATAAGCAATAAAACAGAAACAACTATAACAAAATCTCTAATTTTACAAAAATGTTTATATTATAATCATGTTCATTTTACATAACGACGCTTACAGAACGATTATTTTGGAATGACTTTCTGTTTATTTTTTTATTTTTTTAAATGCACATAAATGAATAATAATAATACAAGACTAAAACGACAAGAAACTGCCCGTCGTTGCAGACTACTTCAACATTTACTAGACAAACGTTCAAAGCTCCCAATTAATTACAAAATACTCATATACATTACTGTGATTAGACCTATTTGGACGTACCGAGTTGAACGTTGGGGCTCTACTAAACCATCCAATTCATCTCGTATCCAATCCTTACAATCCAATATCCTTCAAAAAATCCTCAATGCTCCTTACTTTGTTACCAATAAACTTATTCATAAAAATCTTAATGTTCTATATGTTGGTGATTTAGCCCACACCAGATACCTAAATCAAATATTTAAAAACTTGAACATATCTTCGATTAAAATGAAGCTTAGAATCCCAAAACCAGCCATTCCAATTTCCACATTTTTTTTTTTAAGAATTTTTCCTATTAGATTATCTTCTGGCGAAAGGTTTTCTGGATTTGTAAATCTACGCTTCAAACACATTCATAAAAAATATAAAACGTTTCATTCTTTAACAAATTATCTGCTGGTCCGATCGCTTTTTTACTTCCTCGCACCTAGAAGGGGACTCCTGAATTTTTAATTCTAAAAACATTTTTTATTTTCCAATAGCTAATAAAATCGTTATCAAGAAGTTAAATGAATCACTTGCATTTCGAATTTTGGAGGATTATTCAATCGCAGATCATTATAATAAGGAACAACTTTCTTTTTAAAGATATAATCAAGAGACATTATTTTTACGGAAAAAAAAGATATATGGAGCTTTTAATTGCAAATTTAATCTGATATAATTACGAATGAATATCATTAGTAATTATTATATCCTTATATGTATGGCGTATGAATATAGCAATATAAAGAAGTGATAACTTAATGCAATATATTTAGAACGTCATATGTTCTCCTATATTTTATTACTTCTCATGAATAACAAGTTCCAAATAAAACTGTGTGTAACTTAAACAACTTTTTAATATAGTGCATGGCCGTGAAAGTTCCTCCTGGAGCAGTTAGGAACGGAACTTTATTGGAAGAATATTTTAACCTAATTTGACTTTTTCATGGTCTTCTTGGTAAAGTAGATGCTGACTTACGGATTTGCATGGGAGATCACGCGATCCAACTCAATCTGTATCTAGCGAATAAAGCAAACCTACTTTATCCAAGGCAATGCTGTTCCTCACCTTGATTTGCTGAATCTAAAATAGCATTCCAAACATTGAATACGTAAACCTGAAATAAACATCAATTAAAACTAATAATAATATAACTTTTTTATGTTGATGTATTGGAAGGCCTTCTCCTGGAAAAACATGGAATTATAGTCTTAATTAAAAAATAATAAACCTGCATTTACTAATTTTTTTTAAATAAGTATAGAAAAGAAATTTTTTTCTGGGGTTTCCCTTCGACTTGAAACTGAATTCAGTCGAATGTTTAGTAGTGAATTATACATATATCATAGTTATAAACTATAACTATATAACAGTCTTGGAGCCGAAGCAATTTTTACTCATTAATAAAATGCTAAAACTGTTTTGAGAGTTTAATACTACAATGTAATAAAAATATTTAATTAAAGAAACTATTAAAAAAAAATAAATAAATAAACTAGTAAAATAAGTACGCTAAAAACCGCTGTTATGAAATCCAAAATTTTTCGCTTCAACTCCAAAAGTGTTTGTCCGATCCCAAATTCCTTTTTTTCATATCAAAGCTAACTAAATTTACTATCAGATCTTATATATGAATTTCCGATTAAATTCCGTAAAATACCTTCCCTAGCTCATTGAACATGTTAAAACCGTCATATGTTGCCATAACACGAACATTTAGCGTGATAGTTTGGGTATTTTACGGAACTTAATCAGAATTTAATATTTTGGATCTGATACTAAATTTAATCAGATTTGATATGAAAAAAAGGAATTTGGGATAGGACAAATATTTTTGGAATTATAGCTAAAAATGTTGGATTTCATAACAGTTAACGGTATTCAGCGTACTGGCATGGGAAGTTTACGGGACCTGATCAAAATTTTATGTACAAGAGCTAATAGTAAATTTAACCAGCAAACTTGGGTTTTTACTACTCTTATAAGTCCTAACAACATATTAAAATATAGCGGATAATTTTCTTTTTTTTATTTTTCGGATCAGTTTTGCGCGACATAATAACAGGTCTGGCGGTATGTTTTCGACGGCTTTCGGCTACCAGACCACTTGATACGTATTTAGAAAAGGATGCACTAAAAAATTATACCAAACTCAAGAACATACCTTTCCAATTATTTTTTGCTATTTTGGGTGATTTTAATCGTTCGCCACAACGCGTTCCGGCGGATACAGGCTGCCCTACCACGATATTTCATTTCAAGGTGGATGATACTATAAAATGTGTTTGGAAACAAATTCATGTCTTTCCAATTAAATTTGCATATCGTTGGCTCCTGGTCTACAGTGTCAAAATCCTAAATGTACTCTATTTTTTCAAAGTTTGATCCGTATCATAAGCAATCTGAGAATACCCCTAATCTATCAAAGCTCAAAACTAAGTTTCATCAGAATATTACTAGCAATATATCTTTAATACTCTCCTTTGCTAATCCACATCATAAACTTTATTAATACTAAACTATGCAAAAAAACAAAATAATAATCAAGCAGGAAGAAGCTTATAAATACATATGATATTTAAATTAAAAGATTTTTTTTTTTTTACTTTATGTCTTTATTCACACTTGTCAATTACAATTAGATAACCAATGAATCTGTTGTGAGGAAGAAACTGGCATGAAAGGTATGAGGGGGAGCAAAATCCATCGGCATCACCAGCCTTTATTTTTGTTTTAGTCTAGGAGGTCTCTCATCCAGCTTCTTTTTAGCCTTCTCTGGGTATTGTCGGGAATATGTATTGTGGCCAATATATATATAAAAAAATGTGAATTACTTTTATAATCGGAATTATACAATTCCACGGCAAGGCGTTTTATACTGTTTTATACTGTTTCAAAAAATATTGACCTGATTGATTAGAAGTATTCAATTTTTATTTACCCGAGTTCCATTTTTTGTATGATACATCTTTAAAGATTATTATTATTTTTATTATATACTATTATGTTATTATTATTTACTAATTCATATTTATGTGTGAAAACGTCAGCTGAAAACAGTGGTTAAAATATATTGAGTTTGTTATTCTTAACTGTTTTATGAAAAGAAAAAGTAGTATTTTTGCAAGTAAACTAAAACTTTCTTGGAAAAGAAACCCGAAATATAAGCACATTACGGGATTTCCGACTTATGTGATTTTTATTCCGAAGAACTATGTAGATTTTCTTGAAACTATTTCCAGGAAAGGGGTAACTATTTTCTTCATAGTACCATTATTCTTATCAACTTTCAAGTTCTGCTTAAAATGAGTATGAAACAGAAACATTTATCCTGCTTATTTAATGTTAAAGACACTTCTATGTGATAAATGCATTGAAAAGTAAATCTAATACATGGACAAATAGTACTTGAAACCATTCTGAATTCTGAAAAGATCTTGGAATGTACTAGAAAAAAGTGTCTTACCTCGGTGGAACTGCTTTTATTTTTCAACATAGTCTCCCTTTAGACTAATGCATTTGGTCCAGCGATGTTCCAGTGCCTTTATTGAGGAAAATGAGATTCCTCCAGGCCTGCAAAATACCTCTCCGATTCGGCTGTCGGTTCTTCCGTTGTAATAAATCTCCGTCCACCGAGGAAAATTTTCAGATCGAGGAAGAGATGAAAGTCTGATGGTACCAAATCAGGTGTATAAGGTGGACGTGGAAACAATTCGTACCTCAGTTCATGAGCGTTTATGGTGAAATGTCAAGAGCCGCGGCACCGGTCTTGTGGATAATTTTTTTATTCCCAATTCTTCGGTTAAGATGTGATATACCCGTTCAGATGACCTCCCTACAGCTTCTCTCGCACTTTCAGTCGACGATCCTCCATGACCTTTTTATGCACTTTTGCGATAAATACAGGGGTCGTAGCACTTTTTGGCCGTCCACTACGCGGATCATCATCTAAGCTCTCCCGACCAAATTTAAACTCGCTGCATACTTGGCAACAGTTGAATATGGAGTGTGTCCCTCCCCCAAAAGTCCCCCCAGTGTGTTCTGAAAGTCAGCATGAATTTCCTTTGCTTTCATACCTATCATTACAAAGTACTTAATCACTGCTCGAATCTCAGTATTTTCCATTGTCACAAATCACTACGCAAAAAACAACAAAGAGTCGTCAATACCACTCACGCCACGTGTTCACTCACACAGGATGTGGTGATTATTGCCCCGGAGCCTCGTTGCTCTAGCACTGACATCTAACAGTGATTCCGAGAACTTTTTAAACCACCATCGTATAATCAAATATTGAAGTTGACTATCAGCAGTGCTAATAAAAAAATTTAATTATTTCACTATTGGAACAGAGTCAAAAATATTTCTATAAAGATATCGGTTTTTTATACACTCAAATACTATAGAAAAGGCTAATTGACTTTATAAATTGAAAATTTATTTAGAGGGATCAGCTAAGGGAATAAACAAATAAGAGTTATAAAAATTAACAACACATTTGTTTTTATATACCAAATTTTCGGTCATAAGTATGGCTGTTATTAGGGCTAAAAACGAGAATGTCAGCTATAGAATCAGGAAATATATAAAAGAAAAAACAATAAAGATAGAAATATATTGAAAAAATATATATTAAATGAAATGTAGGTTTATTAAATAAATATTCATAATTTTATATATGATATACGATTTTGAGCAGCTATTTTTGCTTATTGTTATTCTCAAATCTGATACATTGTAATACCCAAGGATAATTTATTAAAAAAAATTAATAAAAGAAAGAAAATCTTTCTAGTGAAAGCTTAAATAATAATGTTATCCTTTTTGGAATGAAGATGTTAATCAGAAAATAAAACAGCTTATGAATTGTAAATGTAAATCTTTAGTCATTGTTGTTATTTCTGTTACTAATTACCGCTAATTTGTAAAGCCTTTATTCCCCGCTCTGCAATAAATATACATGAAGACCGGTCCTCATTATTTATTCTTATCATTCGTTCCTTTGTTTCCGCTTATTAAAGAGATATCGCCTTTTGAAAAATACCAACCCCTAATCTCGGTTTAAGATTAGAAATTGTTTTGGCTTTATTAAGTGGACTAGTTTTTTTGTTTTTTTTTTTCATTTTTATTTAGCTGTTTACTGAATAAAAAAAATAAAAAGTATCATAAAAATATTACATGATTTTATAGAATAAAAATGTGTCCCCTGTCGAACTGTACATTGACTTCCTGCAATAGAGTCCACTTTTACATTAAATAAGAGATTCTGGAGGTAATCTGAGACGGAATTCAAGACCAAAGCTCAGAACTATTGTGTTGGTACAAAAAAAATACAGTGGTTTTCATATGAGAAAAAAAAAGTATAGTAATTTTGTGTGGTTAATAATATTGAGTGGTTAATACTAACTTCTCTCGCAATGTACCGATAATTTTGGCGGGGTTTTCTTCTACCAAAACCCCATATGGGTGTGTGAGGGCCTTTCTTGTCTTCGAGATCAAAATCTCCAAGACAAAAGATTTGGAAATATCGCTTCACTGTACAATTCACTGATGATTCCTTTACCCCGAACAATATTGATGTTTGGCGCTGACTTAGTTAGAACTCGTAAAAATAAATTTGACGAAAACCTTGCTTTGGCATTGTGAATTTCATAGGTCCTTACTTAAAGAATACGGAACACATACTAAACTATTCTTTGCGGAAAAAACAACATTGATAGCCATTATTTACAATCCATTGACTAGACTGGAGGATTATCTTTGTTTGATCGGCAAGGACTTGGCAAAATAAAATTATTTATCATAACCAGCATTTTTTTTGCACTCATACAATACATTCTACGAAGTAAACTCGGTAAAATCGGTTATAACCGTCTGCGATTAACCTCCCAGCAGTCGCTTAGAAGTATTTTATTCTCCAAGCTTAAATATTTCCACGTAGCAGCACTAGCAGATGTGATGGAGTCAGAAAGTTACCTTGTATTTCTTGAAAAACAAGTAGGGACATGTTTTTTTTTGTTTTTTTTTTCCCCTAACATAGCGCTATAGTAGTTTAGAAAACTATGAATTGGAAGGATCTGAAGTTTTCCACAGTTATAAGTCTACATGCCTAAATAGGTCAGATATACTATTTAGTAGTCTAAAGGATAGAACAATGCATTTATTCGCAATTTATTTTGCATTTTAATTCTTTTGTACTTTAATCTAAAACGGAACATATGACAACTAATAATGAGGATATAGAACTGAACTCAGAAGTGGTTCTAAAAAGAGTTAGACATTTTAAATATCTTGGCTCTATAATTGAGATAGATGGTGCATGTCAAATGGTAATAAAAAGATAAATTTCACACGGTAAATAGACCATATCAATGCTTAACTCGGTATTATGGGATGGAAGCATTATCCCCAAAACAAAAAAAGTATTAAAACTTACGGATCAGAAACTTGGAAGTTGAAAAGCAGCCTCAGGAAAAAAACTCCTAAGCACAGAAATGGACTACTGGAGACAAGCGGCGGGAATATCCAGAATAGACGAAGTAAGAAATGTAACCATCAGAGAAAATATGGAGGCTGAAAGAACCATTCTGGAGGATAGAGGGAAAAACGCCTGAAATGGTATGGACATTTGAAAGGAATGCATGAAGAAAGACCAACCATAGTAGTCCACCTATGGAAAATTAGGGGAACACGAAGACGAGGGTCATGGTCTAAGGGAGGAATGGACCCTGGATAGAATATTATGGAAGGGAGCCATCCAATCACTAGGTTAAGTAAACCCACAATTAGTGGAAACTGCTGTTTAAAAAAAAAAAAAAAAAAAAAAAGTTTAGTGTAAAATATTTATGAGGACAAATAAAAGATACCACACTATTCCAGATATGGGAAGTAGAATATCACTGGAATAGTAGGGTAGGTTTTGTGGAGGAAGATAAAAGTTATGTGTAGACATTTGCATTCATGGCCTTTCTTTTCATCGTTTGTTGAACCATTCCTGTAAGATTTAATTTATTTATTTAATATCTTATAATTGTTAGTCTTATTGTATATTCTTAGTCTTTATTCCATAATCTCAGTTATGATGTTTGAAAAAGCTTAAATTATCATTATTATTATTATTATTAGCTTACGTTATTTACATCGAAAATATCTTTTCTGATTACACTGTTCTGTAATTTGACTGTAAACCTCTGAAATAAATATTTTTTAAATTTCATTAATAATCCTAATTTTAATTACTATATTCTGTATGAATAAATGTATTTTAGCTGACATCATAAACGATTGGAGTCAGAAATGGCAATTAACAACAAGACCTCTACAAAACTTTATTCCAAATATTAAACTCAGTAACTATGACAAAACTAAAAGTACACAGCATCAACTGACCCAATTCTTGACCGCATGCGGACAAAACGAAGCTTGTTTAAAACTATTTCATCTAACTGACCCAACCAGCTACATGCCACTGCAACAGCGCAACAAAACAGAAGTTTCATGACATTCTTTATGACTGCCCTATTTTTGACCACAAAAGAGTTCATTTCACCTGGTGAAGTGTATAATGATGAAAGAAGGCAGATGGGTTCTAGGAAAAGATCTGTTTAAAAAATACCATTAGGTTATTGTTCAAAAGATTTATTCTAGACTTTTGGAAGACCCAAATATGGTCGATGACGTGGAGCCTAACAGTTTCATGTTTTTAGTTTAGTGTTTGTTTCATGTTTTATTATAAAATTGACTTTTTTTTCTTCTTTCTAGAGATATATATGCTTTATTGATATAAAAAACATACTGCTGCCCAACTTCATTAGGTTGCTACATACACAGGGCACTAATATGTCTAACTAAAGATAACACTATTATAATATGACAATAATTCATGATATTTGTAATTCTAAGATATAATATATAATACAAGATACTAGAAAAACTAATATTTTTTCTTCTCTCTTACTTTTTTTTCCTATTTATTTATTTTTTTTTAAAGAAGATATTTTTCATCTTCGATCACAGAGCAATTTATTGTAACTGGACCAACACTATTTACTACATTATTTAAAACGATTCGCCTCGAAAATCGATCAATCTAAAATACCCAAGAGCTAACCAAACGCCAGATTGTTAAAGATATCTATTTACCATTTGGAGATGAATAATATAATACAGCTTATATTTGCTGAGGCTGAAGCTATAATTAAATAAATTCAGCTGAGACAATAGCACCATTTAATTATACGTTTTATTATATTTACTAAAAAAAGTATTCCAATCTACCTCAATGTGGGCAATAAGTAATATGAACGGCTTAATGGATCCATTCGCACAATATGTACAATAAGCAATAAATACAAAAAAGAGGAAAAAAAAAGAAGAAAGTAATTAATAAATAAAAATAAGTAAATAATCTCATAATATATATAGCTTTTTTTCAGCCAAATTCATAATTTTTTCAACCAATTTCATAATTTTTACAACCAAATTCATAATTTTTTCAACCAATTTCATAATTTTTTCAATCAATTTCATAATTTTTTCAACCAATTTCTTAATTTGTAAGATTTGTAATTTTGTGTCAAATCAAGTGTTCGAATCACGTCATTCGTAATTCTATTTTCCTTACATAGTGATTTATCGAAGAAGGTAAGTTCAATTCTTGTTTCCTTTGCATTGAGGTATATGTTTTCCAAGTAGTTCAGAGCAGAGTTGGGCAAAATGTAATTGAAATAAATAATGTGAGAAAATAATTTTAATCATGTACTTATTTTTTTTTTATTTAGAGCCCTAATCTGTGCTGCCAAGGATATAAGCAGTAACTTAAAATTGTGTGATTATGACTTATTGGTATCGTTTACCAAGACCCAAAGGGAGTAATAAGGCTAGCCGGCACTGAGTCCGGGTCATTCCATTTCTCTAAGGGAGTTAAACAGGATGATAGCCTGAGCCCTCTACTGTTTATAATTTTTATGGATTCAATTTGGAAATTTTGTAAAAGGAGGTAACCCAAAGCAATAGTGGGATATTAGAATGTGACCCCAGTGTTGGTACTGGCATTGTGGTATGCAGATGATGTGGTATTAGTTGTGGATACTGCTGAATCTCTCCAGGTCGCTGTGGATGAGTGGCAAGAAGAACTGCAACTAAGAAGCATGCAGATCAATGCCTCCAAAAGCAAGGTGATGTGTGTTGGGTGAAGAAACGATGATCTAAGAATCACTTGCAATGGAGAGACCCATGAACAAACCGATACCTACTGCTACCTGGGAACAATGATCTATAAGGATGGAAGAATAGACCAGGTGGTTATGAATAGAGTCCAGAAGGCCAACGGAATATTCTACCAAATATCCATGACACTTATTGGAAAATAGGAGTTGAGCAGGAAAGCAAAGATTCTGCTTTTCAAATCAGTTTTTCTCCCAGTGCTACTGTATGGATCGGAAAGCTGGACATTCATGGACCACCATGCTAGCAGGATAGTATCTGCAGAAATGAGATTCCTACTGAAAATATTAGGAAAAACCAAGCGAGACCGAATGAGGAATGAAAGGGTCCGAGAAGAACTAGGAGTTAGATTGATACGATCAAGGAAAGACAATTGAAGTGGTTTGGTCATGTTAACAGATTGGGAGTTGGCTATTAGAAGCTATACCGGGAGAAAGGCGTCCTCAAGGCAAGCCAAGGCTCATGTATGCAGACTTGATTGAGAGAATTGGTACAGCAAGAGGAAGCACCATGCTTACACAGGACAGGGACCGTTAGACAAGATGGTCGGAGGATGCTACTCCACGCTTAACAGCACTCAGGGGATAGTGAGAGAAGGAGAAGGTATCGTTTGATCGGTCTTGTAATTTTCGATTCGGTGCTACGTAGAAAAGCAGTGAAAAATATAATTAATAGAGAAGAAGATTGTCAGGGATGCAGTCAAAGTAACACCACGTTAAAGAAGGAATTCTTTAATACGTGCCATTATCTTTCAGTTTTTGAGATACTGCTTTTCTCTTGGCATAGCTGTAACAAACTATTAAAAAAAATTAAAAAAATATTAATACTTCGTATGTTTAGAAAAAGGTCACGTAGAATGTTCAGTGAAAGGTCTCAGTATCAATTTTTATAAGTAATTATTAAAACTCCAAAACTTTAATAAAAATTATTTTTGGTTTTTGTTCCATTTAATCTGAATGGTGATAATTATATTTATGTATTTTGTGTATAATAAACACTATTATCTGTTTAATAGTTTTAGTTTTCTTGAATAACCATCGTTTTTCAATATCATAAGATGAAAAATCAATAGATCGTTAATATGTATATCCATAATCTACTGCTTTATACCTACTACCTTTGATAACAAAGCTGTTGGTGAATTTTCGTTCTGAGTAAAACCAACTAGAAATAGAGCGTGCCAAAAAAACCCCAACACTTAAATGTCGGCAAAACTTTACTTTTCAATTCAAACCAATATAGCTCCTAAACAGTAGATCTTAGCGATAAATGCTATGTAACAAAACTATTCTCCATTAAACTTCTGGTATGGAAACTGTCAGAAAATCTTCGATCCGAACAACATCAATAGAGTGTCAAAATGTTGAATTTTAGAGAGTGAAAAAATATACATTTTGAGGGTGAAAAAAAAAATTACTCAAGAAACTCTAGCAAATAAGAAATATCCATGTCAAAAGGCATTTATTATTATTATAAGGAACTAAACGATTTTTCAGTAAATATTCACTGAATTATTTTATATCTATTATATAGCCTAATACAGGCGCGCCTCCTATACCAACAAGGCCAGACGTGCGTATCTCTCAGATACCACTTGTTTGTAATAAGCATACCTGTCTTAATCGTCATATCTATATTAAATACATTTTAGAAAAGGCAAATATCTTAATTGGTATCGTATGTTACTTGGTACATTTCCTGGTCTTATATAAAATAATAAAAATAAAAATAAACATGTTTTGTTTTATTACACCGGTTTTTTTTTCACAGTTTCTTAAGGGAATCAGAAAGAACAACAAAATTACATTAAATAAATGATAAGCTATATAAAATTATTCCTAAAAACTAGTTCTATGAAATTCGCAAATTTACTTCGAAGGTACAATACAATCTTTGCAAACGTTTTTTGAATGCTGCAAACAAATAAACTGTCCACATATTTCACAATTCAAACGGGTGATTCTGTTTTTTTTTTTCGTTTGTATACATGACCTATGGTGATTATAAAAAAATAAATACGATTAAGATATAAAAACGTATATATAAAATGATACAATGGTTATAGGTCGCGCATAGCTGACACATACAAGTCCGTTTAATTTTAGTATTTGTTTGAATCAAGTGTTGATTAAATTTGTATGTGACTTTAAATTACCAGTAGATTACAAATTTTATAATAAATAATTTAAAATAAAACATTTTTAAAAATTCGTAGAGGGGCCCAATCCTTTGCATCCTGCAATAAAAAACATATTTTTTCAAGTGTACTGTCTGTCGTAGCAATCCTCATTCAAGACTGTACTAGGGTTCGGTAAAAAAAAGAGGGTAGAAAAGAAATCCCAAGACGGTATAGGATCAAAGACAATTAAACATGGCATTTCCGATGCGTATCTGGTAAACACGTCCGCCTGTCAGAAGGTTAACCCTCGAGTAGGCGAATTACTGGTTGTTACATGAGTGGTCGCGTGGTTGACATACGTCACCCAAGCTAATTTTCAGTTTTAAACCATATAAATAAATAACTATTGTTGATTAAGCTTTTATACACTTTTATTTGAGTGTTATTAAATGTTAAAATAAACCTGTTTATTACACATCCGTTTTTGAACTTTTCGCACCATTTTCAACTAGTTCTGTCGGCTTTACCTCCACAATCGTGGTAACGACATTTGGCAGCTTCTCTTCCTTTTGATTCTGGTTGCATCTCATCAACAACAGGAAGGACACAAGCCGTACTCATAAACACAAGACTTATATCCGATTCATTAGGGTCAATTCCTTCCTTCGTTCACTTCATCGAGCCACTGTTTCTAGACTTTGTGATCTAAAGAGGCTTCTCCTCTTGGTTTTTTTGGGTTGTGTAATATTTCCTAATCAAATATAATGAATTTTCGAAAGAGAAAAAATAGGTCCAAATCGGTTGAAAAAATCGAAATAATCATTATAAACTAGTAAAAATGTTATTGACAAATAATTAGATAATTATATTATGTGTTACAACAATCATTTAAATTGGTAAATTACAAATATTGCTTACCTTAAAAACCGTAAATAGTTCTGTCAAATTATCTGTGTTTCAAATTGAGTGAAATAATCGATCCATAAGGGTAACAAAACATCCCTCTGGAAAAGTATTAAAGAGCAACGGTACCGTAGTCATGAGGGAGTTTTAAATAAACAAAAGAGGTGGATGACTATTCAACCACACGCCCGCTCAAGTGTTAAATTATTTCTTAATTTTTAGGCTTTGGAGGCCTCTGCTTGTACATTATTTTTAGTCTTAAGGGAATTTAGTTCCTAGAATAAATTAAGAACTTTTTTATTTAAATCTTAGAAACTCAAGGGTGAATAACAAATGTAATCAATTAATTTTATATATATGGTTATGCTAAATTCCATGGCTAATGTTGGTGCTTAAGAACCCAAGGTGATATACGACCACCTTGATCCCTCAGTTACCATAAGTATTTAATTTACTAAGGGAGAGAGAAGGGTGGAGATGATCCCCCTTCATCCAACTGCAGCTCGCTCCTTAAAAGCAGTTACCTAGAGTTCTAATATAGCAATTGGGGGAAACTGCCGTAATCCCAGTCGTTACCGCCGGGCTCTTTGAAGCCCTTCTTCAATGGGAGGATGGGGCTTTAAGGGCGATATCGAGCCTTCGGTGGTGTGGGCTTTTCATCCCCTTTCATCAGGTGGGTGTGAATGAGTTCCTTAGTGCGTATCCTATTACTTCACTTTTCTTAAAGTGAATTAATTGAATGAATAAGTTATATGTTATTTAATGCAAAATATAACATAGAAAGTCGCTATACTTTTTCTGGATACCATATCTTTATTTTAGTTGAACAATGATAAATCTTTATATACTCTTTATTTTTAGGATTGAGGAAATATATAAAAACTTGAAGGCATTACAGCGAATTTTCAAATCATCAAATATAGCTTTGATTATCTCTTAAAGAATTACTTTTGTAAGACATTTAATGGCAAATTGTTTTCAGTTGATTTTTTTTTTTTTTTTTTTTTTTTTTTTTTTTTTATCTATTCACCACATTTTGGTCATGATATTAAGAACGACCACAAGTTTTGGCTAATCTAATTAGGTAATATAGGAATTAAAATATTAAAGAAAAAAATGACGTGTTACAAAACCAGAAATAAATGAAAAATATTATTAAAATGATTTTTAAAGGTCAGCAGAATAATCTATTTTAAAAGAAGTATTATATTTGTTATAAATAATATAAACGTGCATTTGTTTATTTAGGGGTTTATTTTAATCTATTATTTATTTTTTTTTTTTCAAATTTTGGCAATTATTTGACCATAAATGAAAAGTTTTAAAAGGGCACATTGATATCATTGATATCTCAATTATATGTTATTAATGCATTTTATTGAACCTTCCGAAGCCTAAACCCATAATTTATGTGTTTAATTTAATGGCAGGTTAAATAAAAAAATGTCTAATAAGCAAAAAACTACATAAAATGAGTAACAAAAGTGATTTTGGCTGAATTTGCAAAGGGAAGGTAAAGAGCCAAGGAGTGGGGGGCTTGGAGAATACTCCTACCCTTCCCCCACCGGCAGCTTGTTGACTCTATGATATTCTATACTCTATGTTTGAAGCCAAAAAGTGTAAATTTTGCTTCTTCAGTCTTGGATCGACTTCAGAATAAAGAATAATAATATTTGAATAACTAGAACATGAATAATAACAGTTGCCATATTTACCATAACCCTAATCTTAGGATTATAACATGAATTAAATAATGGAGTGCTAGAATGAGCCGAATGGGACTGTAGTTAAAAATTAGCATTTGATTTGCAAATAAAATATACTAAATTTATAGTTAGTCTCGATAGATAGTGAAGTAATCCTGGAGCACACCCAGCCTCCATAAAATGGGTACTCTTGATTGGAGGGAAACCTGGTAGTCGAACGTGATTGTTGATCACATCACATTTTGTAGTTAAACATGAGAAATGTAGAGGCCATCTTACGTACTAGGAAAACAATTATTATATATATATATATATAAAAGAAAAGTACATTGTGGGACGACATTGCCGGACAAATAAAAATGAATAAACGAATAAAAATCCTTGAAATAACATTGGTTAAACGGCATTGGAAAATGTTTTAATAACATATAACTTTAGGGTGTTCAAAACAGAAGGTTTTCTGAAGAATGTTTAATTAATTACAATCTAAAAATACGGGAAAATATGTACTACTGTACTATACTACTGAAATGTCTTTTACACCCACAGTAGTGGTTTGATAAGGAAAACTAAATGTTTTTCGTGGAACTTTATTATTTATTTTTTAATTATTTAAAAAATGTACCCACTTTACAGCTAAAGTGTGGCTCTCAACTTCAAAGCCGGTCAACAGCTGCAATGATAAAAAAATAAATATGTGTGTGTGTGTATGTAGTAAGGTTCATGAGGTTCAGTCAATAAATACAAACTACTATTTTGGAGACGTTTTGAGACTACATTGTTCTCATAATCATGCCAATGTTATTGGTGGATCGACTACAATATTATAACAATTCTAGAACACAACTGACTTTGGTCAGGAAGGTTACAGGCGAAGACCAAACAACGAGATCTACAGAGAAATCAAATGCATGGAAACCGAGATAAGGCTGATGTTCCATGGGCACATGAAAAGGATGAAGAAAAAAAGATTGAAAAAAAAGATCTTTAACAATATTTTTAGCTACAAAAGCATGGGAGGATACACGAAGCAAATAAAAGAAGAATTAAAAATCCTTAACATTTCAGATGCCGATTGTCTGGATAGAGACACATACAGGAAAACACTGAAAAACCTCACGAATATTGCATGAGAAAAAAAGAGGGATACAAAGTGGTCCGAAGAAAGAAAAGAAATGCAGTTGAAAATCATGAAACAGCGATGGGAAGAAATCAAATCAAGATTCCCAAAAAAACCTAACCAATTATGATATTCGCATGGTCCTAAGTGGCAGTTTAATAAAAAAAATAAAATAAATCAGCCTCTAACTATTCAAGAAATAAATAAATAATTGATAATACAAAATAGTTAAGAATAATAATAGTATGAAGAAATAAACTAGAGAAAGAAAAAATAAAATCAAGTGCGGCTATGTTGTATATAAAATATTAACTAGCAGCCTGAGGAAACCTTGAACCGCTATAAAAGGGGAAGCTCTGCTCATAGAGATCCCAATGCTGCTCACTCAGCTGCGCTACATGAAGAATCCTGAGGATATATAAAAAATGACGAAGTTAATAACCAAGAAAATATTCGCTTTATTGAAGGAAATATTTGATAGATTACTCGTAGGAAATCATCAGATGAGTTGCTCAGTATTGCGAAAATATTTACATTATTTAACATTTTCAGCATTTTAACTCAAAAATAAACATTTATTTATTTACTCAATTGCTTCTTAAACCTACATCTTACAAAACATTAACCTGATGCAAACATAGGTTACAAATGTTCCTGTGTGGTCACTCCCGCACAAGATCCAACGGTCAAGACATAGACGGCGATAAGGAAGGTGGAACGGAGGGCCAGTAAAGAGACGAGATAAAAAAGGGAAGATCCCGAGGGAGTGGTTAGGCGGTGGCTATCTCGGTTATTTATGTTGGCCAGGTCCCAGCCCGCTATTCAATATCTACGGTCATCTCTCACAGGATACCTCTCAGTTATGGCTCGTCTTACCTTCTCCGTCTTATTTATTTATACACCGCTCTTTTAGGAAAGTCGAATAGCGGTTGTTTGTTCAAGAAAATGGGGATAGGTAGGGATCAATTACACTTGGAAAAAAATGAACATCCTCTACCATCCCCAAAAGGAACTAAAACAAGTATATTGGGCGAGATTTCTCATTATTGAGCAAATAAGAATCATTCTCATTGATACTTGTGAGACTCAGCCTCTTGTAAAAAGACCTTGAAGCAGTCATTGTTGCAGGAGCCTCAAAAAAAAAGAAGAGCTCTTACCTTACTAAGAATCGTTCTGAAAGTATTTGCTAAGTATAAAATACACGCATTTAAAATTATTAAGAAATATTTGCGACGATACGCAGCCAGGAAACTCCTTACATTTTTAGGAATACAATTAGAAATTATTATAAAATAATCAATTATTTTCCACTTCTATTAGAATTTTGAAACTAATTTCCAATGTTATACATTCATTGTCAGTTCTATAGAGATTCGAAAATTTCGCTATGTACTTGTGCTTGTACTTTCAGGACTTTGCTATATAGCTTGTGTAAGTAACAAACGTTTTTATAATGTATATATTTTTTAATATGAAAATTTTAAAATTCGTTTACAGTAGGAATAGAGAATACCGAAAGGATAAACCAGCTTGGTACCGAAGGTCGTGGGTTCGAATCCCATCTAGGCGGGTTAAAATTTATTTCTTGGCGAACCCATGAATAAATCTTGAACTGCCCACCCTGGCTAGAATAGGTTGGTAACCTGTAGGATAATCCTTCCTTCCTGCCTTAGTTGGAGTACATAAGGACGTAAAGCCTAAATAAACTTACAAACATGTCCTGATACCTTTTAGGTGTCCTATTAATGTCACCGTCATAGGTGAGTATTAACATGTTTAGTTTTTTGTCTTATATTTAAAACATTTTAATATACGAGGTACCTATGTTCAGAAAGTAAGTTTATTTTTACTGGCTAAACAAAGCAAATTCATTTTACGAAAAATAATTTATTGCAAAAGAATCAGTAGTTTTAAAACCATTTTCAACATAACTACTACAGTTTTATAAGTGCTTATCGTAGTGGGAGACTAATTTTTATATTCCTTCGTCATAATACGGTGACGTCTATGATGTAACTAAGTTGTAACATGTTCTTTAATCTTATCGTCTTCATTAAAGTTCTTACCAGGGAGGTTCGATTTAAGGTGCAAAAAACAAGAAGAATTCTCTAGGAGCAAATCCCGGACTGTACGGAGGGTGGTGAAATTGTTCCCTTCGAAATTGAGTCAAAAGTTGCTGTCTTAGGTTTTTTGTGTGGGACCGAGCATTGTCATGAATCAACAAAATGCCACCAGTGAGCTTTCCACAAGAATTATTTTGAATTACACAAAGGCAGTTTCCTTAACGTATTAGGAAAACGGACAATATACACTATAGGTATTCCAAAAGAAGTGGAAAATAATTCCTCAATCCTAAATCTATCCATCTGTACCATCTTGCGAAACTGCAGTGAAAATTAATTAATTTTGAAATATATTTACTAACAAAAATCCAATTTCCAATAATTACGCAATCCCTGTTACGAATTGTACATTTATCGACTGAATAATTAATTGTTGGTAATTACGTTGATTATGAACTCTGCTATTGAAGACTGAACTTGCTAATATTAATTAGTGTGTCTAACTAACTGCTGAGGGCCGTTATATTTGTTGGAACTGCAAACATTAATAGGGAGGAATCAAATATTACCCACAACTTCTCCTTTACTTCTGTATCAACTCCAGCACGGTGTAACTGACAGCAAGAAGAACACAAAGCTGTAGGGCAGAGGTCGATCAGGTCAAATAGTTCTGATGAGTACTATAATTATGTGACATTTTTAGCGTATAGTAAAGAATAGTTTGTATAGCAGTTTTTGTGTCATTTTTTTTTATGTTTCACCGACAATCATTTTAGATGTATCGATAAAAATATATTTATAGTTAATCGTATTTCTGTTTCACGAAAGGATATTTCACTGCCCTTATCTCCACAGTTTGTTTAGCATTATTTCTATTAATATAATTAAATTTTTACTATAATTATACGTTTCCAATATTATTTTCTTATTTATAAATCTGTCATCCCAGAGAATATGTGGTTAAGTCCAATATCATTACTTTTCAGGGCCCGAGTTTTAAAGTTTGAATTTTTCGTAAATCATTGAGCGTTGAAGTATCATAAGACATTATAAATACCCTAAATAAGGCAATAATCAAGCTGTTCTTTAGATCCCAAGTTTTTAAAAATCATGGTGCTTTGCTCCTACAGGAAATTTCATGGTAAATCCGAAAATGTGGTGAGAATTCGAAAAAGGTTTTAAAAGGTTTTTTTGAAGGCATGTATTACAGCTTTTATGGTAAAAAAAACGTGGCTTCCTCGAAAAAGTCTTTGAATTATCGTATATTTGCAACCGATAGAAGTAGAACTTTATGATATGTGGCATTGTTCTTCATTTTTTTTTCTGGTTTCACCCAATTGTTTTTTCATTTTTTTTTTACACTAAGAGGGGCTCACCCTCTCTATATCGAGTTAAATAAATTGCTAGTTTGGAATTTTAGCAACATGTTGGAATATTCCTATGAAAAGTAAGACACCTATTAAATAAAAACATCATAAAGTTTCATCATTTAACTTTAATATAGTTAACTTCCAGGTAACAAACATCGTACTTAGAAATCTAACACTCCTGTGTTGTGTACATATACATATTTTTTTTTTTTTTTTTTTTTTTCTCTTTATTAACTATATCCACACCTGTCACACAATTCGTGACAATAAGCGGATGTGATATAAAAAAAATGTGTCTAAAAATTGGCATGTCAGGCATGAGGGAGTTTAGCACCCAGCGGTGCCTACTCCAGTGGCATTTTTTTAAAAAAAGATTTATCTTAGGAGATCTCTTAACCAGCTCCTCTTCAGCCTTCGTCGTGTTGTCTCTGGCATATCCAAAGTCGCCATGTTTTGTATTAGTATGTTGTAGTGTCCTGGAAGTTTGTCATAAAATCGTTTGTAGGAAGTGTGAATATGGTCCTGTACAGTGGGTATGTTCAAGTCTGTATGCAATGTTCTGTTACTGACGTACCAGGGTGAGCGAGTTATGATTCTTAAAACTTTAGATTGAAATGTTTGTAATTTTTGAATGTGAGTTTTTTTTTGCTGTCCCAAAAATTTGTGATGCATAGGTCCATAAAGGTTTGAGTAAGTAAGTATAAGTATTTAATCGTTGTCTGATTTTTAGAGTCGATTGTTTGTGAAGAATAGAGTATAGTAGTCTTAGTCTGTTGTTTAGACAGAGGCGTTTCATTTTCACGTGAGGGCCCCAGGTCATCCTTCTGTCGAAAGTAAGTCCTAGGTACTGAACTGTATTTGTTTGTTGAATGGGTTCATTGTTTATATAGACTGCGGGGCAGGGGTCATGTCTAAGAGTGAATGTGATATGCTGAGATTTGTCATTATTGAGTTTAATTTTCCACTGTTTGAACCAGTCCTGTAATTGTTGTAAGTAATGTTGCAGAGTCAGTGAAGCCTGAGTGATGTCTGAATGTCTTGTCAGAATTGCTGTATCATCTGCGTATGTTGCTATTATTGTGTTAGGGATAGTTGGAATGTCATGTGTGTATATTATGTAGAGCAAAGGTGCTAGGATTGATCCTTGTGGAACTCCGGCCTTGATCGGATGTATAGAAGAGATATCCTGACCCTGACGAACTGAGAAGTATCTGTCGGAAAGAAATGAAAGAAGGATAAGGTAGTAAGTCGAAGGTAAAAAGGATTTAAGTTTGTAAAGTAGTCCATTGTGCCAGACTCTGTCAAACGCTTGAGCTACATCTAGGAATACGCCAGTAGCATATAGTCCGTCCTCTAGTGCGACTGAGATGTAATCTGTGACTCTGTGTAGTTGGTGTATTGTTGAGTGTTGTGAACGAAATCCAAATTGATGTTCTGGCAGTATTTGTTTGTTAGTTAGTACGTCAAGAATACGTTTGTAAAATAATCTTTCAAAAATTTTGGAGCAAATTGGGAGTAAGCTAATGGGCCTATAGGAGGATGGGTTGTTGTTGTCTTTGTTTGGTTTTGGAATCATAAGAATGTGAGAGTATTTCCATTGTAAGGGAAATTTAGTTGTCCTGAGTATTGCGTTGAAGATAGTTGTTAGGAAGACTATAGCTTTTCTGGGTAAATGCTGGAGTAGCTCGGCGGTGATCAAGTCATGTCCAGGAGCTTTCCTCTTAGGTAGGTTTTTAATCTCTGTGAGAACTTCAGAAGGCTTAAAGGCTGTAGGTGGCATTGTCAGTGGCAGAGGTGTATTTAGTAAATCTTGTATATAATTTTCATGATCAGAGTCTGAGTAGTCTGTATGTGGTGTGAAAACTGATGATAGGTGAGTAGCAAAAAGTTCAGATTTTTCACAGTCCATCACGGCCCAAGAGCCATCCTCTTTCCGGAGTGGCGCCGACACATCACGATGCTTAAGTAATCTTTTTGTATGTCTCCATAAACTTCCGCCGTCAGTATTTAGGCTCTCCAAAAATGTATTGTAATTGGTTTGTTTAAATTTTTGTATTTGCCGTTTAAGTTCGTTGTTTATTTTGTTATATATATGTCTGTCCGATGGTAGTCTGTTAGTCTGCCATACCTTACGAGCTCTCCTCTTGGCTCTGATTAGATCCCTTATATATTGTGGATAGTTTGGCTGTAAAGTTCTTTTGCGCCTTGGGACTGATGATGACCAAGCAGATTGCTGTATGTTCTTTGTTAAAACTTCAACTGCTTCTTCAATTTCTTCCTCATTTTTTAATGACATAGGAATCGACAGTGTTTGGTTTAAATTGGTTTGGTAGTAATCCCAATTTATTTTCCCACGGATAAGTGAGGGGCGTTCTTCCTGTAGAGTTGGTTCTTCAAAAAGGACCAAATGTACAAGGGAATGATCAGAACATAGATCGGAGCTAGATCTAACTGTGTAGGGTATGGCCTGAAGTCCTTTTGTAACGAAAAAGTCAAGTAAGTCTGGTCTCTTTGATCGTGAATTTGGCCAGTAAGTCGGTGAATTTGGTGAAATAGTGTTTAAAGAAAGTTTATGGAGCGCAGATAGTAGATTGTTTCCTCTTGGACTGCATATTCTGGAGCCCCATACCTGGTGCTTTGCATTATAATCACCTCCAGAAATAAAACATCTTCCTAGTTTTTTCAAAAAAAGTTCCAAAGATGTCAGGTGTTAGCGTATACCGTGGTGGACAATACACTGCTGCTAGTGTTATTGTGTTTTGTGAAGTGTATAATGTTATGGCTGTGGCTTGGATGTGTGGTGTAATAGGCAAATGTATAGGGTGGTGTTTACATATACATATAACATATGATAAATTTTGCAACTAACTAATCGTTTTTAAATAAAAATTTAATAATTTATTAAACTTATTTATTAAAGTTTATTAAAACTTTATTTTCTTATTTTTTAGTTTAATAATTCAAAAGTCGATTTTTTATTATTACTGCTTAATTAAATGTCTATTAAATCATTTGTTTTTGGCCAACTTCGAGTTTGGGTGTTGATCTTAGTACGCTTGAAACTGAATGTCGTGGGTTAGAACACTACCTGGGCGGGTTAAAAATTTATAAATGAATCTTGTGCTTCCTACTCTGGCTAAAATAGGCTGGTAACCTTTCTTTTTTGCGCTAGTTAGAGTTCATAAGAACGATAAGCCTTAATCATTTGTTTTTAGTTTGTATTTTTTATTACATGATTAAATTATACACTGTCATTCAAGGGAAATGTTCTTTTATTTTATTGTTTGTTTTTCGTCTTTTCTAATTATAAGTTTCTCGTATAGGCGTAATATTATTATGTAAATATAAACAGCTGTGTGTGTGTGTTTTAAGCATTAATATTCTAACAATAACAAAAGCGCACTAACATCAGTCCTTTCAGCCGTTCATAACGATTGCAAAAATCGCCTCTCTCTCTCAATATTCGTTGCACCTCTTGCATAAATTGTTCTCCAGTTGATGAATAAAACCCTTCATACTCCCTTCTTCAGCTTCCTCTGTTTGATATTCCCTTTTTTTCGGTTTGTTGGCTTGGAGATGAAAGACGGCTGCTTCAATATGGTAGCTAGGTGCACCATGGAGTCCGACCTCCATATACGCCCAATATAACTTGAATACATTTAAATAATGAATATATTTGAATACGTTTCAGCTCATTTGAATAATAGCACATTTAGTTTCACCAACTGACGACGTAAATTTAAATTACACACCAGAAACTTTTGATTGAGTACCCATCCTAATAATAAACGAATGTACAAAAGAACATTAGGAATCACGAAATCTAAGCAGACGTTTAAGTATTCTGAGAAACCTTTAGAGGAACCGTTTTCAAGTCATAAATTGTAACAATAGATTTGCAAATTTATAGGTATATATGACGATAGTTACACACATTTATGTAAACGTATATTTGAATAATTTATTTAACGTTGGAGTTTAAATGTCTAAACTAAAAGGTATACTAAATATGTAGTGGAGCCCTTAAATAAAACAAAATCTGCTTCCTATATTTCTATAAGAATTATAAAAACAATCTATAAGAATCAGATCATCAATGCTTCTGAAATACTGCAAATTCTTCCACTATAATAAAATTCTGATATTTATTAATGGCTTCATATTTAAACTTAACCATTCAATAGAAGTATAATTTAACCCTCCAGTAGTCGCAACCGATCTGACAGATCACCCAAGGTATTTTTTTCGCAGTATTCCGAGAAGGATTTTTATAGTAAGATGAGCGACTCAGTACCTTTTAATTAAAATTCCTCGAATGCACTAGTGACGTCAAATCCTTAATATGCTCTCTAGATTTTTAGTTATTTAGTTTCTATTCTGCCGTTACCGGGACAAGATCTATTAAGCTCATTGCGACTACTGACGTGACAGATCTTATTCTATCATTATTACATTATGAATCATAAGCGCACCTTCGATTTAGAAAACCCAGACGATATTGAAATAATTCGTAAAATCATTCTATGTAATATGGAGAATAATAGTGATGTAGAAGATTTAGTAAGACAGATTCTGAAAGTGAAACAGACGCAGTTGAAGAAAGAATTGAAGAATTGATGAGGAATGTATTACCAATAATTCATTTATAGGTAAGAGTTTCTTTATGTTTCATATATTATAGAAAAGCGGATGCTCCAACTGAAGCAAGTCATGAAGGACGCGGCTCTATAAGACGGCGCTGTGAATTATGTGAAAAACGAAGGTTGGCCAACTACTTTTGTGAACAATGTAAAATGTATTTATGTTTAGAACATTCAAAAATCGCCTGTCAAAGCTGTATAAATAAAATTAGTGAAGTAAATAATAGTTAAAACGTTGTGATAACAGGAAAATAGTTAAAAGTTGTTATAATAGATAAATAATATTTGTATTACTTATTTTAATAATGTGTATTATTATGTGCATTCCTTTAAAAATCAAATTAAGTAAATGAGAAAAATAAATGTGATGAAATCATCAGTAAAACGGTTGAATTTCAAGAGGTGGTCTGTCAGATCGTTGCGACTATTGGTGTTAGTCCTAGGGTTGCGACTACTGGAGGGTTAAATAAAGAAATATGTATGTTTAAAAGCAGAAGAAAAGAAAAAAAATCTAAACAAACCTAAGTGAAAATATAACTAAAAAATGTAATAAATAAAAGAATTTCCGAGCGCCTCTCAGGAGTATACTTAAGCAAACAAGGTTCCAAGACAAACCTCCACGGAAGAAGATAGGCCCTCTGGACAAAAGAAAGAAAAGAGCAACACAGCCAGAGGATGCGTGACTACTGGGCAAACATTAAGACCCATCCCAAATGCAAGAGTTGAGTATCGTGGTCCTTAGATGGTCTATGCGAAAAAAAAAAAAATAGAATTTCCTTTCAGATGTTGAATGTTTATAAACAATATTTTTTTATAGAATGAATACTATTTTTACATCAAAATGTGCTATAAATAGGAATTCCTCCTATCATATCAGTTCCGCGAAAAAACGATGGAAACGACGGCCAGCAATATTAAGCTATTTAATTTAAAAATTTATCTCTTACAGAAAAATGAATCACAGTTAAGCGAAAAAAGAAACAGAAAACATATCGTTGGTGAGAATGCCGATTTCGTTAAGTGTATTGTAGCATCTTCTATAGCAATAAATACAAAATGTGCTTTCATACACGTGAAATTATTTTGTTGGGCTAAGACCAAAAAAGTGTTTCGTTAAAACCTGGTTTTTCAGGTTTTTATATTAGAATTTCAGTTTATAACGAAACCTGCTAAAATAAACCTAAATTGAAAACATAGATATAACGGAATTGGCAATCTTATTGACGATAAGACTATCCTAGTCTATGTTATTTGTTTCCTCAAAATTTACAATTTACTAGACATAATATAAATATAGAGTCCGCTTTTACAAATTTACCAATAAAAAATGTATATTTTATATGGAATACATAAATATATAAAATGTCTTTTGTAAAATAAATTTCAATTTTTTTTTTTAACTGATTGGCATATTTCCACTACATGAAGCAGAAGGGTTGGAGGGAGACTGACGCTATTCTACAACCGGTTCAGATATGCGGAACTAATGTGACAGAGGAACAGTAGGTCGTCCGTTCCGGTTCCAGTTCTAAATATCACAATGTTTAAGGGCAAAGACCATGTCTTTCCCTTTATCTCCTAAGCTCTCTGTTCTAAGCCAAATATTTCATACTCTCACGAAATTGACTTCGATCATTCCATAAAAAACTTGAAATAATAAATATTACTCGTTTTGACGAAATAATTAGATGTATTTGCAATTATTCATTGATGTTAATTGATTTTTTTCGAAGACATCATTTTTATTATCTTCATTTTATAAAACATATTACAATGTGACACAGTTAAACGTCCACCTTTCGCGCCATATTCTTTAACACGTCGCACGCTATACAAAGTACAACACCCAGTTTTTTATTCGTTTCTGTAAAACTTTCAGATAAAAATTTACTAAATAAAATATTTTGACCATTCTAGATTTAAAAAAAGAAATATTACAGTATATTACCCGAGAGAATAATATTTTGAACGTAAATAAAAATATTTTTATAATTGAAAAAATTAAAAACAAATTTATAACTAAATATTTTTTTATATACAATATTAAAATCAAATCTAATTATTTGTTGTTTTTATGAATTATTATAAGTAAAACAAAATTTTGAGGAATGATTTTACATATTGAATGTAGAAATCCCTTGGCTCTTTTCTCTCCTCTTCGGTTTCTGAATTATGATCTAAAATGTTTTCTATTTCCTTTTCCCTCAAATCCAAATCGATCTCGTCAAACTTTTGATCTTATTGTCTAATTATTTTTTCTTCCATGTCTTGCAAAATTTAAGGAATATCTTCAAATTTTATAGGTTTCCATTAAATGAAAACATTCCTAATAATTAATAATTCGCTCACTAAAACGATAAAAGAAAAAATGCAAAAGAATCATACTTACATAAAGCCAAATCCAGCTAAAAGTGATAGCGACTAGACAAAATCAAAACTACAACCAATTAACAATCAAAACTACAACCAACAGATAAAAATAATAAAATAAATAAAAAATATAAATTAATACAAAGTAACAGAATATTTAAAATTTCATGAACATAAATTGTTCATATTTTATACAACTAAAAAGTGGCTATTGACAGTTTTTGAAGCACAAGATCTAGGTGGATAAAAGGTGGTTAAAGAAGTGGTATTTGAATGTGGAAAAGGTAATTAAATGACGAATGTTGAGAGGGATTGAGTTTCATAGAGAAAAGGATCGTATTACGAAAGATCTGTCGAAAGTGGCTGAGCAATGAGCAGAAGTGTACAAATCTGATGAACGGGAACAGGTTTGGGGGGTAAGAATTGAAAATTTGCGTTAAAGGAATTCAGAAATGTAAGGTGAATGATGAGATTGGACGGTTTCAAAGAGTAAGGATGCCAGGAAATAATGGTGACGGTAGGAAGGAATAAGCCACATTAACCTCGCATAAAACTTCAAAACTTGGGCGTTTCTCAGGATCCCGAAAATAAAACTTATACGTAAATAAGTTTGTGATAGGAAAGAATGAATGATAAATATTAGATTTTGGAGTCCGTGATAGCAAGTATTTCTAAAATTCAGTTAACTGCTATTAACGCAATTAGATATATAATTAGCGTTACAGAGATATTATTTTTTTTGAACTAAGGAAAACACAGATCTTATAAATGTTAGGCAGTTATTATAGATCAGTAATCAGTAGTCGTATTCACATTGAAGAGAAATAGTTCATAGTTAATTAAAAAACATATAGTTTAAAAAACTAAAAAAAACACGCTTTAATAGCGAACCTATCTTAGACAAAATCTAATGGTCTACAACTATTAGTAAATAACATTTTTTGAATCGATTAGCCATTTTTGTATTATAGACTCTTAAACATGACCAAAACTAACTTTTTGAGAAAGTTGGCGAAATTCGTCGATTGTGGCTAAACGCCAAAAACAAATTCAGTTTAAGGGATGCCTTTAGATGTGAAATTTAATAAACTTTAATTTTGTGAATGGCACATTTTTCGATTTATAGCAAAAAAGTTCCAAAATGTTGGGTTTTTTCGCCTTTATGATATTTTATTCTCAGGACCGATCTGGGCCATACCGAATCATAAAACCTACTTCTCCATCTTTTTTAAGGCTGGTCCCCTTTTGGGGGTATTTCGACTGGATTAAGTAGAGTATTGAATTGGTCCTTGACACGTGTGAAAATTTTTGAAGATAATCAGATAGCTGGAAATTGGTGAAAATTGCAATGCAAGATTCCGTTACGTACAGGTGAAGTTGATAAAAGCGTATTAACCCTGCGTTGATCGCTAGCTGATCTGCAACACCGTTAGTCGCTTGGTGAGCATTTCCCTCACTTCTTTGATTTCATAAAAAAAAAAACAGTTTTATGTTACCAAATATGTATTTATAAATAGTAAATAAATGTCATCATAATGTATCGATAATTTTAGTACGGAGCATAAGGATTAAAAATATATTTTTATAAAAAAACCAAACAAAAATTATATAATTTACTATTTACATAATAATGTTTTTTTCACCTGCTAGATTATTTTCTTCGATTTCTATGAGATTATTACAAGTATATTTAGTATGATCATTGTGAATTGGAACATTACACTTTTACAATATTGTTTCGTTTTTATTTTTTTATTTCATCGGCACACCTATACCAGATCTATTTTGTATTGCCTCGAGGGGCCACCAACAAGAATCTGAAACATATTCCTAAAAAATGATTGAAAAATAATATAAATACAATTCACGATTTATCAAGTAATTACTTACAATTTATCTTCTCAACTGGCTTTTTTTCCAACAATTCAAGCATGTTAGATCCACAAATGATTTTGAACCCAAATAATCACTAACCATCGCCAGAAATTAAAAACTCGCTCAGCAAAATGTCACGAATAAATTGCATGAAAGATAAGCTGATATACTGAGGAGTGTGGACATGGCAATTTTCAGTTAACATCTCCCAATATCCAGGCCAGCCGCATCCGTTTTACTTATAAACCAAATATTCTTATTCACAAATGTCCGAAACTCAGCTATAAAGGGTCAGCGATGAAAGTTAAATTCTGACGAACTTATAGTGAGGGAAATGCTCACCTAGTTACCAACACCTGGATAAAAATTTACGGAAATACTTCAAAAATATATATTTAAATATTGATTTTCTTATAGAGAGGGGGGATATTATTAAGTAATGGGGCACTAAGGTAGGCACAGAGCCTAGTTATCATTCTCAGTTAGGGGGAGGCTATTGTGAGCTGGTCCTTTGTACTGTATCTCACCGCCACAGCGGCCATAAAGAGGACTTACCTCCACAATTACTGCTTCTGTCAGATTACAACCTTCCGAACCAGTGTCGTCCTTCTTCCCGGGGGTCTTCTAGAGTTTCAGATTTGATAGCAATTAGATAAGTATCTGCACTATATGCAACTGATGAATTATCAATGAATTTGAAACAGAGGGTAAACTAGACAGTTATTGAGACCGTTAAGACAATATCCTATATTGCAATATCCTATATTTTGATGTATCTATTTTACAATATCCATGAGGATATAAAAGGTCTAGCTCAAAAAGATAATTTTATTTTATTTTATTGAGAAAGTATTACAATCTGCCTCAATGTGGGCAATAGGTAATATGGATGACTAAATGGATGCATTCACACACTATTTACAATAACAAATAAATGTAAAGAATAGATAAAAAAACAAAATAAAATTATAAGAAAATAAACAAAGTATCTCAAACTCTACAATACATAAAGCTAAGAAAATAAAAAATAAATAATCTATAAAATAAGTAACAAGACATAAAAAAAATAAATAAATAAAAAAATAAATAATAATAATAAAAAATAAAATAAAAAATTTAAATTAAATTAAATTAAATCTTAAAATACATTCATACTTTATTTACACTATATTCAAATCTGATAAAAAAAATTAAATTAAATTAAATTGTTACATTTCCACTGCTATTCAATAAAATCGTCCGTTTCCACAGTGTAAAATATTTGATATGCTAATATCAACAAAATGAAAAAAAAACAACAATGAATTAATAATGAAATAAATATATTTCAACCCTACAACAAAATCTTGACAGTGTCAATAGCTGGTCATTAGACACAAGATTCAGTTATTGTTACCCCATGTCAACAACTAGAAATAACAGAAGTAAAATTTTTAAAACTACTTCAGCATTATCATATCATAAAATTATATTGATTTATAGAAGAAATTAAATAATTTTATGAGAAAAAAAAAGTAATCGAGAAAACTCCATATCCACTAGAATTCACTAGTCTCCTAACTTGCCTCACACTCCATTCCCGATAATCCTCCGAGGCATCTGAGAAGATGGCCAAGAAACCTTTTAATCTCGAACCATAGAATTGATACTAGTGAGAAGTTCTTTATATGTTATTGCATGTGATTAAAATCATTTTTCTCAAATTTGCATCTTTAATATAATATATTCAGTTGTAAATATCAATAATTAATTTTAAAAAATAAAATTGAAGCATTCAAAAATATACAGTGTTAAATCTAGTTCCATAACCATTTCATTATTAAAATAAACAAAGCAATGTTTTCTCTACATTAGCAAGAAAGTTATAAACTTTTATCAGATATTGTAGAACTTCAAACCCCTAAAGATAATATTCATTTGTAAGTCGGATTGGTGGAAAATTATCAGTGAAAATGATGGGACGGAAAAGAGAGGAAGGAAGCTAAGCCCCTTTAAAAGGTTTAATTTGCATTTAAGACCTGGGATCCCCGGGGTTGGGGATAAAGCAAGGCTCACATGGTAATCTTTGGGGGGGAGGGGGGAGTGCTGGATCATTGCAGGCTGTGGATCATTTCAGGGGGTGGGGAATATTTAATTTATTTAAGGGGAATTTAAATTTATATAACCGTGTAATTGGAGGGTGTAAAGTTTATCGCTGGTAATTAAAAAAGAATTAATAGTTACGCTTAATATAATTCAAGTTATGGAATTATGTATTCTTGCGATTTTTACAGAATTTCAATGAAAGTGATACAAATATATTATAATTAATTAACACAATTATGATTAATTGTGCTCCAATGTACACATCTATACCTCGATATAGTTGGTCACTATGTTGAGCATTTCCCTCAACCTTCTAAAAAATATTTAATAAGTTCGTCAGAATTTTACTTTCATCGCTGTAGACTTTCATACTTTGTAGAAATTACAGATCAGATGCCAACGCAACCTAGAGAAAATAGTGTAGAAGACTTATGTGGGATGTGCCTACGAAAAATAAGTGACTGGTGTACCTATGAAATAAAAAGGTAAACAATGACAGGAAACAGGAAAACAAATTATTCATGAAATTCTTTTAATTTGAGTTTGAGTTATAGAGGAGATGACTTCCAATAGTTCGATTCATAGAGGTGGTGCTTGAAGTCCTAGAAGTCCCCTCTTTTCCTCCTATTTTCAGTTCGACTTCTTAACGCAATTTTTCACGTTTTTTTCCTGGATCGAATCATTGAGCTGAAATTAACGTTTAATGTACTCCTGACTATAGATTTTGTTCGACTTATTTAAGAATTCAGCTTGTCGAAGTAGGACAAATCGAGAGTTGGCTGTATATGTAAATTATTTTTATTAATAATTTAGATTTAGTTACCATAGATAAATATGTTCTTGTGGAAGGTTATATTACAGTGAATTTTTATTACTGTTTTTTTTTTCTCTTTAAAAGGGCAAAATTGATAAAAAAAAAAAAAAAAATTGAAGTATGTCCTCGGTCATTCTCAAAAAAAAATTGTCACTCATAGTTAACTTAGTGGTAGATGGTCACGTTATCTTGCCTTTGTTTTTGTTTTTTATTGCTCCACTAAATCTTTTGTTATGCTAGGAAAGTTCTTCTCCAGAGTATATTTCTGAAGTAGAAAAATGGAAAAATGTTTTGAAAACTACCAAAAATGTCAGGGTGTTGCTGCCACCAGCTCAATATGACAAAAAAAATAAACATTCTTGTTTACAAAAATCATATTTTTTTTTTTTTTTTATTGATATAAAAGTGCACATCCTAAAGAACAGTTTCCGCGTATTTTTTTTTTTTTTTTTTTTTTTTTTCAATAAAAATAGAATATACAGACAGCAAAAAAAAAATTATAATGTTGTCCCCATGGTCTCACTGAAATGTTGGTCTAAAGTGTTACTGCTCTATAGACCTTGATATCCAAGAAATTGATCCCAAACGGCTAGGAGAACTTCCTCCTAAAGTATTGCACACTGTCACCCTGTCTAAGGCCTTTGTAAGTCTCAAAATCTCTTGATAGAGCTCCATGTACTTGGACAGCACATTCCACCTTATTCATCGTCATTCTTATCAAATGGTGTTACATTTCATATAATATATATTATTCAATGAATGTGCTTAAAGTTTTTTGAACTCTGGAAAGTTTCTTTGAATTATAGTTCTCAGAGTGGGTTCGGCGATATAATGGACAATAGTTGTACAATTATTTACATTGTGAACGAATGTCCTGAACATCTTATTTTCAGAGGGCCGCTTTGAACTTAATGGTAACGGTGGGATCCCCATGTAATATATGTATATGTAATGTGTGTGTATGTTTAAGTCGTATATTATGTAAACATATTCATATCTCAATCATATTTATTTAAAGAATTTATCGAAATACATATTACTCATTAAGGGAAAGAGTGCTAAAAATAATTCTTTTTTACTATAATATAAAGGTTTTTTAATATTAAAAAAAAATATTTTAACAAACAATCATCAAATCTTGGGTTTTTCGTAGTCCTCCTTTGAAGATGTCTCATTATGTGACCTCACCAACAAGGAATCAGCTTCGGATCAATTTCGATAAAGATTCTTTACTCAAGGATAGGTGGAATCGATAATCGACAAATCTTTAACTAATATTATAAAGATGAAACAGAAATTGTTCAAACAACACAATTATTTTAAAGAAACAATCTTACATAATAAATTATATATTACAAAAATATTATTTTGAAAGTCAAGAAAAGGGTTCTACGATATAGCCTTAGTGACCAACCTCCGGTGTAATGCTTCTTCATGTCGCCTATCGACCCATTATGAATAAAAGAAATGAAAGAAAACTCTGATTCTGAAATGAATAGAGCCGAGCCGGCTAGATAAGGTATCTATTGAAGAGGAGAAAAAGGAAAAGGAAACAGGGTCTAGAGGTCGCCCATCTGACAGAACCACGTGATTTATCGAGTTTTTCAGAAGAGAAAAGTCGTATCTAGGACGCCGGTGAATGGATTGGTTTTTCGGCTGAATGGAAAACAGGGCTTTATTTGGTTTATTGTAAGGCGAAACATTTCCTGATTTATATGAACTAGAGGCCCACGTGCTCAATTAAATGTTTTTTTTTGTCTGGGAACGTTTAACGAGGAACAGTGCAATAGAGAGACTCTCATTTTACTTGGGATTTATTAGGGCCCACTCCACCGACTGATCTCAACTGATCTCGCTCCCTAACTGCAATTACTTTATACCTGTCCGATATTACGTAACTTTGTTGAGATAACGTTCAGATATGATATTTATTTAAAAAGTTTTTATCACTGTTATACTTCCTAAATCCAGAGAGATTTATTCAGTGTTTATTGCCTTCACCGATATCTTCATAATCTTTGAATAGCCATCTATCTATAGCTATTTTTTCTTTAATGTATTTTCCTAACATTTAGAAGTTATATTTCCCCAATAATGGAGTGGAAAATTTAAATTTATATTCTACAAAAAATGGCGTCATTTTAATTTTTAAAATATGCAAGTAATTTTTTAATAAATGATATGCAATTAGAGTTCAGTAATTTTTTAAGAAAATATTTATTTTCAAGAATTAACTGTATAATTTTTATTTCTAAAATCAAATAATTTATTGTTAACTGGTGCTCCAAATTTGTATGCAATAGAAATCAATACATGATAAAAATAAATATTTTATTAAATTTAGCCACACAATTGTTGTTTCATATATAATTAATATTTTCTCTAATATATAATTGGTTTTAGAAATCATACTGACATTGTTAAAAGATAACATATAGTGGAATATACTGATTAACACTTCTGTATTACATATTTAGTTTTGTGTCGTTTCTAAAAATCTAAGAATTTCACAAATGAAAAAAATATATAAAAAGCATTTTGTTTACATTTCAGACCTTAAAGATATCAGGAGTCATAAATACTCAGCTTTGTATTTCATAATGTAATTTGAGATGCGATGATAGGAAGGTGAAAGGTAAGGATTGAACCCCAGGTTCTTCCATGGGAAGGTTAGGTACCTCTCGTGGATAAAACCTAGGTCCGGGAAATAGGTTCTCACATAGAGCCTACCCCAATGAGTTTTCGAGACAAACAGTCAAAATTGAGAAATTCTAATCGATTTAGTGCTCGTTTTCTGATAGCGGCAGCGAATCAATCAAATATTAATCATAAGCGATTAATTTCCAGTTTAACGTCCTTCATAATATTGTATGTGCTTCATATATTTATATATCAAACAAAAACCTGCATAATAGTCTCCATATACCTCATTCCTTGACCTCACTTGACAACGCTGCTATTGAGTGATGCAGATCGAAATATTTTCTCCTCATTTTTTTATTAATTTCTCAGCTAGAAGTATAATTTTTTTTCCAGGGCTTTAAGTCCCTATATACTACTATAGTGGCACCTATTAGGACAGTTAAAAAAATTAACAAAAGCAAGGAATGATTAAACAAATGTTACTTGGCAATTTTAAATTTTTAATTAATGACGTTTACATCTGCCCTATGCTTTCATTTCATCTTACATCTGATGGCATATAAATAATAATAATGTATTTTTTAATAAAAGCGCCCATCTAATGCAAAACTTAGTTTTATTTATTTATTTTTTTCTGCTTGCTTTCATTTAATTAATGTTTTTAATAATCCTAAAACGTGTCATATGTCCTGGTTAAAGTGTATATAAACGTTAAGAAATTAGGAAAAATGGAACTTTTAGCCTAGAAAAAACATTAGGTGATTTTTTTTGCCTGTCAGGTTATAAGGATTTTGGGAAGACGGCTAGGAAAAAAAAAATAGACATCATTTGTAAAAATAGACAGAACCAGCTAAAAACTAACTCTGTTTAGTCAAACTTTTTTAATAAGTCTTTCCCTCATAAACCAGCTTCGCATTATTTTAATTACAATTTTTTTTTTTTTTTTTTTTTTTTTTTTTTTCAGGATTGATGAATTAATTTCCAGTTACATTGGAATTATTTTATTTGAAATCTAGTTTTGAATGTTAAACGATCATCATTAGTTCTAAAATGTAAAAAATTTCCAAAACATCAGCACTTTGTTACATATATTACATATCTTTAAATTTTCTAAAATGAGAAGGCAAAACGGACTTCTGAAACACATCAAGAGTGGATGGGGAAGGAGAAAGGGCCACGTAGGTAATATTTTTGGGTTTTTCCTTCGACTATTTAGTTTTTTTAAACTATTTTTCAAACTAATTAGTCATGAGAAGAACCCAGGAAAACTCAAACATTTAACCTACCTGGCTGGCCCTGTTTACTTTCCCTTCCACTCTTGATATCTGGCCTCCTCAGGTGAGTACCAATATATTTGATTTTTCAACTTTCATTTTTTTAAACTTTAAGATATGTAATATCTGTTAAAAAGTGCTAATGTTTTAAAAATTATCTATGTTTTAGAATGATGATGAATGTTTAACATTCGAAACTAGATTTCAAACAAAATAATTGCAATAGGAATGACAATTAATTGATCAATCCTAATTGTATTGATCCTCCTATAACTCGAGTATTTTTTTTTTTTTTTTTTTTTTTTTTTTTTGGGTTTTTTTTTGTTATTATTGAACTAGTTGGTTGTTACCAACAAAGGCCAGTCCCATTCAACCTCGTGTCAATGTGGCCATGCAAAAGGGTTGGTCGAAGGCTAATAAAGCCGATAGCCATTATCCGTTGGGATATGAAAGGGCAGAGATAGAGAACAACAGGATCCAGGGCAAGCTGATGTATGGTCGATGTTTTGATAGGCTGGGGGGAGGAGGGGGGGTGGCACTACAGATCAGGCCGCAGTAAATCTAACCCCGCGCTCTGAGCCAATCTTGCGCCCGTCCTGTCACTGAGAGGCACCCAATGTCACAAAAAAATCCCTATTTCTCACTCCACCACTGCTCGCAATTACCAGGCTAACGTTATTGTGATCAGAGAAAGAGATAAATCCAAAGTATCAGAATGATTTGCTTGTATATATCTTGCCGTAAAAACTAATTTAGTATTCCTGGTCAGAAGTATAGCTTAAGCTCAACTGATAGTCACTTGAGTAACGCACGATAGCATAGAAGGATCAATACAGTGTAATTAGAACCAATTACAATAACATTTAATAAATTTGTCACCACTTCTATTGGATTTCTTTATTTGAATACTTTTTTATAATATTTTACATTCATCATCAGTTCTAAAAACATATTAACACAAGAGTTCGCCCATGAGATTTTCACTTTTGGCTTTTTCGAAGAGAATACCAATTTCTTCATCATGCAAAGGCTTGCTGTCAGGATTTCGGGATACGTTTTCTATGAAATAACAAAAAAGTAAAAAACACTTTCAATTTCAAATATATGACTTATTTTTTTTAAATTAGTTAGAATCTCAAAAAAATGGTCCTACAACTTTGAAAAAGAACAGCTAATGCCAATTAAACTGATATTATAGATTAAGAAAATAATTTACAGTCTAAAATTTCAGTACTATCGTTTGAACAAAAACGAGTTGGGAGAGGCCTTACTGGGAGAGGCGAGCTGGTTGGGAAAAAGTTTCTCTAAGCAGAAATTTTGAAGGGACAACCACCGTGAAGGTCATGGAACAACTACCTTGTTTACTGTACATGACGAGCCCCTTTGAAGTCTTCTATCTCAAGCTAGAAAAACCGAGATCTTTCCAACTATTTTAGTTTTCAAATTAAAAGGGTTTTACCACCAGCGTGAGAGAAAATCTCACCCAGCGAGTTTTCCCGGGTTAAAAACATCGGCACTTTCCTCTATTTATTTGTTTTGGTTGGGTTTTATAGAGTTGTAGATCATTAGCCGTCTTCACTAGCCTCTTCTATTGTACATATGCCTATTCTGAGCCATAAATTCTAGTTAATAACGCGACGTTCGGCTGCTTCCTTTTTTATAGTGTGCACTGATCTTAGTTTCGCCCGCCCTCTAGGGCTATTTCCTACTACTATAGAATTAAGTTTTTGTAAGAGAGGACCTGTGGGGTGACTCCTTGCTACATATCCGAACCATCGTACTCTCCTTGTTATCACGCCCAGCGAGCCTGACTGATTGGTCTCGGAAATTCATTATTATTCTTTCTCCTCAACATTCCTTTGTCCCACTTTAGGCCCATTATCACCCTAAGAATCTTCCGTTCAAATTTCTCAAACGTAAGAGACCAGTTCTCACTTCCATACAGGAAAACGGAAAGAATAATCGGTTTATTCGGAGTATCATTTTCCGTTATACACTGTTTGACCTTAAGATGTGGGCTACTGAGAAGTAGTCTTTGTTCGCGCTGAGAATTCTTTGGTCAATTTGAATGAGCTTGTGATCAATGGAGGTTGATGTGCTTTCGAGGCATTTAAAACTCTCCACTTTCTGGAAGGTTTGACTTCATATCCTTATATGTTATTCCTGGTGGATCTTGTGGCTTATAACCATTTTATTTTTCTTTGGTTCATCAGTAATTCTTATCTTATAGCCCTGGACTGTTACAGCATCCGCTTATGCAAGGACTTTGTATTGTATTCATACCAATATACACCCCACCTAGAACTCTAGCGCATTTTTGCATCACCTCGCCCAGTGCCAGGTTAAACAGCATCAATATTTCTTCCGTATATTATATCTATTTTTTTTTTTTTTTTTTTTTTTTTTTTTTTTTTTTTTTTTTTTTTTTTTTTTTTTTTTTTTTTGTATGAAAAGAAATAAAACATATTACGAAAGGAGTCAAAATGAAAAGGTCTCTTGAAAGACACAGGACCTCGAGCAGAATGAGTGAAAAAATGCAAAATGGTCTGACAGATATGTTTTGTCCTTTAGATTTTTCCTATTGCTTGTTGGCTTACTGAAAATAAATTTAAAATAGGACTAGTGGAAATGTTTATCAGTCGAACAAAAATCTGAATAGGTTTCGATCGATTTTATTGTTTCTAATGACTCATAATTATTTACTTTTAGACCATTTCCTAAAGAAAGCCAGATTCTTTGGAAATATTTTCTTAAAATAGATTTTGTAGAATAAGTAATTGTTTTCAACATTATAAGAGCTAGAAAATATAAATAAACCTGACATTTATATTACATGTTTTAGATAATAAATGGCATTGGCTATTTAAGAATTTATTTCTTGAATAATTATTGTATTTTAATTAAGATAATTTATTTTTTTCGTTCTCATTATTTTTTTAATTTATTTTTTTTTTAATTTAAGGCTCTACTAAACCATCCAATTTATCTCGTATCCAATCCTTACAATCTAAAATCCTTAGAAAAACCAAACCTCATCACTTTGTCACTAAACTTAATCTATAACAAATATACTTAGGTCTATTACACTAATATTATATTACACAATCTTAGCTTTAATATCTTAATACTAGTCTTATCCACAAATATCTTAATATACCTTACGTTTCGGATTTAGCTGAAACCAGATATCTACTCTTTCACAGCAAACTCCAAAAATATTCAATTACATTAGTATCACAACTTGCTTCCATTCCAGAAAAGAAGGCCTGGGTACCTTGTAATATAGTACTTCATTATATAGAACCTCAATAACAGGTACCAATGGGTAGTTGCTTTTAAAAAGAAGTTACGTGTCATTTTTAACATTGTCATCACATTTTCTTGATGTATTATATTGATTGTATACAGTTCTAAATTTCAATAAATAACAAAAGAAAAAATGGAAAAAAAAAAAAAAAATTGAATCGATATTTTGGTACCCGTATCAGTAACGAGAATCGAAAAATGTTTCGACAAAACACTACTTCTAAGGGATGTATATGGGTGGTTAAAAGATGAATGGCGGAAACTAGGTAGGCCAAGGAAAACATGAAAGAAGGAAATTGAATAATACATGATGGGACATGACCTAGGTGAGGAATGGGTGTTAGACAGAAGAATATAGAAGGTGACCACTGAAAATATATGTTACGGCAAATGTTATGTTAATTATAAAGAATAGAATATATAATACCGATATAACATCAAGCATTACTGTCACCAATTAAAGGTAGAAGGTTATTGTGGCAAGAAATTCATTATTTTCAGTTGGCCTTCAGGTAAATTTTCTTGAAATACAGAATGATTGATTTAGTTCTAAATTGATTTAAATTAAATAAATAAATTCAAAGTAATATTCTCTTATATTGAAAATTCTTCAACTTTACCGCTGGTCTTTATTGAACTCCAAGATATCTGAGTGCCACGGGATCCCTTACCACTGGTATTGAAAACCAATGGACGTTGAGTAAAAATGCAATAGTCACTAATGCGCAGGTCCTGTCCGTTAAGCCAATGTCAGGATTCCCAACGTTTGTATCATGACATTCTCTTTTTATCTCTTTTATTGATATTAGGAGAGGAAGGAAAGTATGATCCTGGGTTAAATTATTAGCAAGAGCACTAGGATGAGTAAATATTATAGTTTAGTAAAAATTTGGAGTTAACAAATTTGAGGATCGAAAGTAATGGAAAGAGACTTGACTTGTAAGTAATGGCTCATTTATAGTATTTTATAGTATATTATTTCAATAAAAACAAATATATTTATTTAAACTAGCATTACTAATTAGTGAATTCCCAATTGCTCATTTTATTTTTTTTTTTTTGTTTAATCCAAACACGTTGCGATAAATTTCTTGAACTGAAAGGGATGTGAACAAAAAAAATAATAGATAAATAAAAAAAATATTAATCATAAAAATAATTTTTTGAAAAAAAAAATACGATTTTACGATTTAAAATATTTTTTTTAGATCAAGTTTGTATATGTAGGTTTAATCTTATAGTCGGTTTTGCTGTTTTTCTAAAAATAATTTTTGTTTTTCACTTTTTAGTGGTGAGTGTTATTTTTTTTTTTTTTATACAGTCAATTCTCGATCTTCAAGCTACATACATATAAAATCATTGATACAGAAAATTATATACCGGGTACCAATTTATCATATAACTTTCAACTGAACTGCGTTTTTTTCTGATGGTGCCTAAAAGTAAAATTACCGCCTTCCACCAGTGGCGATCTTTTCTTTATTCTTTATTATGGTTGAAACAGAACTACGCGGAATTCGGAATTCAAGCAACAAACTTTCTCCTTTCTCCATTTTGCAAATCAATTTTAACTTCTCGTTAATTGAAAGAATTTTTAATAGCAACTGTAAAACCACTCGAGTTAATAACTAATAATAAGTTACTGGTGTAACTATGAACTGAAAAGATAAACAATGATGGGAAACAGGAAAACAAATTACACTTGGAATTCTTAATAGTTCGTTTCATAGAGGTGGTTTTAGAAGCTCTCGCTTTTGAACCCTATTTTCGACTTATTTAAGAATTTAGCTTATCTAAGTACGAAACATCGAGAGTTGACTGTATAAGTAAATTATTATTGTAAATAATTTAGTTTTAGCTACTATGGAGATTTGTGATCATCATAACTATAAATATGTTTAAAATGGAAGGTTATATAGCAGTGATTTTTATTAACTTTTTTTTTTCTTAAAAAGTGCTGAGGTGATTTCAAAATATTTTTTATAGGACCACCTCTTAAGTATTCCCTACCGATCTAAAAAAGAACCATTAAAATTGATTCAGGATTGACGAAGTAATCGCGTAACATATACACAAAAAAAAAAAAAAAATACAGACGAGTTGAGAACCTCCTCTTTTTGAAGTCGGTTGAAAATTATTATTGAGTACTATGGTAATGAAAGTTTATTTATCTCCTTAGAAACAAAATTGACTTACAAAATCCACTGTTTTATAAACAAAAATATGATTTAAAAACAATCTTTATACTGCGAAATTTCAAAATTAAACTATGCCTTTTCCAGAATATTTTAATCATTTTCCTGTTATGAATAATCTTTTCCCACATTTATTTAATCTTTTCAAGTTATTTTGACTTTCGCGTTCATATTTAAATATTTTCCCGGGCTTAAAACTATGTTTAACCTTTTTCCATTTTATTTTGAACTATTACATTTATATTTCACCCTTTTATATATATTTTTCCATTTTGGTCGAATTATTTTCCAATGTGAACTATTTTCCAATGTTTGTTTTTAAATGGAATTAGGCCCCTAATTTGTTACGGGAAACTGAAAAAAAAAAGAAGATAATAATCTTCAAAACGCCATATTCTGACTTCAATGGAAAAATACTAAAAATATATGGAAAAGGTAGATATATAAATAGAAAAGTTTAAAATAACATGGAAAAAAGATTAAACATAATTGGAAAATGTTTAAATATGAATGTGAAAGTTAAAATATAAATGGAAAAGCCTAAATAAAAAGGAAATATTTTCAATATAGCTGGAAAAGATTAAATAAATGTGGGAACAGATTAAAAATAACGAGAAAATGATTAAACTATTGAGGGAAATGTTTAAGTTAACTTGGAAAAGGTAAATATTATGTAATCCACTTATTTAGAAAATTAATATATTTATAAACAAATTGTCATAAAAAGACCTTTCGATAATTGTAAAATATATCAAGAAATAGTTCTCATTCATACCTGACTAGAGGGAGAGAGAGAGAGAGAGAGAGAGAGAGAGAGAGAGAGAGAGAGAGAGAGAGAGAGAGAGAGAGAGAGAGAGAGAGGGGGGGGGAGAGACAGAGAGAGAGAGAGAGAGAGAGAGAGAAAGAGGGAGAGAGAGAGAGACTACCATCAATAACCATTATTTTTTTAGGATCAAAAATCAGTTTTGGTATGTAAACAGATGAGCCTTGTTCAGATTTAATTATTGTGGATCCACAACATAAATTTCCAACGACGCTGTAAGTAAGAAATCGTATTTAAGTGGTGTCTATTCGGTCTAAAGAATGCTAAAGGATAAAGCCGCTCAAAACGCTCGTCCACTGTTTCCTCATAGAAATATTTTATATGAACCTAGAATTGACTGTTTATATAATTGTACTCTTATTCCGCCATTTTCCAGCGACCCAATTAGAAAGAACTAACCAATAGCTATGAAATGACCTTAATATACAAAAGTGGTATTTAGTTGGAGATAGCTGCTAATCCAATATAGGAAGGGCACAGCGGCAGTAATGGACAGGGTCTTATCCCCCGCGCCCGACCGCTGGCATATTGATGAGACTCCTATCAGCTGGCTTACCATAATCCCTTCTTGTTCTCCTACTAATAACATGTTGCGATGACCTCTATTGTTACTCGTCTATTATCCCATCACTGCAATATTACAACCTATCTATAGCAATCTCCTACAACAAACAAATATCCCCTGTATTAGTGTATGGCAAGTTTTGATATTTTATAGATTGGTGTATAGACAACGCTAAATTTGAAACGGTAAATGAAAAAATCAGTGACCTAAATTTTATCCTATCAAAACAGAATCAAGTAGATACCCAAGCCCCAGCTATAGCCTTCAATGATATAGCGCGTAAAATAAAGGCTAAATTATTTCAGTTAAAAATAGAACAACCCAGTATAACCTCAACGCCGGTTGCCACCCCTATTCATTTGGCTCAAAGTGCTTTCTCCTTAACACCTATCAATCATCAATCATGGAAGTCTTCGGAAACTGAAAATATTGAAAAACTCCCAGTTGAACAATCCGTGAGTACAGACCATAAAGACTCAAATGTTTCTGGCTTTCCAGAAAACATTGACCCTTCTATTGACATCCATACATGTAGGCATGCACTAACCAGTGATAACGTTCACCAGGACATGCAAATCAATAATCTAGATGCTTCTTTATACTCAAATCGAGTTTCAATAATTAATCACGTAGATAAAACAGGTGGTGCTGATACCACTGTCAGTGATTCATCTGATGAAAGGTCATTTGCTTCTCTTGCAGAAGAGGATAATTACATCTCATCCTCAAATAGCCGCTATTCTTTAGCCAATCAACATTGTTCAAAATTCCTTCTTATTAAAAATAAAAACAATAAGAAACCAGTATGTTCACAAGGTAACCAAGATAGTATAACAAGTAAAATTCCGGTCTCGAATCCTATTGAAACTACCCTTTTAAAACCACCAGTTGTCAATATCAAAAGGTCTGTACGATCTAAAATTTCGATGTCTGTTAAATTTTCCCCGGTAGGATTTGCTGATGTTTCTTCTCCCACTAATCATGCCCATATTGACTCTAGGAGTCTTTCTCCTACTCATCCCACGCAAGCCAAAATTTTTTGTTTAGGGACTCAAGATCCCTCCTCTTTGACCAATTGCCAGGAACATTGGCCACCTCCTTACCGTGACCCCGACTTAAGCACCAAGCCATTACCGGATCTTAAGTCTACTCCCATTGCGCTCATCACAAATGAACCTGACCATACCTTTAAACATTTTTCTGGGTCTCTCCTTAATATCCGTGCCGATAAGCCGGCAAAGCCGCCTTGTTGCAGTACTCCTTTCCTCGGTAGCCTGGAGGTCCTCAGGGTGGGCGGCATACTTGACAACGCCGTTCCTAATTATAATTCACAACTTTATAAGTGGACTTCAAATTCCAAGCGCCGTTGTGGAACCAAGAAACTGGGGGCGACGTTGTTGTGAGCAAGGGACTGAACAGCTCCTCACTCTCCCGGCCTTTAGCCCTTATTTCCGAGCATTTTCAGGATTCTCTACTCAAAATTCGTACCGGAAAGCCGGCAAAGTCGCTTTGCAACCTGACGCCTTTCATCGACAGCCTGGGTGTTCTCAGGGTGGGCGGCCGACTTAAGAACGCCAATTTAAAGTACGATTCCCGTCACCCAATTTTGCTTCCTAAGTCCGCATATCTATCTCTGTTAATCTGCAAGCACTTTCACATTTCCTCCCTACACGCTGGGCCTACTACTTGCCAGGCCCTCGTGTGTAGCCGTTACTGGATTATCTCGTTGCGTCAGCTGTTAAGGAAGGTGATCCACCGTTGTACCACATGCCTTCGTTTCCGTGCTCCTACCGTGCAACCCATTATGGCTGACCTGCCTTCGTGCCGCGTTCGGCCCAGCAGACCTTTCTTCAACACCGGGATTGATTTCGCGGGGCCATTTCAGGTTCGCGCGTCGCGGCTTTCGTAAATCTGCTCTTACCAAGGTTACTTATGCGTATTTGTGTGTACCGCCACCAAGGCCGTGCACCTCGAATTTGCCTCTGAGCTTTCCACTGCCGTTTTCCTGGCTACTCTAGATAGATTCGTTGCACGCAGCGGTCTTCCGCATTCCATTCTATCTGACCAGGGTCGTAATTTTGTCGGAGCTAATAAGCAATTAAAAGACGTGCATCTTTTCCTCCGCGCTCATCACGAGGAAATTTCGAATGTCTTGTCGAGTCGAGAGATAATTATGCTTACACTAGATATGAAGTTTTAATAGGATTGAGATAGATAAGATCATTATTTTGTGTATTTCAGCTTTGCCTCAATGTAGTAGTTTTAACCATGTAAAAGTGGAGTAATTTCAAACTATTAAGTCTCTGCTTGTCTCTGATTTGGTTTCCGAAATAGCAAGGAACCATTCCTTAAAATATTTTTCGTAAACGAATCCAGCCTGGGCTGGTTGAAATACCTTTCGTGTTGGACCTTGTGTCAACCTTAACCATCTGGTTTAACTAAGTTGGTAACCAACAACTCATCCTGCCAGCCCTATGAGAAGCTATAGGATACTTTAGTCTTCATCGACAGGATTGTTGATCCGCTTTGTTTGTTAGAAGGTTTAGTATAGACAATTTAAATATTTTTAATTTTATGAGAATAAGGATTATGCTAATAATTGCTTGCTTACTATGATACTTGACGTCCTTGGAAGGGCCTAGGTTTCCCTGATAATTCCATTCCGATTTTCTGTATTTTTGCTTTAAGTGCTGCTGTCAAGCAGTTCTGATAACAATCGTCAAACACTCTGCCTTTCCTGATCTAATAGCTAGTTCTATATTCATATTTTTTTCTAAATAAAATTCATTTCTCTTCATAAACAGCATCTAACTATCCGCAATTCGTTACCTACTATTCGACAACTTTTGGTATTTTCTCTAGTTTTTCACTACTTTAACTGCAAATGCATAGTATATAGAGGTGATGATCGAACTCGAAGATATAATATGCTAATAAACTGCCTTATTAGATTTATTTTTGGAATTCTCAGACGGTTTCAGATCTCTCATTAATATTCTAAAATCGGCTAACTCCATCTTAATGGCCAACATCATATCTTTCTGTGCACATTTATATTTCAATCCTTAAAAATCAAAAAACCACCAATAATCATACTGTTCTTACTCTACACCCTTCCTTCCGCTCCTTAAATACAAGAACTCAATCCATCAACCTGTTTACTTTTAAAGATCCTTTATCATCCTTGCTCTCTCATTATGGAATTCCTTGTCCATCTGGATTCGAAAATGCTTCTGTCTACTCCCTGTAAGCACATTACCACATTAATCATCAGTCTTCCGACCAAATATAAAGTACGTATATAAGTTTTACATTCTATATAGCGACACGTACTACTTAGACATATGTCTCACAAATTTAAGAAACTGCCAAAACGACGCATTTATAGACACTATAAACTCTTCATGAAAAACTTTTAAGACAATCACACAAGCACCTTGGTACGTAAGCAACATATCTTTGCACACAGACTTAGGGTAAAACAGACAGTAATGGAAACTCTATCTTAAAAATTAGAAAAAAAAATATTTAATCAAAAAAAAAAAGAAATCATAAAATTCCTTTTAAATCCTACAGCTCAAGTGTGTAAAAGTACTTTCAATTCTATCTATATTTTAAAAGATATCCATAGGGTATCAACAACTGATTTTACGGAGTTAAGCTTTGAGGCTCTACGAAACGTTCTATTTCTTCTCGTATCTAACCCTTATAATCCAAAATCTATTTTAAATCCTCCTTAGTACGTCTCTGATGCCTTACATTCGACTCCCGATAACCCTCTGGTGCGTATAAAAAAAAAGATGGCCAAGAGAATATTCAAACTAGAACGTTTATGGAGGTGATACTAGTCGGTAGTTCTTTAGATGTTATTGGCATCTTAGCTGGATCCTTTTGGTGGCTTGTAATGGGTAAAAGTTGTAAAAAGGATGAATAGATTCGAAGATCATCGGCGTAAAGATGATTCCGACAATGATGGATGGAAAGCAGAAGGTCATTAATGTAGACAGAAAATAGCTTGGGTGATAGCGAAGATCCCTGAGGAACGCCATAGGATAGGGGTTGGGTCTTGGACGGAGTTTTATTTGAAATAACTATATACTGTGATCGATCGGAAAGGAAAGACTTAAAGCAGATTAAGGCAGATGTAGATAGGAAAACGTTTCGGAGTTTAGGTAGGAGTATGGTCTGGTCAACTTTATCAAATGCTTTGGAAAATCTATAATGATAAGGATAGTTAACTCTTGGCGATCTATTGCGGAAAATATGCCTTGAAATATTTTCAGGAAAGCAGATTGGGAAGAGTTTCCGGGACGGGAACTGGATTGATACGGATTAAGGAAGGAGCGTTCTTCTTGGAAAACGGAACGTTGAGACTGAACAATGCGTTCCAGAGGTTTCGATAGGTTGGAGAGGAGGGAAATAAGACAAAATTCACTGGAAGAGAAAGGGTTAGGGATTTAGTTCAAGGGGCGGATCAGCGCTGTTTTCCTTAAAAAAGGAATTTTAAGCAATGATAAGGAAAAGAAGCATTATATAAGAAAAGTAAGCAATGATAAGGAAAAGAAGCATTATATAAGAAAAGTAAGCAATGATATCTCCTAACAATAATTTTATTATTCAAAAAATATACTAATAATCATATGGGCACGGTTTCATGGCTTTGTCATATTTTCAAACCCTTAATTTTACATCATTATTTTACATTATTAATTTTACATCATTATTTTACATTATTAATTTTACATCAATATTTTTTTTAAAACTAAATATATCGTCCATCTTATTTAACAACACAGTTTTTATTTAAGAGAATATTTGAAGTGCTATTAAAGGACTGTAACATTAAAATCAATATGGATAGTTACTATTTTTAAATTAAACAATAAGTGAGCTTTGGAGCTCCACTAAACCATCCAATTAATCTCGTATCCAATTCTCACGGGCCTAAATCCTTTGAAAAATCCTCATGCTCCTTACTTCGTCACCAACAAACTTATCCATAAAGGTCTTAATGTTCCATATATAGCTGATTTAGCCCTAACCAGATACCTATCCTTTCATAGTAAGCTCCAGAACCATTTAAATTCACTTGTTTTTCTACTGGCTTCCCACTCCTTTCCCGATAATCCTTCGAGGCGTCTGAAAAGAAGATGGCACAGAAATCTTTAGGGTAGAATTTTTATTGAAGTGCCTCTGATGAGTAATTGTTTTCAAGTTTTGATATGTTATTGTAATCGCTATTAACACATTTACTTGATGTATATATTTGTACTGTTGTAAATTCCAATACATTGGTTTAAAAAAACAAAACAAGAAGTGGCACTTGTTAAAGTATATACAGAGATAGCGTATAAGCAGCTCCGCAACTAATCAGATTCCAAGAAGCGTAGGCGTACGATTTTTCTCTTTTTTAGTAATGAAATAGGGTGATTGGAGGAGGACAGGATTAAGGAAGATAAATGTAGATGTTTTTAATAAAACTCGGAGGCCCGCGGACAATATTGAGCAGCCCCAACAGCTAACGACTGAGCCAATTAAGTCGGAAACATTAAGCCCAGGAGGGGGGGGGGGCTGACAGATATCGCAGTTGGGGCTAAGTCCTCCGATCTGTCACATCACATCCAGGCCACTCTTCCATTTATTACAACTGGCATTTATTCTATTCTTCTTTTAGATCTGATCTACCCATCATTTTGGAGAGACGTCTTGTCTGTCCTCTTCTTGCAAAGGGGTGTATAGAATTAAATACAATTTTTCTAACAATATTTCTTAAATATATTATTTAATTAATTAAATCACAGTCCAAATACAGCCTATGGTGATACAATTTTGTCGAACATAATCCTGATAACTCTTCCACCATTCTTTTAAGTTCTACAAAATTATTATTCGATGGAGTGTGGTGAGGCCTGTATGGTAGTTATGTTAGAAGTTTGATCTCCCAAAATAGTACATCTCTATGATTCATTAAGAAGTATGTGGTCAAGGGTTACTTAATGTAATTTATAACCCTTTACGTAGCTTTACCTTCCACCGGCCGTGGCTTGGTATTTTGTTCCCGTCTTTTTTTTCCTTCTCTCTCGCTTCCGGTGAGCTTTTCGGAAAATAGGTTTCAGCTATTCTTTGAAACCACGTTCCATTTGCCACCTATTACCCCCCACCGCGGTGGAAGAGATAGTTTCTCAGCATAAGACCAATTTAGTCAGTGATTGTCCTCAATGTTGAACGGAGTACATTAAACTCCCGCTCTCGTTCTGATTCTTTATAATATTTTTTTTTGATCTAATAAATATTGCTGGAGTCAATTCCCAAGCAATGTATGCTTCAGGAAAAGAAAGGACTACTTTGGGCAAGCATTTTTTAAAACACTACTCCTGGACTTAATGAAGAAATACATGCTCTTCAGAAGCAAAATAGCCAGCCTCTTATGAGACCAAAAGGCATTTTTACAATTACAATGACCGGAACCAACATCTTCAGACTGACCTTCTACGTATCCCCTGTGCAACCTCTGTGGGAGGTCAAATAATATCTCCATGACTATGGCGTGTACCTTGTGGACATTTTATTTGTTTCAAACTCTTTTTTATTCTTTTTAACTGTAGTATCATTGAAAAAAAAATATATAAATGTTGTCATAGTGATTAGAGCAAATACATAAATACACAATTGAATGTAATACTTAGATTAATTAAATTTTTAATTCTTCTAAATAGGAGCTTTTAAGTATCAGGTTTAGATAAAAACCTGATGAACTGAATAAAAAATTTTCTTTATATTTGTTTTAACGTCCTGGTGTTTTTTAACTTTAAAAAATAACAGTTTTAAAAAATAGTACTTATTTTCCAATTAGAGTGAATGCATGCAAGATGTGTCCGAAACATTGCTAAATAACCTACTTTTATGATTAGTGGAGGGTGTAATGAAACTCAAATAACTTTGATTGAACAAACTTTTTATGTAACAATACATAAATAAAAACATTAATATTTTTTTAAATAATTTAAAAAAAAGGTATTCTACTACAATATTAAAAATATGCGTATAAATATAAAATTTTATGAGGTGAAGTTTTTATATTATTAAATGACATAATGTTTCTTTTTTTCCAATTACATAACATTTCTTCGGATTAAAATAGTAAACAAGGAAGAATATTTCATTTCTAATTTTTTTTTTTATTTCATACGTTTTGAGAAAATCCTGAATACATTGAATGCGAACAATCTGTAGAGCATTTTGTTGCGGAAGCTATGTTATGAATACAATTTTAACTAAAGCTTAATTTATGAATTCGTCAAGGGAAGCGTTTCGACCCTCGTAATAGAACAAAGGGTTGACTTTTGCCGAGAATTCTCAACGGAAAAGGGGGCAAAGAAAGGTTAAGATTAATTTCCTTCAGTAACTATTGTTTCACATTTCAAATGAGCCAACCTGTTTTGTTTTCCCAAGCCAAGTGCGCTTTTGTTTTGTTAATTTATCCATTCCACAAGCCTAACCTGTTTGAATAATGGATCTCCAGAAGACAACGGTACGTCTTTCAACTGTTGTACTCATATTTCTGTCTCCGAAAGAATAATAGATGAAATGCCTCGATTTCAAAGGGAAAAGGCAAACTTCAAAGTCTGACAACTTTCAGAAAGTAAAATATGTTGGGAACCAGCTGAAAATATGGAAGGTTTTGTTGACTAGGAGGGGGGATGTCCGGTAACCGTAGTTCTTAAGAATCAGAAATGTAAATTATTAAGTTTTTATTTTATTATCATTTGGAATGGGTTCTTAAACTCCAAAACATGTTAAAACCCTCTTTTTTGCCTCCATGAAGCCACCTTAAGTGACAGTACTTAGGAAAAAGCTAACAGGTGATGACGAAATGATAATTTCTATTTTTTTGGACATTTTCCCTTCTATCCTTACACCCTTATATGTAGTTTAGCTGTATTTTTTTTTCTCTATTTAATTTATAAATTATACAAAATTTATCAAGTAAATGTAAAGATAACGTTCATGATTGAACATAGGTGAACTATCTAGACCATGGAGTTATAGACAAGTGGAGAGGGCTTATCTCTCAATAGCCAGGGCAGGCAGCCATTTTGGTATGAACAGTATTATCAGTATATTACCCTCTTATCAGAAAACCCCTCTAACATGAAAACCTTCGCAAGTATTACCAGAAACGAACCTCAAACATCATCATTAGCAACACCTAAAAAAGAACAAGGTATTTTGCTCGGCATACCCATAATTAAATACATTATCGCTATAGGAAACATTGTAGGCCCTAAAAGCCTAAATTATGCATACAGGATATCAAATAATATAGAATAGCTGTTTTCTTAAATAACACCGAAAACGTCGAAAAACTGACTAGGGACCATAAAGTTATCCATATAGATAGAAATGTTATTCCTATTAGGAAACATATTGTTCAATCCAAAAGAATAATAATAACCAATGCCCTTCCATATTTACCTCAAAATATTATTGAAAATAAATTAAAGGAGAAAAACATTAAACTTTTATCAAGCGTAAACTATTAGAGAGCTGGTATTAAGTTACCAGGATATGAACATGTCCACACATTCAGGCGTCATGCGTTTGTCCAACCCGACGAGTCTGACCCATTGTCTCAAAGTATCCAAGTTGAATTTGAAGGCGATATTTTTAAAATATACTTAGGAAAAGATGCAATTCATTATTGGCATGGATATGAATATTAATTTCATTATTGACAATAGCTGAAGGCAACTCTGAAAATGCCCTAGTACGGAAGATTAACAACTGCCAGTGGGAGATACACGAGTCGATGGGTGGGGGGACTGTGCTAATGTGGGTACCCTCACATTGCGGCATCTCCGGAAATGAAGCTGCAGACAGTGAAGCAAATCTCGCGAGACTGAACCAAACAGGAACTATTATTACAGACATTACAACAACTTCTGACTTAAAAACATACTGTAGAAAAAAATTGCTCCAACACTAGAAAATAAAATGGAACCAAATACGCAGCAAACTTCACGAAATTAAACAAGACACCCGACCCTGGACAACATCTTGTAGAAAATCAAGAATAGAAAAAATAATCTTGACGAGACTTAGAATAGGACATTCAGCTTTCACCCACGGTTACCTGATGAGAAGACTAGAACCACCGATTTGTACAATTTGCATGACAACACTGACATTGAAACACATTGTAACAACATGTACACTATACTCTGACGCCAGAACAAAGTACAATATACCCTCAAGTATAGATAAAGCACTGGAAGACACAGAAGACAAAATCAAAAACATTTTTGAATTTCTAAAATTTTTTAAAATGTTCGACACACTCTAATATGTATATTAAGCCGCTAATGACTCATGTGAGTAGATGCGGAAAGTAATAAAATAAAAAAATAAACAAAACGTTCATGATTACATGTCAATTGCTTATAAAGCAACTACTCATTGCTAACACTTTAATAAAAGTTCTGTATTAGAATGTATCTAAGACACATACTAGATAATAGGGAATAGAATGGGAAGCAAGTAGAAAGACTAGTAGATTTGAATAATTTTAGAGTTTACTATGAATGTATATTTACCTGATTTGAGCTTAATCAGCTGGATTTGCGATTTGCGATAAAGTAAAGAGCGTGGGAGATTTTTTTTTATAAATTTTAGATTACAAGGATTGGATAAAAGATAAATAGGACGGTTTTGTGGAGTCCCAAAACTGTATTTCCAAGTAGATCATATTCCTGCCATGTAGATGAGTTTTTTGTAACTAATTGGCATCTTGGAGCGTTTGTCTAATAAATGTTAAAGACCTTGAAAACGATGAGCAGGTTCTTCTCAGTTTTGTCTTCCATGAAGATTTTAAAATCAGACGTTTGCCTAGATGGATTAATAGGTAGCGGATCTTTTCAATAGGGATCAGTGGAATACCAAGTAGGGTATAGGTTATTTTCTGAAATTTTTCGAGGTTAATTCAAATTCTCCAATTTCAGAACCAATCTAGAAGGTTTGTGATTTGAATTAGTGTTAGTGATGCCTTGAGAGGATTATGATGTACTGAGACCTTTTTTTGGCCCTATGCAGGATAATAAAAGGTACCAGCAAAGGAAGAATCAAGAACATTACGATTTGTTTCTACTAGAGCCTTATATATTATTTTTTTAACATTATTATATATGTTTGTACTCCAGAGGACTGAATTTAACATTCCAATAGATTTACGTCCATCGGTTAAAACTAGGTCATTTACCTCATCGTTTTCTGTTGACCTCTCATACTGTTCGGTTCATTTTCTGAACATGTATGTAATATCAAATTATTTATTGATTGATATTGTTTCTATTTATTTATTTATATTTGTAATTTGATGGAACATTATTGCTCAGATGTTTCATTTATCAACTCAGAAGTCATAATATTTAGATATATAAACTAGATCATATGATGG